>JAEOAD010000893.1:0-177170 GCA_036365145.1 Orientallactaga sibirica
CAATGAAGGTGTGGATCTTTACCTAAGGTATAGATGAGCCCTCTGTTCAATGCAGGTATTTACGGTTATCTAAGGAATGGATGATCCCTATGTTCAATGCAAGTGTTTACAGTTATCTAAGGAATCAATGATCCATTGGTGCAATTCAGGTGTTTACCTTTACCTAAGGAGTGGATGATACCTCTGTGTAATGCAGGTGTTTACCTTTACTTAGGAATGGGATGATCCCTCTGTGCAATGCAGGTGTTGATCTTTACCTAAGGAATATATGATCTCTCTGTTCAATGCAGTTGCTTACCATTATCTAAAGAATGGATGATCCCTCTGTTCAATGTAGGTGTTTACACTTACCTAAGGAATGGATGATCCCTCTGTGCAATGCTGGTGTTTACCATTATCTAAGGAATGGATGATCCCTCCACTCAATGCAGGTGTTTATATTCACCTAAGGAATGGATGATCCGTGTGTACAATGCAGGTGTTGACCTTTACCTAAGGAATGGATGATCCCTCTGTGCAATCCACGTATTTACCATTACCTAAGGAATGGATGATCCCTCTGTGAAATGCAAGTATTTACCTTTACCTAAGGAATGATATGATCTCTCTGTGTAATGCAGGTGTTTTCCTTTACCTAAGGAATGCATCATCCCTCTATTCAATGCAGGTGTTTAACGTTATCTAAGGAATGGATGATCCCTCTGTTCAATGCAGGTGTTTACAGTTACCTAATAATGGATGATCCCTCTGGGCAATGCAGGTGTTGATCTTTACCTAAGGAATAGATGATCCCTCTGTTCAATGCAATTGTTTACATTATCTTAGGAAATGGATGATCCCTCTGTTCAATGCAGGTGTTTAGAGTTACCTAACGAGTGGGTGATCCCTCTGTTCAATGCAAGTGTTTCCCGTTATCTAAGGAATGGATTATCCCTCTGATCACTGCAGGTTTTTAACATTACCTAAGGAATGGATGATACCTCTGTGCAATGCAGGTGTTTAATGTTACCTAAGGAATGGATGGTCCCTCTGTTAAACGCAAGTGTCTACCTTTACCTAAAGAATGATGATCCCTCTTTTCAAACCAGGTTTCTACCTTTACTTAAGGAATTGATTTTCCTACGGTGCAATGCAGGTGTTTACCCTTACCTTAGGAATGGATGATCCCTCTGAGCATTGCCAGTGTTTACCATTAACTATGGAATGGAAGATCCCTCTGTTCAATGCAGGTGTTTACCTTTACCTAAGATATGGATGATCCGTATGTTCAATGCAGGTGTATGCCTTTACCAAAATAATGGATGTTCCCTGTGTTCAATGCAGGTGTTTAACTTCACATAAGGAATGGATGAACCCTCTGCACTAGGCAGGTGTTGACCTTTACCTAAGGAATGCATGATCGCTCTGTGCATGGCAGATGTTTACATTTACTTTAGGAATGGAGGATCCCTTGTGAATTGCAGGTGTTTACTATTACCCAAGTAATGGAAGATGCCTCTGTTCAATGCAGGTGTTTACTTTACCAAAGGAACTGGTGTTTACTGTGCGCAATGCACGTGTTTGCATTTACATAAGGAAGGGATGATCCCTCTTGGACAGGCAGGTGTTGACCTTTACCTATGGAATGAATGACACATCTGTTCAGTGCAAGTGTTGAACTCCCCTAAGGATTGGAATATCCCTCTGTGCAATGCAGATGTTCACCTTTACCTAAGTTATAGATGATCCCTCTATGCCTGGCAGGCGTTTACATTTACCAAAGGAATGGATGATCCCTCTGTTCAATGCAGGTGTTAACCATTATCTAAGGAATGGATGATTCCTCTGTTCAATGCAGGTTTTTAGCTTTACATAAGGAATGGATGATCCGTCTGTGCATTGCAGGCCTTTATATTTGTCTTAGGAATGGATAATCACTCTGCGCATTTCAGGTGTTTACTATCACCTAAGGAATTATATGATCCCTCTGTGCAATGCAGGTGTTGATCTTTGCAGAAGGAATAGATGATGTCTCTGTTAAATGCAGGTGCTTACCGTTATCTAAGGAATGGATGACCCCTCTGTTCAATGCAGCTGTTTACAGATACATAAGGAATGGATGATCCCTCTGTGAAATGCAGGTTTTTAGCTTGACCTAAGGAATGGATGATCCGTCTGTGCATTGCAGGTGTTTATATTTGTCTTAGGAATGGATGATGCCTCTGTTCATTGCAGGTGTTTACTATTACCTAAGGAATGAAAGATCCCTCTGTTCAATGCTGGTGTTTGCATTTACAAAAGGAATGGATGTTCTCTGTGTGTAATGTAGGTTTTTACCTTTACATAAGGAATGGATGATCCATCCCGGCCAGGCAGGTGTTGAACTTTACCTAAGGAATGGATAATCTCTCTGTGCAATGCAGGTGTTGGACATTACCTAAGGAATGGATGATATGTCTGGTCAATGCAGGTGTTTAACGTTATCTAAGGAATGGATGATCCCTCTGTGCAATCCAGGTGTTTACCATTACCTAAGGAATGGATGATGCCTCTGTGCAATGCACTTGTTTACCTTTACCTAAGGAATCATATGATCCCTCTGTGCAATGCAGGTGTTGATCTTCACCTAAGGAATAGATGATCCGTCTGTTCAATTCAGGTTCTTACCCTTATCTAAGGAAAGGATGCTCCCTATGTACAATGCAGGTGTTTACAGTTACCTAAGGAATGGATGATCCCTCTGTGCATTGCAGGTGTTCATATTTGTCTTAGGAATGGATGATCCCTCTGTGCAGTGCAGGTGTTTACTATTACCTCAGGAATGAAATATCCCTCTTTTCAATGCAGGTGTTTACCTTTACAAAAGGAATGTATGTTCTCTGTGTGCAATATAGGTGTTTACCTTTACATAATACATGGATGATCCTTCTGTGCAATGCAGGTGTTGACCATTACCTAAGGAATGGGTGATCCCTCTGCTCAATGCAGGTGTTTACCGTTATCTAAGGAATAGATGATCCCTCTGTGCAATGCAGGTTTTTACCTTTACCTAAGGAATGGATGACCTTCTGTGCAAAGCAGGTGTTTATCTTAACCTACGGAATGGCATAAATCCTCTGTCAATACAGGTTCAGATCTTTACCTAAGGAATAGATGATCCCTCTGTTCAAGGCAAGTTCTTACCCTTACCTAAGGAATGGATGATCCCTCTGTTCAAGGCAGGTGTTTACAGTTACCTAAGGAATGGATGATCCCTCTATGCAATGCAGGTTTTAGCTTTCCCTAAGTAATGGATGATGCCTCTGTGCATTGCAGGTGTTTATATTTGTCTTAGGAATGGATGATCCCTCTGTGAGGTGCAGGTGTTTACTATTACCTCAGGAATGAAAGATCCCTCTGTTCAATGTCGGTGTTTACCTTTACATAAGGAATGGATGTTTTCTGTGTGCAATGTAGGTGTTTACCCTTACAAAAGTAATGTATGTTCTCTGTGTGCAGTGTAGGTGTTTACCATACATAAGACATGGATGATCCTTCTTCTCAATGTAGGTGTTGAGCATTACCTAAGGAATGGATGATCCCTCTGTTCAATGCAGGTGTTTACGATTACCTAAGGAATGGATGATCCCTCTGAGCAATGCAGGTGTTTTCCTTTATCTAAGGAATGGATGATCCCTCTGTGCAAAGCAGGTGTTGATCTTTACCTAAGGTATAGATGATCACTCTGTTCAATGCAGGTGTTTACCGTTATCTTAGGAATGGATGATCCCTTTGTTCAATGCAGGTGTTTCCTTTTATCTAAGGAATGGATGATCCCTTTGATCAGTGCAGGTGTTTACTATTACCTAAGTAATGGATGATCCCTCTGTTTAACACAGGTGTCTAGCTTTGCACAAAGACAGATGATCCGTCTCTTCAAACCAGGTTTCTACCTTTACTTAAGGAATGGATGATCCCCCAGTGCAATGCAGGTGTATACACTTACCTAAGGAATAGGTGATCCCTCTGTGCATGGCAGATGTTTACATTTACCTAAGGAATGGATGATCCCTCTGTTCAATGCAGGTGTTTACCCTTACCTAAGGAATGGATGATCCCTCTGTTCAATGCTGTTGTTTAACTTTACATAAGGAATGGATGATCCTTCTGTGCCTGGCAGGTTTAGACCTTTACCTAAGGAATGGATGATCCCTCTGTGCAATGCAGGTGTTGATTTTTACTTAAGGAATGGATGATCCCTCTATGCAATGAATATGTTCACCATTACCTAAGGAATATATGACACCTCTGTTCAATGAAGTTGTTCGCCTTTACCTAAGGAATGTATGATCCATCTGTTCAATGCAGGTGTTTACCGTTATCTACAGATGCGATGATCCCTCTGTGCAATCCAGGTATTAACCATTACCTAAGGAGTGGATGATCCCTCTGTGCAATGCATGTGTTGATCTTTACCTAAGGAATAGATGATGTCACTGTTCAATGCAGGTGCTTACCCTTATCTAAGGAATGGATGATTCCTCTGTTCAGTGCAGCTGTTTACACTTACCTAGGGAATGGATGATCCCTCTTTGATATGCAGGTTCTTTGCTTGACCTAAGGAATAGATGATCCCTCTGTGCATTGTAGGTCTTTATATTTGTCTTAGGAATGGAAGATCACTCTGTGCATTGCAGGTGTTTACTATTACCTAAGGAATGAAAGACCCCTCTGTTCAATGCTGGTGTTTACCTTTACCTAAGGAATGGATGTTCCATCTGTGCTTTGTAAGTGTATTCTATTACCTAAGGAATGGAAGATCCATATGTTAAATGAAGGTGTATACCTTACCTACGTAATGGATGATCCCTCTGTTCAATGCAGGTGTTTACCTTTACCTAAGCAATGGGACGATCCCTCTGTGCAATGCAGGTGTGCTTCTTTACTTAAGGAATAGATGATCCTTGTGTTCAATGCACTTGTTTACTTTTATCTAAGGAATGGATGATCCCTCTGTTTAATTCAAGTGTTTACCTTTACCTAAGGAATGGATGACACCTTTTTTCAATGCCGGTGTTTACCTTTACCTAAAGAAGGATGATCACTCGGTTCAACGCAGGGATCTACCTTTACTTAAGGAATGGATGATTCCTCTGAGCAATGCAGGTGTTTACCCTTATCTAAGGAATGGATGATCACTCTGTGCATTGCAGGTGTTTATCTTTACCTAAGAAGTGAATGATCCCTCTGTGAATTGCTGGTGTTTACTATTACCTTAGTAATGGAAGATCCCTCTTCTCAATGAAGGTGTTACCCTTCACCTAAGGAATGGATTGTCCCTTTTTACCTTTACCAAAGAAATGGATGTTCCCTGCGTGCAATGCAGGTGTTAAACTTTACATAAGGAATGGATCATCCCCCTGCTCAGGCAGGTGTTGACCTTTCCCTTAGTAATGGATGATACCCCTGTGCACTGCGGGTGTTTATTATTACCTAGGAATGTATGATCGCTCTGATGAATGGAGGTGTTTACATTTAACAAAGGAATGGATGTTCCCTGTGTGCAATGCAGGTACTTAACTGTACATAAGTAATGGATGATCCCTCTGGGAGAGGCAGGTGTTAAACTTTACGGAAGAAATGGAAGATCCGTCTGTGCGTTGCAGGTGTTTACATTTACCTTAGAGATGGATGATCCCTCTGTGCAATGCAGGTGTTCATGTTTACATAAGGAATGGATGATCCCTCTGTGCAAGGCAGGTGTTTGCATTTACAAAAGGAATGCATGATCCATCTTTTCAATGCAGGTGATTACTTTTATGTAAGAAATGCGATGATCCCTCTGTGCATTGCAGGTGTTTACTATTACCTAAGGAATGGAAGGTGCCTAAGTTCAATGCTGGTGTTCACATTTACCTAAGCAAAGGATGATTCCTCTGTCCAATGGAGGTGTTTATCTTTACCTAATGAATGGAAGATCCCTTTGTACAAAGCAGGTGTTGATCTTTATCTAAGGTATTGATGATCCCTCTGTTCAATGCAGCCGTTTACTTTATCTAAGGAGTGGATGATCCCTCTGATCAATGCAGATGTTTAGCATTATCTAAGGAATGGCTTATCCCTCTGTGCATTGCAGGTGTTTACCTTTACCTAAGGAATGGATGTTCCATCTTTGCTTTCCAGGTGTATACTATTACCTCCGGAATGTAAGATGCCTAAGTTAAATGCTGGTGTTTACCTTTACCTAAGGAAAGGATGATTCCTCTGTGCAATGGAGGTGTTTATCGTTACCTAATGAATGGAAGGTCACTCTGTGCAATGCATGTGTTTAGCTTTACGTAATTAAAAGGATGATCCCTCTGTGCAATGCGGGTGTTGATCTTTACATAAGGAATAGATGATCCCTCTGTTCAATGCAGGTGTTTAACTTACCTAAAGTAGGATTATCCCTCTGTTCAACACAGGTTTGTACTTTTACTTAAGTAATGGATGATCCCTCTGTGCAATGCAGGTGTTTAAACTTACCTAAGGAATGGATGTTCCCTCTGTGCATTGCAGGTGTTTACATTTAACTTAGGAATGGATGATCCCTCTGTTCAATGCACATTTTGATCTTTACTTAAGGAATGGATGATCCCTCTGTGAAATGCAGGTTTAGTCCTTTACCTAAGGAATGGATGATCGCTCTGTGCAGTGCAGCTGTTGAACTTTACCTATAGAATGGATGATCCCTCTGTTGAATGAAAGTGTTTTTCTTTACCTAAGGAATGGATGATCCCTCTGTGCAATGCAGGTTTTTACCTTTACACAAGAAATGGATAATCCCTCTGTTCAATGCAGGTGTTTACCATAATTTAAGGAATGGATCAGGCATCTGTTCAATGCAGTTGTTTACCATTACCTAAGGGATGGCTGATCCCTCTGTGCAATGCAGGTGTTTACCTTTTCCTAAAGAATGGCATGATCCCTCTGTGCAATGAAGGTTTGATCTTTACCTAAGGAAGAGTTGAGCCCTCTGTTCAATGCAGGTGTTTACCATTATCTTAGGAATGGATGAGCCCTCTGTTCAATGCAGGCGCTTGCCATTATCTAAGCAATGGATGATCCCTCTGTTCAATGCAGGTGTTTACAGTTACATAAGGAATGTGTGATCCCTCTGTGCAATGCAGGTGTTTACCTTTACTTAAACAATGGCATGGTCCCTCTGTTCAATGCAGGTGTTTTCCATTATCTAAGGAATGGATGATCCCTATGTTCAATGCAGGTGTTTACATTTACCTAAGGAATCTATGATCATCTGTGCAATGCAGTTGTTGTCCATTACATAAAGAATGGATGATCCTTCTGTGCTATTCAGGTTTAGACCTTTACCTAAGGAATGGACGATCCCTCTGTGCAATGCATGTGTTGAGTTTTACCTAATGAATAGATGATCCCTCTATTCAATACAGGTGTTTACCCTTACTTAAGGAATGGGTTATCCCTCTGTTCATTGCAGGTGTTTACTATTACCTAAGGAATGGAATATCCCTCTGTTCAATGCAGGTGTTTACCTTTACCAAAGTCATGGATGTTTCCTGTGTGCAATGCAGGTGTTTACCTTTACATAAGGAAAGGATGATCACACTGGGCCAGGCAGGTTTTGACTTTTACATAAGTAATGGATTATCCCTCTGTGCAAGGCAGGGGTTTTACTTTACCTAAGGAATTTTTGATCACTCTGTTCCATGAAGGTGTTAACATTTATGTGAGGAATGGCATGATCCCTCTGTTCATTGCATGTGTTTAGTATAACCTAAGGATTGGAACATGCCTATGTTCAATGCTGGTGTTTACATTTACCTAGGGAAAGGATGATTCCTCTGTGCAATGGAGGTGTTTAACTACCTAATGAATGGAAGATCCCTCTGTGCCATGCAGGTGTTGTCCGTTACATAAGGAATGGATGATCCTTCTGTGCAATGCAGATGTTGACCTTTACATAAGGAATGGATGATCCCTCTGTGCAATGCAGGTGTTAATCTTTATCTAAGGAATGCAAGATCCCTCTGTACAATGCAGGTGTTGACCTTTACATTAGGAATGAATGATCCCTCTGTTCAATGCAGGTGTTGATCTTTACATAAGGAATTGATGATCCCTGTGTGCAGTGCAGGTATTCACCTCGTACCTAAGGAATGGATGATCCCTCTGTGCAAGGCAGGTGTTTGCCTTTACCTAAGGAATGGATGATCCTTCACTTCAATGCAGGTGTTCAAGTTTATGTAAGGAATGGGAATATTCCTCTGTTCATTGCAGGTGTTTACTATTACCTAAAGAATGGAAGATGCCTATGTTCAATGCTGGTGTTTACCTTTACCTAAGGAAAGGATGATTCTTCTGTGCAGCGGAGGTGTTTATCATTACCTAATTAATGGAACATCCCTCTGTTTAATGGAGGTGTGGTCGTTTACCTAAGGAATTGATGATACTTCTGTGCAATGCAGATGTTGAACTTTACTTATGGAATGGGTGATCCGTCTGTGCAATGCAGGTGTTGAATTTTACCTAAGGAATAGATGATCCCTCTATTCAATCCAGGTGTTTACCTTTATCTAAGGATTGGATGATCCCTCTGTTCAATGCTGGTGTTTACCATGAGCTAAGGAATGGATGATCCCTCTGTGTAAAGCAGGTGTTTACCTTTACCTAAGGAATGGGATAAGCCCTCTGTTCAATGCAGGTGTTGATCTTTACCTAAGGAATAGGTGATAACTGTGTTCAATGCAGGTGTTTACTGTTATATAAGGAATGTATAATCCCTCTGTTAAATGTAGGTGTTTACAGTTACCTAAGGAATGGATGATCCCTCTCTGCAATAGAGGTTTTTACCTTTACCTAAGGAATTGATGATCCCTCTGTTCATTGCAGGTGTTTCCCTGAGGAATTACCTAAGGAATGGAAGATACCTATGTTCAATTCCGGTGTTTACCTTTACCTAAGGAATAGATGATCCTTCTGTGCAATGCAGGTGTTGACCATTACATAAGGAATGGCTGATACGTGTGTGCAATGCAGGTGTTTACCATTACCTACGGAATGGATCATACCTCTGTGCTATGCAGGTGTTTAGCTTTACCTAAGGAATGGGATTATCCCCCTGTGCAATGGAGGTGTGGATCTTTACCTAAGGAATAGGTGATCCCTCTGATCAATCTAGGTGTTTACCATTATCTAAGGAATGGATTATCCCTTTGTTCAATGCAGTTGTTTACGTTCATGTAAGGAGTGGGATGATCCCTCCGTGCATTGCAGGTGTTTACTATTACCTAAGGAATGGAAGATGCCTGTGTTCAATGCTGGTGTTTACATTTACCTGAAGAATGGATGATCTCTCAGTGCAATGCATGTGTTTACCTTTACCTAATAAATGGGATGATCCCAGTGTGCTATGCAGGTGTTGATCTTTACCTAAGGAATATATGATCCCTCTATTCAATGCAGGCAATTACCATTATCTAAGTAATGGATTATCCATCTATTCAATGCAGTTATTTACCTATGTCTAAGGAATGGATGATACCTCTGTTCAACTCAGGTGCTTACCTTTACCTGAAGAAGGATGATCCCTCGGTTCAACCCAGGTTACTACCTTTCCCTAAGGAATGGATGATCCCGCTATGCAATGCAGGTGTTTACCATTACCTAAGGAATGGATGATCCCTCTGTGCATTGCAGGTGTTTACTATTACTTAAGGAATGGAAGATCCCTCTCTTCAATGCAGGTTTTTACCTTTACCAAAGGAAGGGATCTTCCCTGTGTAAAATGCAGGTGTTACCTTTACATCAGAAATGGATGATCATTCTTGGCCAGGCAGATGTTGACCTTTACCTAAGGAATTTATGAACTCTCTGTGCAATGCAGTTCTTTACCTTTACCTACGGAATGAATGATCGCTCTGTAAAATGCAGGTGTTGGCCTTTACCTAAGGAATGGATTATCCATCTGTGCAATGCAGTTGTTTACTATTATCTAAAGAATGAAAGTTACCTCTGTTCAACGCAGGTGTTTACCTTTGCAAAATGAATGGATGTTCTCTGTGTGCAATGTAGGTGTTTACCTTTACATAAGAAATGGATGATCCCTCTGGGACAGGCAGGTGTTGACCTTTACCTAAGGAATGGATGATACCTCTCTGCATTGCAGGCGTTTACTATTACTTAAGGAATGGAAGATACCTATGTTCAATGCTTGTGTTTACCTTTACCTAAGGAATGGATGATCCCTCTGTGCAATGCAGGTGTTTATCGTAACCTAAGGAATGGATGATCCCTCTGTGCAATGCAGGTGTTTACTGTTATCTAAGGAATTTATGATCCCTCTGTTCAATGCTGGTGTTTACAGTTACCTAAGGAATGGATGATCCCTCTGTGAAAAGCAGGTATTGATGTTTACTTAAGGAATATATGAGCCATCTATTCAATGCAGGTGTTTACCATTATCTAAAGAATGTATGATCCCTCTGTTCAATGCAGAGGTTTAAATTTACCAAAGGAATGGATGATCCGACATTGCAATGCAGGTGTTTACTGATACCTAATAAATGGATGATCCCTCTGTGCAATGCAGGTGTTTATCTTTACCTAAGGAATAGATGATCCCTCTGTGCAATGCAGGTTTTTACTTTTACCTAAGGAATGGGATGATCCCTCTGAGCAATGCAGGTGTTGATATTTAACTATGGAATAGATGATCCCTCTGTTCAATGCAGGTGCTTACCGTTATGTAAGGAATGGATGATCCCTCTGTCAATGAAGGTATTTACCTTTACATAAGGAATGGACAATATTTCTGTTCAACGCAGGTGTTTACATTTACCTAAATAAGGATTATCCCTCTGTTCAAACCAGGATTCTCCCTTAACTTAAGGAATGGATGATCCCTCTGTGCAATGCAGGTGTTTACCTTACCAATGGAATGGAAGATCCCTCTGTGAATTACAGGTGTTTACCTTTACCTAAGGAATGGCTGATCCCTGTGTGAATTGCTTGTGTACTTTTACCTTAAGAATGGATGATCCTTCCTTGCATTTCTGGTGTTTACTATTAACTAGTGAATGGAAGTTCCCTCTGTTAAATGCAGGTGTTTACCTTTACCAAAGGAATGGATGTTCCCTTTGTGTAATGCTGGTGTATATGTTTACCTAAGGAATGGGTTGATCCCTCGTTGAAATGCAGGTCTTTACCGTTATCAAAGTAAAGGATGATCCCTCTGTTGAATGCAAGTGTTTTCAGTTACGTAAGGAATGGATGATCCCTCTGTGCAATGCAGCTGTTCACCTTTACCTAAGGAATGGATGATCCCTATGTGCAATGAAGGTGTTCAACTTTACCTAAGGAATAGATGATCCCTCTGTGCAAGGCAGGTGTTTACATTTACCTAAGGAATGGATGATCCGTCTGTTCAATGCAGGTGTTTACATTTATGTAAGGAAGAGCATGATCCCCCTGTGCATTGCAGGTGTTTACTATTACCTAAGGAATGTAAGATGCCTATGTTCAATGCTGGTGTTTACCTTTACCTAAGGAAAGGATGATTCTTCTGTGCAATGGTATGTTTATCTTTACCTTATGAATAGATGAACCCTCTGTACAATGCAGGTGTTTACGTTTTCCTAAGGAATGGATGATCCCTCTGTGCATTGCAGGTGTTTACCTTTACCTAAGGAATGGATGATCCCTCTGTGCAATGCGGGTGTTTAGTTTTACCTAATTAATGGGATGATCCCTCTGTGAAATGCAGGTTTTGATCTTTAACTAAGGAATAGATGATCCCTCTGTTCCAGGCAGGTGTTTACCTTTACCTAAAGAAGGACTATCCCTGTGTTCAACGCTGGTTTCTACTTTTACTTAAGGAATGGCCAGGCAGGTGTTGACTTTACCTACGGAATGGATGATACCTGTGTGCAATGCAGGTGTTGACCTTTATCTTAGGAATGGATAATCCCTCTGTTCATTGCAGTTCTTTACTATTACCTAGTTAAGGAAGATCCCTCTGCTGAAGGCAGGAGTTTACCTTTACCAAAGGAATTGATGTTCCCTGTGTGCAATGCAGGTGTTTAACTTTACATAAGGAATGGATCATCCCTCTGGGCCAGGCATGTGTTGACCTTTACCTAAGAAACGATTGACCCATGTGTGCTTTGCATTTTTTACATTTACCTTAGGAATGAATAATTCTTCTGTGCATTGCAGGTGTTTACTGTTGCCTTAGGAAAGGAAGATCCCTCTGTTCAATGCAGGTGTTTACCTTTACCAAAGGAATGGATGTTCCTTTTGTGCAATGCAGGTGTTTAAATTTACATAAGGTATAGATGATCCCTCTGGGCCAGGCAGGTGTTGACCTTTACCTAAGGAATGGATGATCCCTCTGTGCAATGCAGGTTTGGACATTTTACCTAATGAATGGATGATCCCTATGTACAATGCAAGTGTTTATCTTTACCTAAGGAATGGTATGATCCCTCTGTGCATTGCAGCGGTTTACTATTACCTAAGGAATGGAAGATGCATATGTTCAATGCTGGTGTTTAACTTTACCAAAAAATGGATGATTCCTGTGTGCAATGGAGCTTTTTATCTTTACATAATGAATGAATGATCACTCTGTGCGCTGCAGCTGTTTATATTTACTTAAGGATTGGAATATCCATATGTGCATTGCGGTATTTACTATTACATAAGGAATGGAAGATCCTTCTGTTCAATGCAGGTGTTTACCTTTACCAAATGAATGGTTGTTTCCTGAGTGGAATGCAGGTGTTGACCTTTACTTAAGGAATGGATGATCCCTCTGTGCATGCAAGTGTTTAAGTTTATGTAAGGAAGGGATGATCCCTCTGTGCATTGTAGGTGTTTACTATTACCAAGGGAATGAAAGATACCTATGTTCACTGCTGGTGTTTAACTTTCCCTAAGGAAAGGATGATCCCTCTGTGCAATGGAGGTGTTTACCTTTACCTAAGGAATGGAAGATCCCTCTGTGCAATGCAGGTGTTGTCCTTTACCTAAGGAATGAATGATCATTCTGTGCAATGCAGGTGTTGAAGTTTACCTAAGAAATATATGATCCCTCTGTGAAATGCAGGTGTTGATCTTTACCTAAAGAATAGATGGTCCCTCTGTTCAATGCAGGTGTTTACTTTTGTGTAAGGAATGGGACAATCCCTCTGTGCATTGCAGGTGTTTTCCTTTATGTAAGAAATGGATGATCCCTCTGTGCATTGCAGGTGTTTACATTTACCTTAGGAAAGGATTATCCCTCTGTTCAATGCAGTTGTTTACCTTTACATAAGGAATGGATGATCCCTCTGGTGCAGGCAGTTAATGTCCTTATCTAAGTAGTATATGATCCCTCTATGCAATGCAGGTGTTGACCTGTACCTAAGGAATGGAAGATCCCTCTGTTCAATGCTGGTGTTGATCTTTACCTAAGGAATGGATGTTCCCTCTGTGAAATGCAGGTGTTCACCTTTACATAAGGATGGATGATCTCTCTGTGAAAAGCCTGTGTTTATATTTACCTAAGGAATGGATGATCCCCCTGTTCAATGCAGGTTATTTAAGTTTATGCAAGGAATGGGAGGATCACTCTGTGCATTGCAGTTGTTTACTATTACCTAAGGAATGGAAGAAGCCTATGTTCAATGCTGATGTTTACCTTTATCTAAGGAAAGCATGATTCCTCTGTGAAATTGAAGTGTTTATCTTTAGCTAATGAATGGAGAATCCCTCTGTGTATTTCAGGTGTTGTCCTTTACCTAAGGAATGCATGATCCTTCTGTGCAATGCAGGTGTTCACCGTTACCTACTATATGGATGATCCCTCTGTGCAATGCAGGAGTTGATCCTTATCTAAGAAATAGGTGATCCCTCTGTTCAATGCAGGTGTTTACCTTTATCTAAAGATTGGATGATCTCTCTGTTCAATGCAGGTGTTTACCATTACATAAGGAATGGATGGTCCCTATATGAAATGCAGGTGTTTCCCTTTACCTAAGGAATCGGATGATCCCTCTGTGCAATGCAGGTGTTGATCTTTACCTAAGGAATAGATGATCCCTGTCTTCAATGCAGGTGTTGATCTTTACTTAAGGAATAGATGATCCCTCTGTGCAAGGCATGTGTTTACCTTTACCTAAGGAATGGATGATCCCTCTTTTCCATTCCGGTGTTCACTTTTATATAAGGAATGGGATGATCCCTCTGTGCATTGCACGTCTTTTCTATTACCTAAGAAATGGAAGAAGCCTATGTTCATTGCTGGTGTTTACCTTTACCTAAGGAAAGGATGATTCCTCTGTGCAATGGAGGTGTTTATCTTTACCTAATGAATGGAAGACCCCTCTGTATATTGCAGGTGTTGTCCTTTACCTAAGGAATGGATTATCCTTTGGTGCAATGCAGGTGTTGACCTTTAAATACTGTATGGATGATCCCTCTGTGCAATGCAGGTGTGAATCATTACCTAAGGAATACATGATCCCTCTGTTCAATGCAGGAGTTTACTGTTATCTAAGGATTGGATGATCCCTCTATTCATTGCAGGTGTTTACCATTACCTAAGGAATGTATGATCCCTCTGTGCAAGGCATGTATTGATCTTTACCTAAGGAAATGATAATCCCTCTTTTAAATGCAGGTGTTTAGCATCATCTAAGAAATTTACAATCGCTCTGTGCATTGCAGGTGTTTACAATTGCCTTACGAATGGATTATCCCTCTGTGCATTGCAGACGTTTACTATTAACTAAGGAATGGAAGACCCCTCTGTTCAATGCAGGTGTTTAACTTTAACAAAGGAATGGATGTTCCCTGTGTGCAATGCATGTATTTACAGTTACATAAGGAATGAATGATCCCTCTGGGCCAGGCACGTGTTGACCTTTACCCAAGGAATGGATGATCCCTCTGTGAAATGAAGGTGTTGACCTTTACCTAAGGAATAGATGATCCCTCTGTTCCATGCAGGTCTTTACTTTTTCTAAGGATTGGATGATCCCTCTGTTCAATTCAGGTGTTTACCTTTACCTAACAAATGGGATAATGCCCTTCTGCAATGCAGGTGTTGATCTTTACATAAGGAATATATGATCCCTCTGTCAAAGCAGGTGTTTAACGTTATGATCCCTTTGTTCAATGCAGTTGTTTACGATCATATAAGGAATGGGATGATCCCTCTGTGCATTGCAGGTATTTAATATTCCCTAAGGAATGGAAGATGCCTATGTTCAATGCTGGTGTTTAACTTTACCTGAGGAATGGATGATTCCTCTGTGCAATGCAGGTGCTTAACTTTACCTAAGGAATGGGATGATCCTCCTCTGCAATGCAGGTGTTGATCTTTACCTAAGGAATACATGATTCCTCTATTCAACACAGGTGTTTACCTTTCCCTAAAGAAAGATGATCACTCTGTTTAACACAGGTACTCCCTTCACTTAAGAATGGATGATCCTTCTGTGCAATGCACGAGTTTAACCTTACCTAAGGAATGGATGATCCCTCTGTGCATTGCAGGTGTTTACTATTACCTAAGGAATGGATGTTCCCTGTGTGCAATGCAGGTGTTTACCTTTACATAAGTTATGGATGGATGAACCCTCATGGCCTGGCAAGTGTTGACCTATACCTAAGGAATGGATGATCTCTCTATTCAATACAGGTGTTGATCTCTACATAAGGAATGGATGATCCCTCTGTGCAATGGAAGTTTTCACCTCTTACCTAAGGAATGGATGACACATCTGTGCACGGCAGGTGTTTACCTAAGGAATGGATGATCCCTCTGTTCCATGCAGGTGTTTACGTTTATGTAAGGAATGTGATGATCCCTCTGTGCATTGCAGGTGTTTACTATTACCTAAGAAATAGAAGATACCTATGTTAAATGCTGGTGTTTACCTTTACCTAGGATAGGATGATTCCTCTTTTAATGGAGGTGTTCATCTTTACCTAAAGAATGGAAGATCCCTCTGTGCAATGCAGGTATTGTCCTTTACCTAAGGAATGGATGACCCTTCTGTGCAATGAAGGTGTTGGTCTTTACCTAAAGAATAGATGATACATCTGTTCAATGCAGGTGTTTATCATTATCTAAGGAATGGAGGATCCCTCTGGTCAATGCAAGTGTTTACCACTACCTAAGGAAAGGATGATCCCTCTGTGTAATGCAGGTGTTTAACTTTACCTAAGGAGCAGGTGATCCATCTGTGCAATGGGGGTGATTGACATTATCTAAGGAATGGAGGATCCCTCTCTTCAATGCAGGTGTTTACAGTTACGTAAGGAATGGATGATCCCTCTGTGCAATGCAGGTGTTTACAATTACCTAAGGAATGGGATGACCCCTCGGTGCAATTCAGGTGTTGACCTTTACCTAAGGAATAGATGATCCCTCTATTCAATGCAGGTTTTTACCGTTATCTAAGAAATGGATGATCCCTCTGTTCAATACATGTGTTTACAGTTACCTAAGGATGGGTGATCACTCTGTGCAATGCAGGTGTTTACCTTTACCTAAGAAATGAATGAACCCTCTATGCAATGCAGGTGTTTATATTTATATCCGGAATGGGATGATCCCTCTGTGCAATGCAGGTGTTAATCTTTACCTAAGGAATAGATGACCCCTCTGTTCAATGCAGGTGTTTACTGTTATCTAAGGTTTGGATGATCCCTCTATGTAATGCAGGTGTTTAACTTTACATAAGGCATAGATGATCCCTCTTTTCAATGCAGGTGTTTACTGTTATCTAAGGAATGGATGATCCCTTTGTTCAATGCACTTGTTTAACTTTATGTACGGAGTGGGATGATCCCTCTGTGCATTGCAGATGTTTACTATTACCTAAGGAATGGAAGATGCCTCTGATCAATGCAGGTGTTTACGTTTACGAAAGGAATGGATGATCCCTCTAGGCCTGGCAGGTGTTGAGCTTTACCTAAGGAATGGATGATCCCTCTGTGCAATGCATGTGTTCACCTCTTACCTAAGGAATGGATGATCCCTCTGTGCAAGGCAGGTTTTTACTTTTAGGTAAGGAATGGGATGATCCCTCTGTGAATTGCAAGTGTTTACTATTACCTAAGGAATGGAAGATACCTATGTTCAATGCTGGAGTTTACCTTTATCTCAGGAATTCATGATCCTTCTGTGCAATGCAGGTGTTGACTTTTACCTAAGGTGTAGATGATCCCTCTGTTCAATACAGGTGCTTACAGTTATCTAAGAAATGGAAGATCTCTTTGTTCAATGCAGGTGTTTACCATAACCAAAGGAATGGATGATACCTCTTTGCAATGCAGGCGTTTCCCATTACCTAAGGATTGGATGATCCCTCTGTGCAATGCAAGTGTTTAACTTAGCATAAGGAATAGGATTATCACTGTGTGCAATGCAGGTGTTGATCTTTACCTAAGGAATAGATGATCCCTCTTTTCCATGCAGGTGTTTATGTTTATGTAAGGAATAGGAAGATCCCTCTGTGCATTGCAGGTGTTTACTATTACCTAAGGAATGGAAGAAACCTATGTTCAATGCTAGTGTTTACCTTTACCTAAGGACTGGATGATCCTTCTGTGCAATGCAGGTGTTGACCTTTACATAAGTAATGGCTCATCTCTGTGTGCAATTCAGGTGTTTACCATTACCTAAGGAATGGATGATACCTCTGTGCAATGTAGGTGTTTACTGTTATATAAGAATGGGATGATCCCTCTGGGAAATGCAGGTGTTTACCTTTATCAAAGGAATGGATGTTCCCTGTGTGGAATGCATGTATTTACACTTACATTAGGAATGAATGATCCATCCGGGCAAGGCAGGTGTTGAACTTTACCTAAGGAATGGATGATCCCTCTGTGAAATGCTGGTGTTGACCTTTACCTAAGGAATAGATGATCCCTCTGTTCCGAGCAGGTGTTTACCATTATCTAAGGATTGGATTATCCCTCTGTTAAATGCAGGTGTTTACCATTACTTAAGGAATGGATGATTCCTCTGTGCAATGCATGTGTTTACAGTTATTCCAGGAATAGGATGATTCCTCTGTTCAATGCAGGTGTTTACCTTTACCTAAAGAATGGATGATACCTCTGTTCAATGGAGGTGTTTACCATTAATTAAGGAATGGATGATTCCTCTGTGCAATGCATGTGTTTACAGTTATGTCAGGAATGGGATGATTCCACTGTTCAATGCAGGGTTTTACCTTTACCTAAAGAATGGATGATACTTCTGTTTAACGCAGGTGTTTACCTTTACCTAAGAAGGATGTTCAATGCAGGTTTCTACATTTACTTACGGAATTGTTCATCCCTCTGTGCAATACAGGTGTTTACAAAAACTTAAAGAATTGATGATCCCTCTGTGCAATGCAGGTGTTTACATTTACCTTAGGAATGGATGATCCCTCTGTGAATTGCAGGTGTTTATTATTACCTAAGGAATGGAAGACCCGTCTGTTTGATGCAAATGCTTACCTATACATAACGTATTGATCATCCCTCTGGGCCAGGCAGGTGCTGACCTTTACCTAAGGAATGGGTGATCCCTCTGTGCAATACAGGAGTTGACCTTTACCTAAGGAATGGAAGGTGCAGTTGTTTACGTTTATATAAGGAATGGGATGATCCCTCTGTGCATTGCAGATGTTTACTATTACCTAAGGAATAGAAGATACCTATGTTCAATGCTGGTGTTTACCTTTACTTAGGAAAGGATGATTCCTCTGTGCAATGGAGGTGTTTATCTTTACCTAATGAATGGAAGATCCCTCTGTGCAATGCAGATATTGTCCTTTATCTAAGGAATGGATGATCCTTCTATTGAAAGCAGGTGTTGATCTCTACCTAAGGAATAGATGATCCCTCTGTTCAATGCAAGTTTTTACCATGATATAAGGAATGGAGGATCCCTCTGTTCAATGCAACTGTTTATGACTACCTAAGGATTGGATGATCCCTCTGTATAATGCAGGTGTTTAACTTTAACTAAGGAATAGATGATCCCTCTGTGCAATGCAGGTGTTAACCTAAACCTAAAAGAATGGGACGATCCTCTGTGCAATGCAGGTGTTGATTTTTACCTAAGGAGAAGGTGATCCTCTGTGCAATGGGGGTGATTGCCATTATCTAAGGAATGGATGATCCCTCTGTTCAATGCAGGTGTTTACAGTTATGTAGGGAATGGATGATCCTCTGTGCAATGAAGGTGCTGATATTACATAAGGAATAAATTATGCCTCGGTTAAATGCAGGTGTTTACCGTTATCTAAGGAATTCATGATCCCTCTGTACAATGCAGATGTTTACCTTTACCTAAGGGATGGGATGATCCCTCGGTGCAATGCAGGTGTTTACCTTTACCTAAAGAATAGATGATCCCTCTATTCAATGCAGGTTTTTAACGTTATCTAAGGAATGGATGGTACCTCTGTTCAATGCAGGTGATTACAGTTACCTAAGGAATGGATGATCCCTCTGTTCAATGCAGGTGTTTACCTTTACCTAAGGAATGGATGATGCCTCTGTTCAACGCAGGTGTTTACCTTTATCTAAATAAGGATGATAATTCTGTTCAATGCAGGTTTCCACCTTTACTTAAGGAATGGGATGATCCCTCTGTGCAATGCAGGTGTTGATGTTTACCTAAGGAATTGATTATACCTCTATTCAATGCAGGTGTTTAGTATTATCTAAGGAATGGATGATCCCTCTGTTCAATGAAGTTGTTTACAGTTACCTATAGAATGGATGATCCCTCTGTGCAATGGCAGTGTTTACCTTTACCTAAGGAATGGAAGTTCACTGTGTGCAATGCAGGTGTTTACCTATACAAAGGAATTGATATTCCTCTGGGCCTGACAGGCGTTGACCTTTACCTAAGGAATGGATCATATCTGTGTGCAATGCAGGTGTTGAACTTTACCTAAGGAATAGATGAACCGTTTGTTCAATGAAGGTGTTTACCGTTATATGAGGAATGGATGATCCCTCTGTCAATGCAGGTGTTTACCTTTACTTAAGGAATGAAAGACACTGTGCAATGCAGGTGTTGATCCTTACCTAAGGAATAGATAATCCCTCTATTCAATGCAGGTGTTTAATGTTATCTAAGGAATAGATGATCCCTCTTTTCACTACAGGTGTTTACCATTACATAAGGAATGGATCATCGCTCTGTGCAATGCAGGTGTTGAACTTTACCTACGGAATAGATGAAACCTCTGTTCAATGCAGGTGTTTACCGTTATATGAGGAATGGATGATCCCTCTGTCAATGCAGGTGTTTACCTTTACTTAAGGAATGGAGGACCCTCTGTGCAATGCAGGTGTTGATCCTTACCTAAGAAATAGATGATCCCTCTGTACAATGCAGGTGTTTAATGCTATCTAAGGAATAGATGATCCCTCTGTTCTATGCAGGTGTTTACCATTATCTAAAGAATGGATTATCCCTCTGTGAAGGCAGGTGTTTACAGTTATCAAGGAATGGATGATCCTCTGTGCAATGCAGGTGTTTTTCCTTAGTTATTCCAGGAATAGAGGAGCCCTCTGTTCAATGCAGGTGTTTACCGTTACCTAAAAATGGATGATCCCTCTGTTCAATGCAGAGGTTTAGAGTTAATTAAGGAATGGATGATTCGACTTTGCAATGCAGGTGTTTACTGATACCTAAGGAATGGAGATTCCTCTGTGTAATACAGGGTGTTTATCTTTACCTAAAGAATGGATGATCCCTCTGTTTAATGCAGGTGTTGATATTTAACCTAAGAAGGATGAATAGTTTATCCATCTGTTCAATTGTTCAGGTGTTTAGCATTATCAAAAAGGAATGGATGACCCCTCTTTCAATGCAGATGTTTACATTTACATAAGGAATTGATGATCCCTCTGTGCAATGCAGGTGTTGACATTTACCTAAGGGATAGAAGAGCCCTCTGTTCAATGCAGGTGTTTACCGTTATCTAAAATATGGATCATCCCTCTGGGCCAGGCAGGTGCTGACCTTTACCTAAGGAATGGGTGATCCTCTGTGCAATACAGGAGTTGACCTTTACCTAAGGAATGGAAGGTGCAGTTGTTTACGTTTATATAAGGAATGGGATGATCCCTCTGTGCATTGCAGATGTTTACTATTACCTAAGGAATAGAAGATACCTATGTTCAATGCTGGTGTTTACCTTTACTTAGGAAAGGATGATTCCTCTGTGCAATGGAGGTGTTTATCTTTACCTAATGAATGGAAGATCCCTCTGTGCAATGCAGATATTGTCCTTTATCTAAGGAATGGATGATCCTTCTGTTGAAAGCAGGTGTTGATCTCTACCTAAGGAATAGATGATCCCTCTGTTCAATGCAAGTTTTTACCATGATATAAGGAATGGAGGATCCCTCTGTTCAATGCAACTGTTTATGACTACCTAAGGATTGGATGATCCCTCTGTATAATGCAGGTGTTTAACTTTAACTAAGGAATAGATGATCCCTCTGTGCAATGCAGGTGTTAACCTAAACCTAAAGAATGGGACGATCCCTCTGTGCAATGCAGGTGTTGATTTTTACCTAAGGAGAAGGTGATCCCTCTGTGCAATGGGGGTGATTGCCATTATCTAAGGAATGGATGATCCCTCTGTTCAATGCAGGTGTTTACAGTTATGTAGGGAATGGATGATCCCTCTGTGCAATGAAGGTGCTGATATTACATAAGGAATAAATTATGCCTCGGTTAAATGCAGGTGTTTACCGTTATCTAAGGAATTCATGATCCCTCTGTACAATGCAGATGTTTACCTTTACCTAAGGGATGGGATGATCCCTCGGTGCAATGCAGGTGTTTACCTTTACCTAAAGAATAGATGATCCCTCTATTCAATGCAGGTTTTTAACGTTATCTAAGGAATGGATGGTACCTCTGTTCAATGCAGGTGATTACAGTTACCTAAGGAATGGATGATCCCTCTGTTCAATGCAGGTGTTTACCTTTACCTAAGGAATGGATGATGCCTCTGTTCAACGCAGGTGTTTACCTTTATCTAAATAAGGATGATAATTCTGTTCAATGCAGGTTTCCACCTTTACTTAAGGAATGGGATGATCCCTCTGTGCAATGCAGGTGTTGATGTTTACCTAAGGAATTGATTATACCTCTATTCAATGCAGGTGTTTAGTATTATCTAAGGAATGGATGATCCCTCTGTTCAATGAAGTTGTTTACAGTTACCTATAGAATGGATGATCCCTCTGTGCAATGGCAGTGTTTACCTTTACCTAAGGAATGGAAGTTCACTGTGTGCAATGCAGGTGTTTACCTATACATAAGGAATTGATATTCCCTCTGGGCCTGACAGGCGTTGACCTTTACCTAAGGAATGGATCATATCTGTGTGCAATGCAGGTGTTGAACTTTACCTAAGGAATAGATGAACCGTTTGTTCAATGAAGGTGTTTACCGTTATATGAGGAATGGATGATCCCTCTGTCAATGCAGGTGTTTACCTTTACTTAAGGAATGAAAGACACTGTGCAATGCAGGTGTTGATCCTTACCTAAGGAATAGATAATCCCTCTATTCAATGCAGGTGTTTAATGTTATCTAAGGAATAGATGATCCCTCTTTTCACTACAGGTGTTTACCATTACATAAGGAATGGATCATCGCTCTGTGCAATGCAGGTGTTGAACTTTACCTACGGAATAGATGAAACCTCTGTTCAATGCAGGTGTTTACCGTTATATGAGGAATGGATGATCCCTCTGTCAATGCAGGTGTTTACCTTTACTTAAGGAATGGAGGACCCTCTGTGCAATGCAGGTGTTGATCCTTACCTAAGAAATAGATGATCCCTCTGTACAATGCAGGTGTTTAATGCTATCTAAGGAATAGATGATCCCTCTGTTCTATGCAGGTGTTTACCATTATCTAAAGAATGGATTATCCCTCTGTGAAGGCAGGTGTTTACAGTTATCAAGGAATGGATGATCCCTCTGTGCAATGCAGGTATTTTTCCTTAGAAAAGGAATAGAGGAGCCCTCTGTTCAATGCAGGTGTTTACCGTTACCTAAAAAATGGATGATCCCTCTGTTCAATGCAGAGGTTTAGAGTTACCTAAGGAATGGATGACCCGACTTTGCAATGCAGGTGTTAACTGATACCTAAGGAATGGAGAATCCCTCTGTGTAATACACGTGTTTATCTTTACCTAAGGAATGGGATGATCCCTCTGTGCAATGCAGGTGTTGATATTTAACTAAGGAATAGTTTATCCCTCTGTTCAATGCAGGTGTTTAGCATTATCTAAGGAATGGATGACCCCTCTTTTCAATGCAGATGTTTACCATTACATAAGGAATTGATGATCCCTCTGTGCAATGCAGGTGTTGACCTTTACCTAAGGGATAGATGAGCCCTCTGTTCAATGCAGGTGTTTACCGTTATCTAAAATATGGATCATCCGTCTGTTCAATGCAGAGGATTACAGTTACCTAAGGAATGTATGATCTGACTTTGCAATGCATGTGTTTACCTTTACGTAAGGAATAGATGAGCCCTCTTTTCAGTTCAGGAGTTTATTGATACCTAAGGAGTGGATGATCCCTCTGTGCAATGCAGGTGTTTTTCTTTACCTAAGGAATGGATGATCCCTCTGTGCAATGCAGGTGTATGAATGGTATGATCCCTCTGTGCAATGCAGGTGTTGATATTTAACTAAGGAATAGATGATCCAAGTGTTCAATGCAGGTGTTTACTGTTATCTAAGGAATGGATGATCCCTCTGGTCAACGCAGGTGTTTACCTTTACCTAAAGAAGGATGATCCCTCTGTTCAACCCAGGTTTCTACCTTTACTGAATGAATGGATGATCTCTCTTTGCAATGCAGGTGTTTAACTTTAGCTATGAAATGTATGATCCCTCTGTGCATTGCAGGTGTTTACCTTTACCCAAGGAATCGATGATCCCTGTGTGAATTGCAGGTGCTTTCATTTACCTTAGTAATGGATGATCCTTCTGAGCATTGATGGTGTTTACTATTACCTAATGAATGGAATATCCCTCTGTTCAATGCAGGTGTTTACCTTTACCAAAGGAATGGATGTTCCATGTGTGCAATGCAGGTGTATAACTTTACCTAAGTATGGGATGGACCCTCTCTACAATGCAGGTGTTTACTGTCATCTAAGTAATGGATGATCCCTCTGGTCAATGCAGGTGTTCACAGTTACCTAAGGAATGTATGATCCCTCTGTGCAATGCATGTGTTTACCTTTGCCTAAGGACTGGATGATCCCTCTGTGCAATGCAGGTGTTTAGCATTATATAGGGATTGGGATGATCCCTCTTTGCAATGCAGGTGTTCATCTTTAACTAAGGAATATATGAGCCCTCTTTTCAATGCAGGTGTTTACTGACATCTATGAAATGGATGACTCCTCTGTTCAATGCAGGTATTTGCAATTACCTAAGGAATGGAGGATTCCTCTGTGCAATGCAGGTTTTTACCTTTATCGAAGGAATGGATGATCCGTCTGTGCAATCCAGCTGTTTTCCATTACCTAAGGAATGGATGATCCCTCTGTTCAATGCAGGTGTTTATATTTACCTACGGAATGGATGATCCCTCTGTGCAATGCAGGTATTCATATTTAACTAAGGAATAGATGATCCCTCTGTTCAATGCAGGTATTTACCGTTATCTAAGGAATGGATAATGCCTCTGTTCAATGCAGGTGTTTACCTTTACATAAAGAAGGATGATTCCTCTGTCAACCCAGGTTTCTACCTTTACTTAAGGTAAGGATGATCCCTCTGTGCATTGCAGGTGTTTACCCTTACCTATAGAATAGATGATCCCTCTGTGCATTGCAGGTGTTTACCTATAACTAAGGATTGGGATGATCGCTCTGTGTAATATAGGTGTTCATCATTAACTAAGGAATAGTTGGGCCCTCTGTGCAATGCAAGTGTTTACTATTACCTAAAGAATGAAAGATCCCTCTGTTCAATGCAGGTGTTTACCGTTACAAAGTAATGGATGTTCTCCATGTGCAATGTAGGTGTTTACCTTTACATAAGGAATGGATGATCCCTCTGGGACAGGTAGGTGTTGCCCTTTAGTTAAGGAATGGATGATCCCTCTGTGAATTGCAGATGTTTACTATTACTTATGGAATCGAAGATACCTGTGTTCAATGCTGGTGTTTACCTTTTTGGGGGGATGGATGATTCTTCTATGCAATGCAGGTGTCGACCTTTACATAAGGAATGGCTGTTCACTTTGTCCAATGCAGTTGTTTACCATTACCTAAGGAATGGATGATAACTCTGTGCAATGCAGGTGTTTACATTTACCTAAGTAATGGATGATCCCTCTATGCAATGCAGGTGTTGATCTTTACCTAAGTAATAGATGATCCCTCTGTTCAATGCAGGTGTTTAACCTTATCTTAGGAATGGACGATCCCTCTGTGCAATGCAGGTGTTGATATTTCATAATGAATAGATGATCCCTGTTTTCAATGCCGGTGTTTACTGATGTCTAAGGAATGGATTACCCCTCTGTTCGATGCATGTGTTTACACTTACCTAAGAAATGGATGATCCCTCAGTGCAATGCAGGTGTTTATCTTTACCTAAGGAATGGATGATCCCTCTGTGCAATGCAGAGCAGGTGTTTACCATTACATAAGAAATGGATGATCACTCTGTACAATGCAGGTGTTTATCTTTACCTAAGGAATGGATGATCCCTCTGTGCAATGCAGAGCAGGTGTTTACCATTACATAAGAAATGGATGATCACTCTGTACAATGCAGGTGTCGATCTTTCCCTAAGGAATAAATGAACCCTCTGTTCAATGAAGATGTTTACAGTTATCTAAAGAATGGATGATCCCTCTGTTTAAGGCAGAGGTTTACATTTAACAACGGAATGTATGATCCGACTTTGAAATGCAGATGTTTTCTTTTACCTAAGGAATAGATGAGCCATCTTTTCAATGCAGGTGTTTACTGATACCTAAGGAATGGATGATCCCTCTGTGCAGTGCAGGTGTTTATCATTACTTAAGGAAAGGATGACCCCTCTGTGCAATCCAGCTGTTCATCATTACCTAAGGATTGCATGATCCCTCTGTGCAAAGCAGGTGTTTATCTTTACCTAAGCAATGGATTATCCCTCTGTGCAATGCAGGTGTTCACCGTTATATAAGGAATGGATGATCCTCTGTTCAATGCAGGTGTTTATCATTACATAAGGAATGGATGATACTTCTGTTCAAAGCAGGTGTTTACCTTTACCTAAAGAAGGATGATCCCTCTGTTCAACCCAGGTTTCTACCTTTACTTAAGAATGGATGATCCCTCTGAGCAATGCAGGTGTTTACCCTCACCTATGGATTGGATGATCCCTCTCTTCAATGCAGCTGTTTCCCGTTATCAAAGGAATGTATGATCCATCTCTTCAATGCAGGGGTTTACCTTTACCAAAAGAATGGATTTTCCCTCTGTGCAATGCAGGAGTATAACTTTACCTAAGGAATGGATGATCCCTCTGTGCAATGCTGGTGTTTACATTAACCTAAGGAATGGATGATCCCTCTGTGCAATGCAGGCGTTGATGTTTACCTAAGGAATATATGTGACATCTGTTCAATGCAGGTGTTTACTGTTATCAAAAGAATGGGTGATCCCTCTGTTCAATGCAGAGGTTTACAATTACTAAAGGAATGGATGATCCGCAATTGCACTGCAGGTGTTTACCTTTACGTAAGGAATAGATGAGCCCTCTTTTCAATGCAGGTGTTTACTGATACCTAAGGAATGGATGATCACTCTGTGCAATGCAGGTGTTTATCTTTACCGAAGGAATGGATGATCCCTTTGTTCAATGCAGGTGTTTACCTTTACCTAAGGAATGGGATGATCTCTCTGTGCAATGCAGGTGTTGGTATTTAACTATGGAATAGATGATCCCTCTGTTCAATCCTGGTGTTTACCATTATCTAAGGAATGGATGATCCCTCTGTTCAATGCAGGTGTTTACCTTTACATAAGGAATGGATGATACTTCTGTTAAAAGCAGGTGATTACCTTTACCTAAAGAAGGATTATCCCTCTGTTCAACCCAGTTTTCTACCTTTACTTAAGGAATGGTTGATTCCTCTGTTCAATGCAGGTTTTTACCTTTAACTCAGAAATGGATGATCCCTGTGTGAATTGCAGGTGTTTACTTTTACTTTAGGAATGGATGATCCTTCTGTGCATTGCCGGTGTTTCTATTACCTAATGAATGGGAGATCCCTCTGTTCAATGCAGGTGTTTACATTTACCAAAGGAATGGATGTTCCCTGTGTGCAATGAAAGTTTATAACTTTACCTAAGTAATGGGATGATCCCTCTGTGGAATGCAGTTCTTTACCGTTATCAAAGCAACGGATGATCCTTCTGGTCAATGCAGGTGTTTACAATAACATAAGGAATGGATGACCCCTCTGTGCAATTGTAAACACCTACATTGAGCAGAGGGATCATCCATTACTTATATAGCTCTAAACACCTTCATTGCACAGAGGGATCATCCCATTCCTTAGGTGAAGATAAACACCTGCATTTCACTGAGGTATCATCCATTCCTTAGGTAAAGGTAAACACCAGCATTGCACAGAGGGATCATCCATTCCTTAGGTATCAGTAAGCACCTGCATTGAAAAGAGGGCTCATCTATTCCTTAGGTAAAAGGAAACACCTATATTGCAAAGTCAGATCATCCATTCATTTTTTACCTGTAAACCTCTGCATTTAATAGAGGGATCATCTATTCCTTAGGTAAAGATCAACACCTGCATTTCCCAGAGAGATCATCCATTACTTAGGTAAAGGTAAACACCTGCATAGCACAGAGGTATGATCCATTCCTTAGGTAATGGTAAACACCTGTATTGCACACAGGTATCAGCCATTCCTTATGTAAAGGTCAACACCTGCATTGCACAGAAGGATCATCAATTCCTTAGGTAAATGTAAACACCGGAATTGAACATAGGTATCTTCCATTCCTTAGGTAATAGTAAACACCTGCAATTCACAGAGGGATCATCCATTCCTTAGGTAAAGGTCAACACCTGCCCAGCCCAGAGGGATCATCCATTCCTATGTAAAGGTAAACACCTACATTGTACACAGAGAACATCCATTCCTTTTGTCACGTAAACACCTGCGTTGAACAGAGGGATCTTTCATTCTTTAGGTGATAGTAAACACCTGCATTGCACAGAGGGATCATCCATTCCTTTGGTAACTGTAAACACCTGCATTGAACAGAGGGGTCATCCATTCCTTTGGTAACTGTAAGCACCTGCATTGCACAGAGGGATCATCCCTTCCTTAGGTAATGGTAAACACCTGCAGTGCACAGCGGGATCAACCATTCCTTAGGTAACTATGAACACCTGCATTGAAGAGACGGATCATGTATTCCTTAGTTAAAGATGAACACCTCCATTGCACAGAAGGATCATCCGAATCCTTAGGTAAAGGTAAACACCTGCATTTAAAAGAGGGATCATCTATTCCTTAGGTAAAGATCAACACCTGCATTGCACAGTGGGATCATCCATTCCTTAGGTAAAGGTAAACACCTGCATTGCACAGGGGATCATCCATTCCTTAGGTAAAGGGAAACACCTGCATTGCACACAGAGAACATCCATTCCTTTTGTTGAGGTAAACACCAGCATTGAGCAGAGTGTTCATCAAATTCCTTAGGTGAAGATAAGCACCTGCATTGCAGAGGAATCATCTATTCCTTAGGTAAAGATCAACACCTGCACTGCACAAAGGGATCATCCACTCTTTAGGTAAAGATAAACACCTGAGTTGCACAAAGGGATCATCCATTACTAAGTTAAAGGTGAACACCTGCATTGCACAGAGGTGTGATCCATACCTTAAGTAATGGTAAACACCTGCATTGAACAGTCGGACCATGTATTCCTCAGTTAAAGATAAACACCTCCATTGCACAGAGGGATCATCCCAATCCTTGGGTAAATGTAAACACCTGCATTTAAAAGAGGGATCATCCATTCCATAGGTAAAGGTCAACACCTGCATTGTACACAGGGATCATCCATTCCTTAGTTATCTGTAAATACCTGCATTGATCACAGGGATCATCCATTCCTTAGATAATGGTAAACACCTGCATTGAACAGAGGGATCATCCATTTCTTTGGTAAAGGTCCAAACCTGAATAGCACAGAAGGATCATCCATTCCTTATGTAATGGACAACACCTGCATTGCACAGAGGGATCATACATTCCTTAAGTAAAGTTGAACACCTGCATTGCACAGACGGATCATTCATTCCTTAGGTGAATATAAACACCTGCTTTGAGCGGAGGTATCATCAATTCCTTAGATAATGGTAAACACCTGCATTGAACAGAGGGATCATCGATTCCTTAGGTAAAGATAAACACCTGCATTGCACAGAGGTATCATCCACTCCTTAGGTAAAGGTAAACACCTGCATTTCACCAATGGATCATAGATTCCTTAGATAACTGTAAACACCTGCATTGAACATAGGGATCTTCCATTCTTTAGATAACAATAAACACCTGCATTGAACCGAGGGCTCATCTATACCTTAGGTAAAGATCAACACCTTCATTGCACAGAGGGATCATGCAATTCTTAGGTAAAGGTAAACACCTGCATTGAACAGAAGGACAGTCCCTTCCTTAGATTATGGTAAACACCTGCATTGAACAGAGGGATCATACATTCCTTGGGTAAAGGTAAAAACCCGGATTTCATAGAGGGATCATCCATTCCTTAGGTAACTGTAAACACCTGCATTGAACAGAGGGATCAACCATTCTTTAGGTAAAGGTAAACACCAGCATTTAACATAGCCATCTTCTATTCTTTTGGTAATAGTAAACACCTACAGTATACAGAGGGATCATCCCATTCCTTAGGTAAAGATCAACAACTGCATTGCACAGAGGGATCATCCATTCCAAAGTTAAAGGTCAACACCTGAATTGCACAGAGGGATCATCTATTCCTTAGGTAAAGGTCAGCACCTGCCTGCTCAGAGGGAACATCCTTTCTTTTGTATTGGTAAACACCTGTATTGCACACAGGAAAGATCCCTTACTTGGGAAAGATAAACACCTGCATTGAACATATTGATCATCAATTACTTAAGACAAGGTAAACACCTGCATTGAACAGAGGGATCTTCCATTCCTTAGGTAAGGGTAAAAACTTGCATTGCACACAGGGATCATCCATTCCTTAGGTAAAGATAGAAACCTGCGTTGAACAGAGAGATTATACTTCTTTAGGTAAAGGTAAACACCTGAGTTGAACAGAGTTATCTTCCATTCCTTGAGAAAAGGTAAACACCTGTGTTGAACAGAGGGATCATCCCATTCCTTAGGTAATAGTAAACACCTGCAAAGCACAGAGGGATCATCCCATTCCTTACATAAACGTAAACACCTGCATTGAATGGAGGGATCATCCATTTACTACATAAATGTAAACACCTGCCATGCACACAAGAATCATCCATTCCTAAGGTAAATGTAAACACCTGCAATGCACAGACGTATCATCCATTACTTAGGTAACGGTCAACACCAGCCTGGCTCAGAGGGATCATACATTCCTTATATACAGTTAAACACCTGTATTGCACACAGGGAGCGTCCATTCCTTTGTTAAATGTAAACACCTGCATTCATCAGAAGGATCTTCCATTCCTAGGTAATATTAAACAGCTGCAATGCACAGAGTGATCATCCATTACTATGGTAAAGGTGAACACCTGAGTGGACAGAGGGATCATCCATTTCTTACGTAAAGTCAACACCTGCCTTCCCAGAGGGATCATCCATTCCTTATGTAAATGTTAACACTAGCATTGCACACAGGGAACATCAATTCCTTTGGTAAAGGTAAACACCTGCATTGAACAGAGGTTGCACCGATTCCTTAGTGAAAGGAAAACACCTTCATTGAACAGAGGATTCTTCCATTCCTTAGGTAATACCAAATACCTCCAATGCACAGATGAAACATCCATTCCTTAGGTAAAGGTAAACACCTGCAGTTCACAGAGGGATCATCCATTCCCTAGGTTAGGGTAAACATCTGCATTGCACAGAGGGATCATCCATTATTTATGTAACAGTAAACAACTGCATTCAACAGAGGGATCATCTATTCCTTAGGTAAAGATGCACACCTGCACTGCACAGAGGGATCATCCCATTCCTTAGTTAAAGATAAACACATGCATTCCACAGAGGGATCATCCATTCCTTAGGTAAATGTAATCACCTGCATTGCACTGAAGCATCATCCATTCCGTAGGTAAATGAAAACACCAGCAATGAACAGAGGGATCATCCATTCCTCAGATAACGTTAAACACCTGCATTGAACAAAGTGATCATCTATATCTGTGGTAAAGTTCAACACTTGCATTGCACAGAGGGATCATCCCATTGCTAAGGTAAAGGTAAGCACCAGCATTGCACAACGGGATCATCCATTGCTTAGGTAAAGGTCAGCACCTGCCTGGCACAGAGATATCATCCATTTCTTATGTAAAGTTAAACACCTGCATTGAACGCAGGGCATATCCATTACTTTGGTTAAGTATACACCTAAAATTGAACAAACAGATCATCCATATCTTAGGTAAAGGTAAACACCTGCATTGAAGAGAGGTATCTTCTATTCCTTAGGTAATAGTAAACACCTGCAATGCACAGAGGGATCATCCACTCCTGAGGTGAATGTAAATATCTAAAATAGACAGAAGGATCATCCATTCCTTAGCTAAGGGTAAACACGTGCATTGCAGAGAGGGATCATCGATTCCTTAGATAACGGTAAACACCTGCATTGAACAGAAGGATCATCCATTCCTTAGGAAAAGGTGAACACTTGCACTGAACAGAGGGGTCATATATTCCTTGGGTAAAGGTCAACATATTCATTGCACAGAGGGATCATCCATTCCTTAAGTAAGTATCAACACCTGTGTTTCACAGAGGAATCATCCATTCCTTACGTAAAGGTAAACACCTGCATTGCACAGAGGGATAATCATTCTTTAAGTAAAGGTAAACACCTGCATTGAACAGAGAGATCATCCATTCCTTAGGTAACAGTAAACACCTGCATTGCATAGAGGGAACATACATTCCTTAGGTAATGTTAAACACCTGAAGTGATGAGGGGGATCATCCGTGACTTAGATAATGGTAAAAACCTGCATTGAACAGAGGAATCATCCATTACTTAGGTAACTGTAAACACCTGCATTGAACAGAGGCATCATCCATTCCTAAGATAACGGTAAACACCTGCATTGAACCGAGGGATCATATATTCCTTAGGTAAAGATCAACACCTGCATTGAACAGAGGGATCATCCATTCTTTATGTAATAGTATACACCTGCATTGCACAGAAAGATCACCCATTCCTTAGGTAATGGTAAAGACGTGGATTGCACAGATGGATAATCCATTACTTAGATAATGTTAAACACCTGCATTGAACAGAGGAATCATCCATTCCTTAGGTTAAGTTCAACACCTGCCTGGCCCAGAGGGATCATCCATTCCTTATGTAAAGTTAAACACCTGAATTGCATGCAGAGAGCATCCATTACTTTTGTAAAGGTAAACACGTGCATTGAAAAGAGGTATCATCCATTCCATAGGTAAAGGTCAACACCTGCATTGTACACAGGGATCATCCATTCCTTAGGTATAAGAAAACACCTGCATTGCACAGAGGGATCATCCATTCCTTAAGTAATGATCACACATGCATTGAATAAAGGGATCATCCATTCCTTTGGTAAAGGTCAAAACCTGCATAGCACAGAAGGATCATCATTCCTTATGTAATGGACAACACCAGCATTGCACAGAGGGATCATCCATTCTTTAGGTAAAGGTCAACAGCTGCCTGGCCCAGAGGGATCATCCATTCCTTATGTAAAGGTAAACACCTACATTGCACACAGAGAACGTCCATTCCTTTTCTAAAGCTAAACACCTGCATTGAACAGAGGGATCTTCCATTGCTAAGTTAAATGTAAACACCTGCAATGCATAGAGGGATCATCCATTCCTTAGATAAGGGTAAACACCTGAATTGCACACAGGGATCATCCCTTACTTAAGTAAAAGTAGAAAACTGTGTTGAACAGAGGGATAATCGTACTTTAGATAAAGGTAAAAACCTGCATTGAACAGAGGGATCATCCATTCCTTAGGTAAAGAAAACACCACCATTTTGCACAGAGGAATCATCATTTCCTTAGGTAAAGGTAAACACCAGCATTTAACTTAAGCATCTCACATTCCTGAGGTAATAGTAAACACCTGCAATATACAGAGAGATCATCCTATTCCTTACATAAACGTAAACACCTGCATTGCACAGAGGGATCATCCATTCCTTAGGTAATGATAAACACCTGCATTGAACAGAGGATCATCCACTCCTTAGATGAAGTAAACAGCTGCATTGAACAGAGGGATCATCTATTTCTTATGTAATAATCAACACCTGCATTGCATAGAGGGATCATCCATTCCTTAGTTAAAGGTCAACACCTGCTTTGCAGAGAAGGATCATTCATTCCTTAGGTATAGGACAACACCTGCATTGTACAGAGCGATCTTCCATTCATTAGGTAAAGATAAACCCCTCTATTGGACAGAGGAATCGTCCTTTCCTTAGGGAAATGTAAACACCAGCATTGAACTTAGTCATGGTCCATTCCTTAGGAAATAGTCAACCCCTGCAATGCACAGAGGAGTCATCGCATTACTTTCATAAACGTAATCACCTGCATTGAAAAGAAAGATCATCCATTCCTTAGGTAAAGGTAAACACCTACCTTGCACAGAGGGATCATCCATTCCTAAGGTAAATGTAAACACCTGCAATGCACAGACGGATCTTCCATTCCTTTGGTAAAGGTTAACACCTGCCTGTCCCAGAATGATCATCCACTCCTTATGTACAGTTAAACACCTTCATTGCACACAGGGAATATCCATTTCTTTGTTAAATGTAAACACCTGCATTCATCAGAGGGATCATACATTCCTAGGTAATAATAAACACCGGCAGTGCACAGAGGTATCATCCATTACTAACGTAAAGGCTAACACTGGCCTGAGCAGGAAAGTTTAACACCTGCATTGCACGCAGGGAACATCCATTACTTTGGTAATGGTAAACACACACACATTGAACAGATGTATAATCCATTCCTTAGGTAAAGGGTAACACCTTCATTGAACAGAGGGATATTACATTCCTAAGGTAATAGTAAACACCTGCAATTCACAGATGGATCATCTATTCCTTAGGTAAAGGTAAACACCTGAAATGCACAGAGGGATCATCCATTCCTTAGGTAAGGGTAAACACCTGCATTGCACAGAGGATCACCCATTCCTTAATTAAAGGTAGAACCCTGGGTTGAACAGAGGATCATCCTTCTTTATGTAAAGTTAAACACCTGCGTTGAACAGTGGCATCATCCATTTCTTAGGTAAAGGTAAATATTTGAATTAAACAGAGGAATCATCCATTCCTTAGATAAAAGTAAACAAGTGCATTGAACAGAAGGATCATCTACTCCTTAAGTAACGATCCACACCTTCTTTGCACAGAGGGATCATGCCATTCCTAAGGTAAAGGTAAACACCTGCAATGAACAGAGGGATCATCCAGTACATAGGTAAAGGTAAACACCTTCATCTAACAGAGGGATCTTCCGTTCCTTAGGTAATAGTATACACCAGCAATGCACAGATGGAACATGCATTCCTTAGGTAAAGGTAAACGCCTGCAATGCACAGAGCAATAATCCATTCCTTATGTAAGGGTAAACACCTGTATTGAACAGAGGATCATCCACTCCTTAAGTAAAGGTAGAAACCTGCGTTGAACACAGGGATCATCCTTCTTTAGGTAAAGGTAAAGACCTGCGTTCAAAAGAGGTATCATCCATTACTTAGGTAAAGATAAACACCTGCATTGAACAGTGGGTTAATCCATTCCTTAGGTAATGGTAAACACTGGTATTGAACAGAGGAATCATTTATTCCTTAGGTAAAGTTTAACACCTGCATTGCACAGAGGTATCATCACATTCCTTAGGTAAAGCTAAACACCTGCATTGCACAGAGGGATCATCCATTCCTTAGGTAAATGTAAACACCTGCATTGCACACAGGAATCATTCATTCCTTAGGTAACTGTAAACACCTGCATTGAACAGAGGGATCATCCATTTCTTAGATAACGGTTAACTCCTGCATTGAACAGAGGGATGATCTATTCTGTAGGTAATGATCAACACCTGCATTTCACAGAGGGATCATCCCATTCCTTAGGTAAAGGTAAACACCTGCATTGCACAGAGGGTACATACATTCCTTAGGTAATGGTAAACACCTGCATATAAGAGAGGGATCATCCATTCTTTAGGTAAAGGTAAACACGTGCATTGAACAGAGGGATCTTCCATTACATAGGTAATAGTAAACACCTGCAATGCTCAGAAGGATCATCCATTCCTAAGGTAAATGCAAACACCTGCATTGCACAGGAGAATCATGATTTCCTGAGGTAACGGTAAAAACCTGGATTTACCATAGGAATCTCCCATTACTTAGGTAATTGTAAACACCTGCATTGCACAGACGGATCATCCATTCCTTAGGTAAATGTAAATACCTGCATTGCACAGAGGAATCATTCATTCCTTAGGTAACTCTAAACACCTGCATTGAACAGAGTGATCATTCATTTCTTAGATAACGGAAAACTCCTGCATTGAACAGAGGGATCATCTATTCCTTCGGTAAAGATCAACACCTGCATTGCACAGAGGGACCATACATTCCTTAGGTAAAGGTAAACACCTGCATTGCACAGAAGGATCATCCTTTCCTTAGGTAAACGTCAACACCTGCCTGCCCAGAGAGATCATCCATTCCTTATGTAAAGGTAAACACGTGCATTGCACACAGGGAACAACCATTCCTTTGGTAAATGTAAACACGGGCATTGACGAGAGGGATCATCCATTTCTTAGGTAAAGGTAAACACATGCATTTAACAGAGGGATCTTCCATTCCTGAAGTAATAGTAAACACCTGCAATACACAGAAGGATCATCCATTCCTTAGGTAAAGGTAAACACCTGCAATTCACAGAGGGGTCATCCATTCCTTAGGTAAAGGTAGAAACCTGCGTTGAATAGATCAATCATCCTTCTTTGGCCAAGGTAAACACCTGCTTTAAACAGAAATATCATCAAATCCTTACTTAAAGGTAAGCACCTGCATTGAACAGAGGATCATCCATTCCTTAGATAACGATAAACACCTGCATTGCACAGAGGGATCATTTATTCCTTAGGTAAATATCAACACCTGATTTGCACAAACTGATCATCCATTCCTTAAGTTAAGGTAAACACCTGCATTGAACAGAGGTATCATTACTTCCTTAGATAACAGTAAACACCTGCACTGAACAGGGGAATCATCTACTTCTTAGGTAAAGTTCAACACCTGAATTGAATAGAGGGATCATCCATTTTATAGATAATGGTTAACTCCTGCATTGAACAGAGGGATCATCCATTCCTTAGGTAAAAGTCTACACCTGCCTGCCCAGAGGGATTATCCATTCCTCATGTAAAGGTAAAGACGTGGATTGCACACAGGGAACAACCATTCCTTTTGTAAAGGTAATTACATGCATTGAACAGAGTGATCGTCCTTCCCTAGGTAAAGGTAAACACCTGCATTTAACAGAGGGATCTTCCATTCCTTAGGTAATAGTAAACACCTGCAATGCACAGAAGGATCATCCATTCCTTTAGGTAAAGGTAAGCACCTGCAATGCACAGAGGGGTCTACCATTCCTTAGATAAAGGTAGAAACCTGCGGTGAACTGAGGATCATCCATTCTTTAGATAATGGTACACACCTGCATTCCACAGAGGTATCATTTATTCGTTAGGTAAAGTTGAACACCTGCATTGCATGGAAGGATCATCCCATTACTTAGGTAAAGGTAAACACCTGCATTGCACAGAAGGATCATCCATTCCTTAGGTAAAGGTAAACACCTGATTTTCAAAGAGTGATCTTCCAATCTTTAGGTTAAGGTAAACACCTGAATTGAACAGAGGATCATCCCTTCCTTCAATAACGGTAAACACCTGCATTGAATACAGGGAATCATCTATTTCTTAGGTAAAGATTAACACCTGCATTGCAACAGAGGTATCATCCCATTCCATAGGTAAAGGAAAACACCTGCATTGCACACGGGGATCATCCATTCCTTAGGTAAAGGAAAAAACCTGCATTGCACAGAGGGATCATCCATTCCTTAGGTAAAGGTAAACACCTGCATGTACAGAGGGATCATCTATATACTTTAGGTACAGATAAACACCTCCAATACACAGAGGGATCATCCATTCCATAGGTAAGGGTAAAAACCACCATTTTGCACAGAGGGATCATCCATTCCTTAGGTAAAAGTAGAAACCAGCATTGAACAGAAGGATCCCATTCTTTAGGTAAAGGTAAACACCGGTTTTGAACAGAGTTATCATTCATTCCTTAGATAAAGGTACACACCTGCATTGAACAGAAGGATCATCCATAACTAGGATAATGGTAAACACCTGCATTGAACAGAGGGATAATCCATTTCTTAGATAAATTTAAACTCCTACATTGAACAGAGGGATCATCTATTCCTTATGTAAAGATCAACACATGCATTTCACAGAAGGATCATCCATTCCTTAGGTAAAGGTAAACACCTGCAATGCACAGAGGATCATCCATCCTTAGATAAAGATACAAAACCAGCGTTGAACAGAGGTATCACCATTCTTTAAGTAAAGATAAGCACCTGTATTGAACAGAGGTACCATCCATTCCTTAGATAATGGTAAACATCTGCATTGAACACAGGGATCATTTATTACTTAGGTAAAGTTTAACACCAGCTTTGCACAGAGGGATCGTCCCATTCTTTTGGTAAAGGTAAACACCTGAATGGAACAGAGGGATCATCCATTCCTTAAGAAAACTTAAACACCTGCTTTGCACAGAGAGGGTTCATCCATTCCGTAGGTAACTGTAAACACCTGCAATGAACAGAGGGATCATCCATTTCTTAGATAACGGTTAATTCCTGCATGGAACAGAGGGATCATCCATTCCTTAGGTACAGTTCAACACCTGCATTGCACATAGTGATCAACCATTCCTTTGGTAAAGATAAAAACGGGCATTCACAGAGACATCATCAATTCCTTAGGTAATAATAAACACATGCAGTGCACAGAGGTATCATCCATTACTAACGTAAAGGCTAACACTGGCCTGAGCAGGAAAGTTTAACACCTGCATTGCACGCAGGAACATCCATTACTTTGGTAATGGTAAACACACACACATTGAACAGATGTATAATCCATTCCTTAGGTAAAGGGTAACACCTTCATTGAACAGAGGGATATTACATTCCTAAGGTAATAGTAAACACCTGCAATTCACAGATGGATCATCTATTCCTTAGGTAAAGGTAAACACCTGAAATGCACAGAGGGATCATCCATTCCTTAGGTAAGGGTAAACACCTGCATTGCACAGAGGGATCACCCATTCCTTAATTAAAGGTAGAACCCTGGGTTGAACAGAGGGATCATCCTTCTTTATGTAAAGTTAAACACCTGCGTTGAACAGTGGCATCATCCATTTCTTAGGTAAAGGTAAATATTTGAATTAAACAGAGGAATCATCCATTCCTTAGATAAAAGTAAACAAGTGCATTGAACAGAAGGATCATCTACTCCTTAAGTAACGATCCACACCTTCTTTGCACAGAGGGATCATGCCATTCCTAAGGTAAAGGTAAACACCTGCAATGAACAGAGGGATCATCCAGTACATAGGTAAAGGTAAACACCTTCATCTAACAGAGGGATCTTCCGTTCCTTAGGTAATAGTATACACCAGCAATGCACAGATGGAACATGCATTCCTTAGGTAAAGGTAAACGCCTGCAATGCACAGAGCAATAATCCATTCCTTATGTAAGGGTAAACACCTGTATTGAACAGAGGGATCATCCACTCCTTAAGTAAAGGTAGAAACCTGCGTTGAACACAGGGATCATCCTTCTTTAGGTAAAGGTAAAGACCTGCGTTCAAAAGAGGTATCATCCATTACTTAGGTAAAGATAAACACCTGCATTGAACAGTGGGTTAATCCATTCCTTAGGTAATGGTAAACACTGGTATTGAACAGAGGAATCATTTATTCCTTAGGTAAAGTTTAACACCTGCATTGCACAGAGGTATCATCACATTCCTTAGGTAAAGCTAAACACCTGCATTGCACAGAGGGATCATCCATTCCTTAGGTAAATGTAAACACCTGCATTGCACACAGGAATCATTCATTCCTTAGGTAACTGTAAACACCTGCATTGAACAGAGGGATCATCCATTTCTTAGATAACGGTTAACTCCTGCATTGAACAGAGGGATGATCTATTCTGTAGGTAATGATCAACACCTGCATTTCACAGAGGGATCATCCCATTCCTTAGGTAAAGGTAAACACCTGCATTGCACAGAGGGTACATACATTCCTTAGGTAATGGTAAACACCTGCATATAAGAGAGGGATCATCCATTCTTTAGGTAAAGGTAAACACGTGCATTGAACAGTAGGGATCTTCCATTACATAGGTAATAGTAAACACCTGCAATGCTCAGAAGGATCATCCATTCCTAAGGTAAATGCAAACACCTGCATTGCACAGGAGAATCATGATTTCCTGAGGTAACGGTAAAAACCTGGATTTACCATAGGAATCTCCCATTACTTAGGTAATTGTAAACACCTGCATTGCACAGACGGATCATCCATTCCTTAGGTAAATGTAAATACCTGCATTGCACAGAGGAATCATTCGTTCCTTAGGTAACTCTAAACACCTGCATTGAACAGAGTGATCATTCATTTCTTAGATAACGGAAAACTCCTGCATTGAACAGAGGGATCATCTATTCCTTCGGTAAAGATCAACACCTGCATTGCACAGAGGGACCATACATTCCTTAGGTAAAGGTAAACACCTGCATTGCACAGAAGGATCATCCTTTCCTTAGGTAAACGTCAACACCTGCCTGCCCAGAGAGATCATCCATTCCTTATGTAAAGGTAAACACGTGCATTGCACACAGGAACAACCATTCCTTTGGTAAATGTAAACACGGGCATTGACGAGAGGGATCATCCATTTCTTAGGTAAAGGTAAACACATGCATTTAACAGAGGGATCTTCCATTCCTGAAGTAATAGTAAACACCTGCAATACACAGAAGGATCATCCATTCCTTAGGTAAAGGTAAACACCTGCAATTCACAGAGGGGTCATCCATTCCTTAGGTAAAGGTAGAAACCTGCGTTGAATAGATCAATCATCCTTCTTTGGCCAAGGTAAACACCTGCTTTAAACAGAAATATCATCAAATCCTTACTTAAAGGTAAGCACCTGCATTGAACAGAGGGATCATCCATTCCTTAGATAACGATAAACACCTGCATTGCACAGAGGGATCATTTATTCCTTAGGTAAATATCAACACCTGATTTGCACAAACTGATCATCCATTCCTTAAGTTAAGGTAAACACCTGCATTGAACAGAGGTATCATTACTTCCTTAGATAACAGTAAACACCTGCACTGAACAGGGGAATCATCTACTTCTTAGGTAAAGTTCAACACCTGAATTGAATAGAGGGATCATCCATTTTATAGATAATGGTTAACTCCTGCATTGAACAGAGGGATCATCCATTCCTTAGGTAAAAGTCTACACCTGCCTGCCCAGAGGGATTATCCATTCCTCATGTAAAGGTAAAGACGTGGATTGCACACAGGGAACAACCATTCCTTTTGTAAAGGTAATTACATGCATTGAACAGAGTGATCGTCCTTCCCTAGGTAAAGGTAAACACCTGCATTTAACAGAGGGATCTTCCATTCCTTAGGTAATAGTAAACACCTGCAATGCACAGAAGGATCATCCAATCCTTAGGTAAAGGTAAGCACCTGCAATGCACAGAGGGGTCTACCATTCCTTAGATAAAGGTAGAAACCTGCGGTGAACTGAGGGATCATCCATTCTTTAGATAATGGTACACACCTGCATTCCACAGAGGTATCATTTATTCGTTAGGTAAAGTTGAACACCTGCATTGCATGGAAGGATCATCCCATTACTTAGGTAAAGGTAAACACCTGCATTGCACAGAGGGATCATCCATTCCTTAGGTAAAGGTAAACACCTGATTTTCAAAGAGTGATCTTCCAATCCTTAGGTTAAGGTAAACACCTGAATTGAACAGAGGGATCATCCCTTCCTTCAATAACGGTAAACACCTGCATTGAATAGGGGAATCATCTATTTCTTAGGTAAAGATTAACACCTGCATTGCACCGAGGTATCATCCCATTCCATAGGTAAAGGAAAACACCTGCATTGCACACGGGGATCATCCATTCCTTAGGTAAAGGAAAAAACCTGCATTGCACAGAGGGATCATCCATTCCTTAGGTAAAGGTAAACACCTGCATGTACAGCGGGATCATCTATACCTTAGGTACAGATAAACACCTCCAATACACAGAGGGATCATCCATTCCATAGGTAAGGGTAAAAACCTGCATTGCACAGAGGGATCATCCATTCCTTAGGTAAAAGTAGAAACCTGCGTTGAACAGAGGGATCCCCCTTCTTTAGGTAAAGGTAAACACCGGTTTTGAACAGAGTTATCATTCATTCCTTAGATAAAGGTACACACCTGCATTGAACAGAAGGATCATCCATAACTAGGATAATGGTAAACACCTGCATTGAACAGAGGGATAATCCATTTCTTAGATAAATTTAAACTCCTACATTGAACAGAGGGATCATCTATTCCTTAGGTAAAGATCAACACATGCATTTCACAGAAGGATCATCCATTCCTTAGGTAAAGGTAAACACCTGCAATGCACAGAGGGTCATCCATCCTTAGATAAAGATAGAAACCAGCGTTGAACAGAGGTATCACCCTTCTTTAAGTAAAGGTAAGCACCTGTATTGAACAGAGGTACCATCCATTCCTTAGATAATGGTAAACATCTGCATTGAACACAGGGATCATTTATTACTTAGGTAAAGTTTAACACCAGCTTTGCACAGAGGGATCGTCCCATTCTTTGGTAAAGGTAAACACCTGAATGGCACAGAGGGATCATCCATTCCTTAAGAAAACTTAAACACCTGCTTTGCACAGAGGGTTCATCCATTCCGTAGGTAACTGTAAACACCTGCATTGAACAGAGGGATCATCCATTTCTTAGATAACGGTTAATTCCTGCATGGAACAGAGGGATCATCCATTCCTTAGGTAAAGGTCAACACCTGCATTGCACATAGTGATCAACCATTCCTTAGGTAAAGATAAAAACGGGCATTGCACAGAGACATCATCAATTCCTTAGGTAAAGGTAAACACATGCATTGCACAGAGATATCATCCATTCCTTATGTAATGGTAAGCACATGCCTTGAACAGAGGGATCAGCCATTGCTTAGATAACCGAAAAACATGCATTGCACAGAGGGATCATCCCATTCCTTAGGTAAAGGTATACACCTGCATTGCACACAGCGATCATCCGTTCCTTAGGTCATGGTAAACATCTGCAATGCACAGCGGGATCATCCATTCCTTAGCTAACGGTACACACCTGTATTGCACAGAGGGATCATTCATTCCTTAAGTAAAGGTAGAAACCTGCCTTGAACTGTGGGATCATCCTTCTTTAGGTAAGGGTAAACACCTGCGTTGAACAGAGGTATCAGCCATTGCTAGGATAACCGTAAATACATGCATTGCACAGAGGGATCATCCCATTCCTTAGGTGAAGGTATACACCTGCATTGCACACAGGGATCATCCATTCCTTAGGTCATGGTAAACATCTGCAATGCACAGTGGGATCATCCATTCCTTAGCTAAGGGTAAACACCTGTATTGCACAGAGGGATCATCCATTCCTTAAGTAAAGGTAGAAACCTTCCTTGAACTGTGGGATCCTCCTTCTTTAGGTAAGGGTAAACACCTGCATTGAACAGAGGTATCATCCATTCCTTAAGTCAAGTTAAACACCTGCATTGAACAGACGTATCATCTATTTCTTAGTTGAAGTTCAACACCTGCATTGCCCAGAGGGATCATACATTCCTTAGGTAAAGGTAAACACCTGCATTGAACAGAGTGATCATCCATTACTTATGTAAAGGTAAACACCTGCATTGAACCGAGGGGTCACAAATTCCTTAGATAATGGTAAACATCTGCATTGAACAGAAGGATCATCCATTAATTAGATAACGGTAAACTCCTGCTTTGAACAGAGGGATCATCTATTCCTTAAAGACCAACACCTGCATTGCACAGAGTGATCATCCATTCCTTAGGTAACGTTAAACACCTGCATTGAACAGAGGTATCATCCATTCCTTAGATAACAGTGGACACCTGCATTGAACAGAAGGATCATCCATTTCTTAGATAACGGTAAACACATGCATTGAGCAGAGGGATCAGCCATTCCTATATAACCGTAAACACCTGCATTTAACAGAGGTGTCATCCATTCTTTAGATAACGGTAAACACCTACATTGAACAGAGGCATCACCGGTTCCTTAGGTAAAGATCAACACCTGCATTGCACAGATAGATCATGCATTCCTTAGGTAATGGAAAACACCTGCATTGAACAGAGGCATCATCTATTCCTTAGGTAAATATCAAAACATGCATTGCACAGAGGGATCATCCCATTTATTAGGTAAAGGAAACACCTGCATTGCACAGAGGTATATTCCATTCATTAGGTAAAATTAAACACCTCCATTGCACAGAGGAATCATCCTCTCCTCAGGTAAAGGTAAACACCAGCATTGAACATAGGTATCTTCCATTCCTTAAGGTTATAGGAAACACCTGCAATGCACAGAGGGATCATACCATTCCTTACATAAACTTAAACACCTGCATGGAACAGAGGGATAATCTATTCCTTAGTTAAAGTTCAACACCTGCATTGCACAGAGTGATCTTCCACTCCTTAGGTAAAGATAAACACCTGACTTACACAGAGGGATCATACCGTTCCTTACATTAACTTAAACACCTGCTTTGAACAGAAGGATCATCTATTCCTTAGTTAAAGATCAACACGTGCATTGCACAGAGCGACCATCCCATTCCTTAGGTGATGTTATATACCTGAATTGCACACAGGGATCATCCATTCCTTAGGTAATGGTAAACATCTGCAATGAACAGAGTTATCATCCATTCCTTAGGTAAAGGTAAACAGCTGCATTGAATAGAGAGATCAACCATTCCTTAGATAACTGTAAACACCTGCATTGAACAGAGGCGTCATCTATTCCTTAGTTAAAGTTCAACACCTGCATTGCACAGAGTGATCATCCATAACTTAGGTAAATTAAACACCTGCATTTCACAGAAGGATCATCCCTTACTTATGTAATGGTAAACACCTGCATTGAACAGAGGGATCACCCATTCCTTAGATAATGGTAAACACCTGCATTGAACAGAGGGATCATCCATTCCTGAGATAACAGTAAACACCTGCATTGAACAGAGGGATCATCTATTCCTTAGGTAAAGATCAAGACCTGCATTGAACAGAGGGATCATCCATTCCGTAGATAACGGTGAACACCTGCATTGAACAGAGGGCTCATTTATTCCTTAGGTAAAGATCAACACCTGCATTGCCCAGACAGATCATTCATTCTTTGGGAAAAGGTCAACACCTGCATTGCACAGAAGGATCATCCATTCCTTAGGTAAAGGACAACACCTGCAATGCACAGAGGTATCTTCCACTCATTAGGTAAGTATAAACTCCTCTATTGCACATAGGAATCATCCTTTCCTTAGGTAAGTTAAACACCAGCATTGAACATAGATATCTTCCATTCCTTAGGTAACAGTAAACACCTGCAATGCACAGAGGGATTATCTCATTCCTTACATAAACATAAACACCTGCATGTAACAGAGGGATCATCCATTCCTCAGTTAAAGGCAAACACCTGCCTTGCACACAGGGATCATCCATTCCTTAATTAAGGGGTGAACACCTGCATTGCACAGAGGGATCATCCATCTCTTACTTCAAGATCTACACCTACATGAATAGAGGGATCATCCATTCCTTAAATAAAGTTCAACACCTGCATTGCACAGAGGGATCATCCATTCCTTAGGTAAATGTCACTGCCTGCATTATCCATTCCTTTGCTAAAGGTAAACACCTGCATTAAACAGAGGGATCTTACATTTCTTATGTAATAGTAAACACCAGCAATGCAAAGAGGGATCATCAATTCCTTAGGTAAAGATCAACACCTGTATTGCCCAGAGGGATCATCCATTCCTTTGGTAAGGTAAACACCTGCATTGCACAGAGGGATCATCCTTTCCTTAACTAAATGTAGAAATCTGCGTTGAACAGAGGGATCATCTATTACTTAGGTAAAGATCAACACCTGCATTGCACATAGAGAACATCCATTCCTTTTGTAAAGGTAAACACTATCATTGGACAGAGGGATTTTTCATTCGTTAGATAATAGTAAACACGTGAAATGCACAGAGACATCATCCATTTCTTAGGTCAAGCTAAAAACCTGCATGTGACAGTGGGATCATCGATTATTTAGGTAACTGTAAACACCTGCATTGAACAGAGGGATCATCAATTCCTTAGATAAGGGTAAGCACCTGCATTGAACAAAGGGTTCATCTCTTCCTTAGGTAAAGATCAACACCTTCATTGCACAGAGAATCATCCATTCCTTAGGTAAAGGTAAACAACTGCATTGCACCGGGGGATCATCCGTTCCTTAAGTAAAGGTAGAAACCTGGTTTGAAGAGAGGGATCATCCATTACTTAGGTAAAGATAAACACCTGCATTGAACAGAGGGATCATCCACTCCTTAGGTAACATTAAACACCTGCATTGAACAGAGGGATCATCCATTCCTTTGGTAATGGTAAAGACCTGCAGTGATCAGAGAGATGATACATTCCTTAGATGACGGAAACACATTCATTAACAGAGGGTTCATCCATTCCTTAGGTAACTGTAAACACCAGTATTGAGCAGAGGGATCATCCATTCCTAAGATAACGGTAAACACCTCTATGGAATAGAGGGATCATCTATTCCTTAGGTAAAGATCAACACCTGCATTGCACAGAGAATCCTCCATTCCTTATGTAAAGGTAAACACCTGCATTGCTAAGTCGGATCATGCATTCCTTAGGTAATTGTAAACACCTGCATTGAACAGAGGGATCATCCATTCTTCAGATAACGGTAAACACATTCATTGAATAGAGGGCTCATCTATTCCTTATGTAAAGATCAACAACTGCATTGCACAGAGAGATCATCCATTCCTTATGTAATGGTGAACACCTGCATTGAACAGAGGGCTCATCTATTCCTTAGGTAAAGATCAACATTTGCATTGCATAGAGCGATCTTCTATACCTTATGTAATGGTAAAAACATTCATTGAACAGACGGATCATCCATTCCTTAGGTCAAGCTAAAAACCTGCATTGCACAGAGGGATCGTCCATTCCTTAGGTAACTAAACAGCTGCATTGAGCAGAGGGATCATCCATTCCTTAGGTAAGGGTAAGAACCTGCATTGAACAGAGACATCATCTATTCCTTAGGCAAAGATGAACACCTGCATTGCACAGAGGGATCTTATAATTCCTTAGGTAAAGGTAAACACCTGCATTGCACAGATGGATCATACATTCCTTAGGTAATGGTTAACACCTGCATTGCACAGAGCGATCATCCATTCCTTAGGTAATGGTCAACACTTGTCTGGCCCAGAGGGATCATCCATTCCCTATGTAAAGGTAAACACCTACATCGCACACAGAAAACATCCATTCCTTTTGTAAAGGTAAACACCTTCATTGAACAGAGGGATCTTTCATTCCTTAGGTAATAGTAAACACCTGCAATGCACAGAGGGATTATCCATTACTCAAGCAAATATAAACGCCTGCAATGCAAAAAGGGATCATCAATTCCTTAGGTAAAAGTAAACACCTGCATTGAACAGAGGGATCTTCCATTCCATATGTAATAGTAATCACCTGCAATACATAGAGGGATCATCCATTCCTTAGGTAAAGGTCAACACCTAATTTCAAGGAGGGATCTTTCATTCCTTAAGTAATGATCAACACCTGCATTGAACAGAGGGATCATCCATTCCTTAGGTAAAGGTCAACAACTGCATTGGACAGAGGGATCATCCATTCCTTATCTATAGGACAAGACCTGCATTGCACGGAGGGATCACCCATTCCTTAGGTAAAGGTCAACACCTGCCTGGCCCAGAGGGATCATCCATTCCTTATGTAAAGGGGAACACCTGCATCGCACACAGAGAACATCCATTGCTTTTGTAAAGGTTAACACCTGCATAGAACAGAGGGTTCTTTCATTCCTTAGGTAATAGTAAACACCTCCAATGCACAGAGGGATTATCCATTCCTCAAACAAATATAAAGGCCTACAATGCAAAAAGGGATCATCCATTCCTTAGGTAAAGTTAAACACCTGCATTGAACGGAGGGATCTTCCGTTGCATAGGTTATAGTAAACACCTGCAATGCACAGAGGGATCATCCATTCCATAGGTAAAGGTCAACACCTGCATTGCAAGGAGGGATCTTCCATTCCTTAAGTAATGAGCAACACCTGCATTGAACAGAGGGATCATCCATTCTTAGGTAAAGGTCAACAACTGCATTGCACAGAGGGATCTTCCATTCCGTAGATAATGGTAAACAACTGCATTGAACAGAGGGATCATCTATTCCTTATGTAAAGATCAAAACCTGCATTGCACGAGGATCAACCATTCCTTAGGTAAAGGTCAACACCTGCATTTTACAGAGGGATCATCCATTCCTTAGGTAATGTTAAATATCTGGATCGCACACAGAGAACATCTAATGCTTTTGTAAAGGTAAACACCAGCATTCAATACAATACACAGAGCGATCATCCATTCCTAAGTCAAATACAGACACCTGCAATGCACAGATGAATCATCTATTCCTTAGCTCAAGCTTAAAACCTCCATTGCACAGATGGATCATCCATTCCTTAGGTAACTGTAAACAGCTGAATTGAACAGAGGGATCATCCATTTCTTAGATAAGGGTAAGCACCTGCATTGAACAGAGGAATCATCCATGCCTTAGGTAAAGGTCAACACCTGCATTGCACACAGGGAACATCCATTCCTTAGATAACGTTAAACACGTGAATTGCACAGAGGCATCATCCAGTCCTTAGGTAAAGGACAACACCTGCATTGCACAGAGGGATTATCCATTCCATAGGTAAAGTTCAAAACCTGCCTGGCCCAGAGGGATCATGCATACCTTATGTAAAGCTAATCACCTGCATTGCACACAGGGAACATCCATTCCATAGGTAATAGTAAACACCTACAATGAACAGAGGGATCATAAAATCCGAAGGTAAATGTAAACACCTACCATGCACATAGGGATCATCTATTCCTTAGGTAAGGGTATACACCTGCATTGCACAGGGAGATCATCCCTTAGGTAATGGTAAACACCTGCCGTGATCAGAGAGATCATCCATTCCTTAGATAACGGGATACACCAGCATTGCACAGAGTGATCTTACATTCCTTAAGTAATGATCAACACCTGCATTGAACATATGGATCATCCATTCCTTAGGTAATGGTCAACACCTGCATTGCACAGAGGGATTATCCATTCCATAGATAACGGTAAATACCTGCATTGAACAGAGGGATCATCAATTCCTTAGGTAATGGTCAACACGTGCATTGCACACAGAGAACATCCATTCGTTTTGTAAAGATAAACACCTGCATTGAACAGAGGAATCTTTCATTCTTTAGGTAATAGTAAACACCAGCAATGCGCAGAGAGATTATCCATCCCTAAGATAGATATAAATGCCAGCAGAGCACACAGTGATCATCCATTCCTAAGGTAAAGCTAAAAACCAGCATTGAACAGAGGGATCATCCATTCCTTAGGTAAATGTAAACACCTGCCTTGCACAGAGGTATCATCTATTCCTTAGGTAAAGGTGAACACCTGCATTGCACACAGTGATCATGCAATCCTTAGGTAAGTTCAACACCTGCATTGAACAGATGTGTCATTCATTACTTAGGTAAATGTCAACACGTACCTATCCAAGAGGGTTCACCCCTTCCTTATGTAAATGTAAACACCTGCATTGCACACCATAAACACCAGTTCCTTTTGTAAAGGTAAACACCTGCATTGAACAGAGGGATCTTCCATTAGTTAGGTAATAGTAAACACCTGCATTGCACAGAGGGATCATTCATACCTTAGGTAAAGGTCAACACCTGAATGGCCCAGAGGGATCATCCATTCCTTATGTAAAGGTAAAAAAACCAGCATTACACACAGAGAACATCCATTTCTTTTGTAAACGTAAACACCAGTATTGATCATAGGGATATTTAATTCCTTACGTAATAGTAAACACCTGCAATGCACAGAAGGATCATCCATTCCTATGACAAATATAAACACCTGTAATGCACAGATGGATCATCCATTCCTTAGGTCAAGCTAAAAACCTGCAACTCACAGAGTGATCATCCATTCCTTAGATAAAGTTCAACACCTGCCTGGGCCAGAAGGATCATCCATTCCTTATGTGAGGTTAAACACCTGCATGGAACACAGGGAATATCCATTACTTTGGTAAAGGTAAACACCTGCTTTGAACAGAGGGATCTTCCATTCCATAGGTAATAGTAAACACCTGCATTGCACAGAGGGATCATCCATTCCTTAGGTAACTGTAAACACCTTCATTGAACAGGGGGATCAAACATTCCTTAGATATTGGTAAACACCTGCCTTGAACGGAGGTGTCATATATTCCTTAGGTAAAGTTGAACATATTCATTGCACAGAGGTATCATCCATTCCTTAGGTAAAGGTAAACACCTGCATTGTACAGAGGGATCATCCATTCCTTAGGTAGGACAACACCTGCATTGCACAGAGGGATCTTACTTTCCTTAAGTAATGATCAACACCTGCATTGAACAGAGGGATCTTTCATCCCTTAGGAAATAGTAAACACCTGCAATGCACAGAGGGATTGTCCATTCCGAAGACAAATATAAACGCCTGCAATGTGCAGAGGGATCATCCATTCCTTAGGTAAGGGTAAACACCTGCATTGCACTGAGGGTTCATCCATTCCTTAGGTAAATGTAAACACGTTCCATGCCCAGAGGGGTCATCTATTCCTTCGTTAAAGGTGAACACCTGCATTTCACAGAGGGATCATCCAATCCTTAGGTAAGTTCAACACCTGCATTGAACAGATGTGTCATTCATTCCTTAGGTAAAGGTCAACACCTGACTTGCCCCCAGGGATCATCCATTCCTTATGTGAGGTTGAACACCTGCATTGAACACAGGGAACATCCATTCCTTAGGTAAAGGAAAACACCTGCATTGCACAAAGGGAACATCCATTCCTTAGGTAAGAGTAAACCCCTGCAATGCACAGAGGGATCAACAATTCCAAAGGTAAATGTAAACACCTACAATGCACATAGGGATCGTCTATTCCTTAGTTAAGTGTATACACCTGCATTGCACCGGAGGATCATCCATTCATTAAGTTAAGGTAGAAACCTGGTTTGAAGAGAGGCATCACACTTCTTTAGGAAAAGGTAGACACCTGCATTGAACAGAGGGATCATCCATTCCTTAGGTAACATTAAACACCTGCATTGCACAGAGGGATCATCCATTCCTTAGGTAATGGTAAACACCTGCAGTTATCAGAGTGATCATCCATTCCTTGGACAATGGGAAACACATGCATTGTACAGAGGGATCACCCATTCCTTAGGTAACTGTAAACCCCTGCATTGAACATAGGGATCATCCATTTCCTAACATAATGGTAAACAACTGCACTGAACAGAGGGATAATCTATTCCTTAGGTAAAGATCAACACCTGCATTTCACAGAGGATCATCCATTCCTTAAGTAAACGTAAACACCTGTGTTGAACAGAGGGATCATCCATTCTTTAGGTAACATTAAACACCTGCATTGAACAGAGGGATCAACCATTCCTTAGGTTATGGTAAACACCTGCAGTGATCAGAGAGATCATCCATTCCAAAGATAATGGGAAACACCTGCATTGAATAGAGGGATTATCCATTCCTTGGGTAATGGTCAACACCTGCATTGCACAGAAGGATTATCCATGTCTTATGTAAAGGGAAACACCTACATTGCACACAGAAAACATCCATTCCTTTTGTAAAGGTAAACACCTGCATGGAAAGTAGGGTAATATTAAACAACAGCACTGCACAGAGGCATCATCCATTCCATAGGGAAATCTAAAAACCTGCATTGCACAGAGGGATCATCCATTCCTTAGGTAACTGTAAACACCTGCCTTGAACATAGTTATCATCCGTTCCTTAGATAAGGGTAAGCATCTAAATTGAACAGACACATCATCTATTCCTTAGGTGAACATCAACACCTGAATTGCACAGAGGGATCATATCATTCCTTAGGTAAAGGTAAGCACCTGCCTTGCACAGAGGGATCATCCATTCCTTAGGTAATGGTAAACACCTGGATTGCCCAGAGGGATCATCTATTCCTTAGATAACATTAAACACCTGCATTGAACAGACGGATCATCCATTCCTTAGGTAAAGGTCAACACCTGCCTGGCCGAGAAGGATCATCCATTTCTTATGTAAAGGTAAAAACCTGCATTGCACACAGAGAACATCCATTCCCTTAGTAAATGTAAACACCAGCATTGAACAGATCGATCTTTCATTCCTTAGGTAATAGTAAACACCTGCAATGCCCAGAGTGATCATCCATTCCTAAGACAAATATGAACACCTGCAATGAACAGACGGATCATCCATTCCTTAGGTCAAACTAAAAACCTCCAGTGCACAGAGGGATCATCCCTTCCTTAGGTAACTGTAAACAGCTGCATTGAACAGAGTGGTCATCCATTCCTTAGATAAGGGTAAGCACTTGAATTGAACAGACGGATCATCAATTCCTTAGTCAAAGATCAACACCTGCATTGCACAGAGGGATCATCCATTCCTCAGGTAATGGTTAACACGTGGATTGCACAGAGGCATCATCCATTCTGTAGAAAATGGTAAACACCTGCATTGAACAGAGGGATCATCCATTCCTTAGGTAATGGTCAACACCTGCATTGCACAGAGGGATGATCCATTCCTTAGGTAAAAGTCAACACCTGCCTGGCACAGAGGGATAATCCCTTACTCATGTAAAGGTAAACACCTTCATTGCACACAGAGAACATTCATTCTTTTTGTAAATGTAAACACCTGAATTGAACAGAGGGATCTTTCATCTCTTAGGTATCAGTAAACACCTGCAATTCGCAGAGGGATTGTCCATTCCTAAAACAAATATAAATGCCTGCAATGCACAGAGCGATCATCCATTCAGTAGGTAAAGCTAAAAACCTGCATTGAACAGAGGGATCATCCAGTCCTTAGATAAGGGTAAACACCTGCATTGAACAGTGGGATCATCCATTCCTTAGGTAAATGTAAACACTTTCCATGCCCAGACGGATCATCTATTCCTTCGGTAAAGGTGAACACCTGCATTTCACAGAGGGATCATCCAATCCTTAGGTAAGTTCAACACCTGCATTGAACAGATGTGTCATTCATTCCTTAGGTGAAGGTCAACACCTGCCTGTCCAAGATGGATCATCCCTTCCTTCTGTAAATGCACACACATGCATTGCACACAGTCAACACCAGTTCCTGTGGTAAAGGTAAACACCTGAATTGAACAGAGGGATCTTCCATTCCTTAGGTAATAGTAAACACCTGCAACTCATAGAGGGATCATCAATTCCTAAAGTAAATGTAAACACCTGCAATGCACAGAGCGATCACCCATTCCTTATGTAAAGGTCAACACCTGCCTGGCCCAGAGGGATCATCCATTCCTTATGTGAAGTTAAACACCTGCATTGAACACAGGGAACATCCATTACTTTGGTAAAGGTAAACACCTGCATTGCACAGAGGGATCATCCATTACATAGGTAAAGGTCAACAACAGACTGGCCCAGAGGATTCACCCATAACTTATGTAAAGGTAAACACCTGCATTGCACACAGGGAACATCCATTCCTTTGGTAATAGTAAACACCTGTAATGCGCAGAGGAATCAACAATTCCAAAGATAATTGTAAACACCTACAATTCACAGAGCGATCATCTATTCCTTAGATAAGTGTATACACCTGCATTACACCGGAGGGTCATCCATTCATTAAGTAAAGGTAGAAACCTGTTTTGAAGAGAGGCATCACCCTTCTTTAGGTAAAACTAGACACCTTCGTTGAACAGAGGGATCATCCATTCCTTAGGTAACATTAAAAACCTGCATTGCAAAGAGGGATCATCCATTCCTTAGGTAATGGTAAACACCTGCAGTTATCATAGTGATAATCCATTCCTTGAATAATGGGAAACACCTGCATTGAACAGAGAGGATCTTTCATTCCTGATGTAATAGTAAACACCTGCACAGCACAGACGGATCATCCTTTCCTAAGACAAATATAAACACCTGCAATGCACAGAGGTATCATCCATTCCTTAGGGAAAGCTAAAAACCTGCATTGCACAGAGGGATCATCCATTCTCAGGTAACTGTAAACACCTGCATTGCACACAGGGAAGATCCATTCCTTTGGTAAATGTAAACACCTGCATTGTAAAGAGGGATCGTGCGTTCCTTAGGTAATAGTAAACACCTGCAATGCACAGAGGGATCATCCATTCGTATGGCAAATATAAACACCTGCAATGCACAGAGGGATCATCCATTCCTTCAGAAAGGTAAACACGTGCAATGCACAGAGGGATTATCCATTCCTTAGGTAAAGTTCAACACCTGCATTGCACAGAGGGATCATCCATTTCTTAGGTAAAGTCAAAACCTGCCTGCCCAGAGGGATCATCCATTCCTTATGTAAATGTTCACACCTGAATTGCACACAGGGAACATCCATTCCTTTCATAAATGTAAATACCTGGATAGAACAGAGGGTTCATCGATTCCTTAGGTAAATTTAAACACCTTCATTGAACAGAGGAAACAGCCATTCCTTAGGTAATACTTAACGCCTGCAATGCACAGATGAATCATCCATTACTTAGGTAAAGGTAAACACCTGGAGTGTACAGAGGGATTATCCATTTCCTAAGTAAGGGTAAACATCTGCATTGCACAGAGGGATCATCCATTCCTTATGTAACAGTAAACAACTGCACTGAATAGAGGGATCATCTATTCCTTATGTAAAGATCAACACCTGCATTGCACAGAGGGAATATCCCATTCCTTAGGTAAATATAAACACATGAATTCCACAGAGGGATCATCCATTCCTTAGGTAAATGTTATCACCTGCATTGCACTGACGCATCATCCATTCCTTGGGTAACTGAAAACACCAGCATTGAGCAGAGGGATCATCCATTCCTCAGATAACGGTAAACACCTGCATTGAACAAAGGGATCATCTATTCCTTTGGTAAAGTTCAACACCTGGATTGCACAGAGGGATCTTCCCATTCCTAAGGTAACGGTAAACACCAGCATTGCACACAGGGATATCCAATCCTTGGGTAAAGGTAAACACCTGCAATGCACAGAGCGATAATCCATTCCTTAGGTAAAGGTCAACAACTGCCTGTCCCAGAGGGATCATCCATTGCTTATGTAAAGTTAAACACCTGCATTTCACACTGGGAATGTCCATTACTTTGGTAATGTAAACACCTGCATTGAACAGACGGATCATCCATACCTTAGGTAAAGGTAAACACCTGCATTGTAGAGAGGGATCTTCCATTCCTTAGGTAATCATAAACACCAGCAATGCACAGAGGGATCATCCATTCCTAAGGTAAATGTAAATAACTACTATGGACAGAGGGATCATCCATTCCTTAGCTAAGGGTAAACATCTACATTGCACAGAGGGATCATCCATTACTTAGTTAACTGTAAACACCTTCATTGAAGAGAGGGATCATACATTCCTTAGATAATGGTAAACACCTGCATTGAACAGAAATATCATCCATTCCCTATGTAAAGGTAAACACCTGCATTGAACAGAGGGGTTATATATTCCTTAGGTAAAGGTCAACATATTCATTGCACAGAGGGATCATCCATTCCTTAAGTAAAGGTGGAACCCTGTGTTAAACCGAGGGATCTTCCTTCTTTAGGTAAAGGTAAACACCGGCGTTGAACAGAGGTATCAACCATTTCTTAGGTAAAGGTAAACACCAGCATTGCACAGACGGATCATCCATTGCTTAGGTAATGGTAAAGACCTGGATTTCACAGAGGAATCATCCATTCCTTAGATAATGGTAAACACCTGCATTGAACAGAGGGATCATCCATTCCTTAGGAAATGGTCAACACCTGCACTGCACAGAGGGATCATCCATTCATTAGGTAAAGGTCAACACCTGCCTAGCCCTGAGGGATCATCCATTCCTTATGTAAAGGTTAAAAGCTGCATTGCACACAGAGAACATCCATTCCTTTTGTAAAGGTAAACACCAGCATTGAACAGAAGTATCTTTCATTCCTTTGGTAATAGTAAACACCTGCAATACACAGAGGGATCATCCATTCCTAAGACAAATATAAACACCTGCCATGCACCGAGGGTTCATCCATTTCTTACGTCAAGCTAAAATCCTGCATTGCGCAGAGGGATCATCCATTCCTTAGGTAACTGTAAACAGCTACATTGAAGAGGGATCATCCATTCTTTAGATAATGGTAAGCACCTGCATTGAACAGATCGATCATCTATTCCTTAGGTAAAGATCAACACCTGCATTACACTCAGGGATCATATCATTCCTTAGGTAAAGTTTAACACCTGCATTGCACAGAGGGATCATCCATTGCTTAGGTAATGGTAAACACCTGGATTGCACAGAGGCATCATCCATTCCTTAGATAATGGTAAATACCTGCATTGAACTGAGCGGTCAACTATTCCTTAGGTAAAGATCTACACCTCCATTGCACAGGGGGATCATCCCATTCCTTAGGTAAAGCTAAACACCTGCATTGCACAGAGGGATCATCAATTCTTTAGGTAAATGTAAACACCTGTATTGCAGAGAGGGATCATCCATTCTTTAGGTAACTGTAAACACCTACATTGAACAGAGGGATAATACATTCCTTAGATAACGGTAAACACCTGCATTGAACAGAGGGAACACCTATTCCTTAGGTAAAGTACAACACCTGCATTGAATAGAGGGATTATCCCATTCCTTAGGTAAAGGCAAAAACCTGCATTGCACAGAGGGATCTTCAATTCCTTAGGTAATAGTAAACACCTGCATTGCACAGAGTGATCATCCATTCCTTAAGTAAAAGTAGAAACCTGCGTTGAACAGAGGAATCATCCTTCTTCATGTGAAGGTAAACACCTGCGTTGAACACAGGAATCATCCATTCCTTAGGCAAAGGTAAAAACCTGCATTGAAAAGACGGATCATCCATTCCTTAGATAACGATAAACACCTGCATTCAACAGAGGGATCATATATTCCTTAGGTAAAGATCAACGCTTGCATTGCAAACTGGGATCATCCCATTCCTTAGGTAATAGTAAACACCTGCAAAGCACAGAGGGATCATCCATTCCGTAGGTAAGTGGAAACACCTGCACTGAACCGAGGGATCATCCATTCCTTAGATAATGGTAAGCACCTGCATTGAAAGGAGGGATCATAAATTCTTAGGTAAAAATCAACACCTGCATTACACAGAGGTATCATCCATTCCTTAGGTAAAGGTAAAAACATGCATTGCACAGATGGATCATCGATTCCTTAGGTAACTGTAAACAGCTGCATTGAACATAGGGATCATCCATTCCTTAGATAACCGTAAACACCTGCATTGATCAGAGAGCTCATCTATTCCTTAGGTAAAGATAAACACATTCATTGCACAGAGGGATCATGCCATTCTTTAAGAAAAGGTAAACACCTGCAATGAACAGAGGTATCATTCATTACTTAGGTAAAGGTAAACACCTTCATTGAACAGAGGGTCACCCATTCCATAGGTAAAGGTCAACACCTGCATTGCACAGAGGGATCATCCATTCCATAGGTAAAGGACTACACCTGCATTGCACAGAGGGATCTTCCATTCATTAGTGAATGATAAACACCTCGTTTGCACAGAGGGATCATCCCATTCCTTAGGTAAAGGAAACACCTTCATTGCACAGAGGAATCATCCATTCCGTATGTAAAGGTAAACACCTCTTTGCACAGAAGGATAATCCATTCCTTAGGTAAATGTAAATACCTACATCAAACACAGAGATCATCCATTCCTTAGATAATGGTAAACACCTGCATTGTTTAGAGGGATCATCTATTCCTTAGGTAGTGGTAAACACCTTCATTGAACAGAGGGATCATCAATTCTTTAGGGAAAGATCAAAACATGCATTGCACAGAGGGATCATCCATTCCTTAGGTAAAGATCAACACCTGCATTGCACAGAAGTATCATCCATTCCTTAGGTAAAGGACAACACCTGCATTGCACAGAGGGATCTTCCATTCATTAGTGAATGATAAACACCTCGTTTGCACAGAGGAATCATCCTTTCCTTAGGTAAATGTAAACACCTGCATTGAACATAGGCATTTTAAATTCCTGAGGTAATAGTAAACACCTAAAATGCACAGGCGGATCATCCATTCCTAAGTTAAAGGTCAACACCTGAATTGCTCAGAGGGAACATCCATTCCTTATGTAAAGGTAAACACCTGCATTGCACACAGGGACCATCCCTTACTTGAAAAAGGTAAACACTTTCATTATATATAGGGACCATCCATTCCTTAAGTCAAGGTAAACACCTGCATTTAACAGAGGAATCTTCCATTCCTTAGGTAAGAGTATATATATGCAATGCACAGAGGGATCATCCCTTCCTTAGGTAAAGGTAAACACCTGCATTGAACAGAGGGATCATCCACTCCTTAGATAATGGTGAACAGAGGGCTCATCCTTAGGAATCCTTAGGTAAAGGTAAACACCAGCATTTAACTTAGGTATCTTACATTCCTGAGGTAATAGTAAAGACCTGCAATATACAGAGAGATCATCCTATTCCTTACATAAACGTAAACACTTGCATTGCACAGAGGGATCATCCATTCCTTAGGTAATGATAAACACCTGCATTGAACAGACGGATCATCCACTCCTTAGATGAAGTAAACAGCTGCACTGAACAGAGGGATCATCTATTCCTTTTGTAATGATCAACACCTGCATTGCACAGAGGGATCATCCATTCCTTAGGTAAAGCTCAACACCTGCATTGCAGAAAAGGATCATTCATTCCTTAAGTAAAGGACAACACCTGCATTGTACAGAGGGATCTTCCATTCATTAGGTAAAGATAAACACCTCCATTGGACAGAGGAATCGTCCTTTCCTTAGGGAAATGTAAACACCAGCATTTAACTTCGTCATCTTCCATTCCTTGGGAAATAGTAAACCCCTGCAATGCACAGAGGAGTCATCGCATTACTTACATAAATGTAATCACCTGCCTTGAAAAGAAAGATCATCCATTCCTTAGGTAAAGGTAAACACCTGCCTTGCACAGAGGGATCATCCATTCCTTACGTAAAGATGAACATCTCCATTGCACAGAGGGATCATCCATTCCTGACGTAAAGATGAACACCTCCATTGAACAGAGTGATCATCCATTCCTAAGGTAAATGTAAACACTTGCAATGCACAGACGGATCTTCCATTGCTTAGGTAAAGTTAAACACCTGCAATGCACAGAGGGGTCATCCATTACTTATGTACTGTTAAACACCTTCATTGCACACAGGGAATATCCATTTCTTTGTTAAATGTAAACACCTGCTTTCATCAGAGGGATCATACATTCCTAGGTAATAATAAACACCCGCAGTGCACAGGGGTATCATCAATTACTAACGTAAAGGTCAACACCGGCCTGAGCATGGGGATCATCCATTCCTTATGTAAAGGTTAACACGTGCATTGCACGCAGGGAACATCCATTACTTTGGTAAAGGTAAACACACACACATTGAACAGAGGTATAATCCATTCCTTAGGTAAAGGGTAACACCTTCATTGAACAGAGGGATATCATATTCCTAAGGTAAAAGTAAACACCTGCAATTCACAGATGGATCAACCATTCCTTAGGTAAAGTTAAACACCTGCAATGCACAGAGGGATCATCCATTCCTTATGTAATGGTAAACACCTGCATTGAAGGGATGGATCATCCTTCTTTAGGTAAAGGTAAACACCTGTGTTGAACAGAGGTATCATCCATTTCTTAGGTAAAGGTAAATAATTGAATTAAACAGAGGCATCATCCATTCCTTAGATAAAAGTAAACAAGTGCATTGAACAGAAGGATAATCTATTCCTTAAGTAGAGATCCACACCTGCCTTGCACAGAGGGATCATCCCATTCCTTAGGTAAAGGAAAACACCTGCAATGAACAGAGGGATCAACCAGTACGTAGGTAAAGGTAAACACCTTCATCTAACAGAGTGATCTTCCATTACTTAGGTAATAGTATACACATACCATGCACAGATGGAACATCCATTCCTTAGGTAAAGGTAAACACCTGCATTGAACAGAGGGATCATCCACTCCTTAAGTAAAGGTAGAAACCTGGGTTGAACAGAGGGATCATCCTTCTTTAGGTAAAGGTAAACACCTGCATTGAAAAGAGGTATCATCCATTACTTAGGTAAAGATAAACACCTGCATTAAACAGTGGGTTAATCCATTCCTTATGTAACGGTAAACACTGGTATTGAACAGAGGAATCATTTACTCCTTAGGTAAAGTTTAACACCTCCATTGCACAGAGGTATCATCACATTCATTAGGTAAATGTAAACAGCTGCATTGCACAGAGAGATCATCCATTCCTTAGGTAAATGTAAACACCTGCATTGCACAGAGGAATCATTCATTCCTTAGATAACTGTAAACACCTGCATTGAAAAGAGTGATCATCCATTTCTTAGATAACGGTTAACTCCTGCATTGAACAGAGGGATGATCTATTCCGTAGGTAAAGATCTACACCTGCATTTCACAGAGGGATCATCCCATTCCTTAGGTAAAGGTAAACACCAGCATTGCACAGAGGGTACATACATTCCTTAGGTAATGGTAAACACCTGCATATAAGAGAGGGATTATCCATTCCTTAGGTAAAGGTAAACACGTGCATTGAACAGAGGGATCTACCATTCTGTAGGCAATAGTAAACACCTGTAATGCTCAGAAGGATCATTCTTTGCTAAGGTAAATGAAAACACCTGCATTGCACAGGGGAATCATGATTTCCTGATGTAACCGTAAAAACCTGGATTTACCAGAGGAATCTTCCATTTCTTCGGTAATTGTAAACACCTGCAATGCACAGAAGTATCATCAATTCCTTAGGGACAGGAAGAAAACTGCGTTGAACAAAGGTATCATGCATTCCTTAGGTAAAGGTAAAGACCTGCATTGAACAGAGGGTTAGTCCATTCCTTAGAAAATGGTAAACACCTGCATTGAACAGAGGGATCATTTATTCCTTAGATAAAGTGTAACACCTGCATTGCACAGAGGTATCACCACATTCCTTAAGTAAAGGTAAACACCTGCATTGCACAGAGGAATCATTCATTCCTTAGGTAACTGTAAACACCTGCATTGAACAGAGGGATCATCTATTCCCTCGGTAAAATCAACACCTGCATTGCACAGAGGGATCATACATTCCTTAGGTAAAGGTAAACACCTGCATTTAACAGAGGGTTTTTCCATTCTTGAGGTAACAGTAAACACCTGCAATACACAGAAGGATCATCAATTCCTTACATAAAGGTAGTAACCTGTGTTGAATAGATCAATCATCCTTCTTTGGCCAAGATAAACACCTGCGTTAAACAGAGATATCATCAACTGCTTACTTAAAAGTAAGCACCTGCATTGAACAGAGGGATCATCCATTCCTTAGATAGCGATAAACACCAGCATTGCACAGAGGTATCATTTATTCCTTAAGTAAAGTTTAACACCTGCATTGCACAGAGGGATCATCCCATTCCTTCGTTAAAGGAAAACACCTGCATTGCACAGAGGGATCATTCATTCCTTAGATAAAGGTCAACACCTGATTTGCACAGACTGATCATCCATTCCTTAAGTTACGGTAAACAACTACATTGAACAGAGGTATCATTCCTTCCTTAGATAACGGTAAACACCTGCATTGAACAGGGGAATCATCTACTTCTTAGGTAAAGTTCAATACCTGAAATGAATAGCGGGATCATCCATTCCATAGATAATGGTTAACTCCTGCAATGAACAGAGGGATCATCCATACCTTAGGTAAAAGTCAACACCAGCCTGCCAGAGGGATCATCCATTCCGTATATAAAGAAAAACACCTGCAATGCACAGAAGGATCATCCAATACTTAAGTAAAGGTAAGCACCTGCAATGCACAGAGGGGTCTACCATTCCTTAGATAAAGGTAGAAACCTGCGGTGAACTGAGGGATCATTCTTCTTTGGCAGAGGTAAACACCTGCATTGAAGAGAGATATCATCCACTCATTAGGTAAAGGTAAACACCTGCATTGAACAGAGGGATCATCCATTCCTTAGATAACGGTAGACAGCTGCATTCCACAGAGGGATCATTTATTCCTTAGGTAAAATTTAGAACCTGCATTGCACCGAGGGATCATCCCATTACTTAGATAAAGGTAAACACCTGCATTGCACAGAGGGATCATCCATTCCTTAGGTAAAGGTAAACACCTGATTTTCACAGAGTGATCTCCCCTTCCTTAGGTTAAGGTAAACACCTGCATTAAACAGAGGGGTCATCCCTTCCTTCAATAACGGTAAACACCTTCATTGAATAGGGGAATCATCTATTTCTTAGGTAAAGATTAACACCTGCATTGTACCGAGGTATCATTCCATTCCATAGGTAAAGGAAAACACCTGCATTGCACAGAGGGATCATCCATTCCTTAGGTAAAGGAAAACACCTGCATTGCACAGAGGGATCATCTGTTCCTTAGGTAAAGGTAAACACCTGCATTGTACAGAGGGATCATCTATACCTTAGGTACAGATAAACAGCTCCAATACACAGAGGATCATCCATTCCGTAGGTAAGGGTAAACCCCTGCATTGCACAGAGGAATCATCCATTCCTTAGGTAAAAGCAGAAACCTGCATTGAACAGAGGGATCTCACTTCTTTAGGTAAAGGTAAACACCACCTTTTAACAGAGGTATCATTCATTCCTTAGATAACGGTACACACCTGCATTGAAAAGATGGATCATCAATAACTAGGATAACGGTAAACACCTGCATTGAACAGAGGGATCATCCATTTCTTAGATAATTGTAAACTCCTACATTGAACACAGGGATCACCTATTCCTTAGGTAAAGATCCACACCTGCATTGCACAGAAGGATCACCCATTCCTTAGGTAAAGGTAAACACTGCAATGCCCAGAGGGGTCATCCATCCTTAGGTAAATGTAGAAACCTGCGTTGAACAGAGGTATCACCTTTCTTTAAGTAAAGGTAAACACCTGTATTGAACAGAGGTATCATCCATTCCTTAGATAACGGTAAACACCTGCATTGAACACAGGGATCATTTATTCTTTAGGTAAAGTTTAACACCAGCTTTGCACAGAGGGATCGTCCCATTCCTTAGGTAAAGGTAAACACCTGAATGGCACAGAGGGATCATCCATTCCTTAGGTAAAGTTAAACACCTGCCTGGCACATTGAACAGAGGGAAGATCTATTCCTTAGGTAAAGATCAACACCTGCATTGCACAGAGGGATCATCCCATTCCTTAGGTAAAGGTAAACACATGCATTGCTCAAAGGGATATCCATTCCTAAGGCAAATGTAAACACATGCAATGCACAGAGGGATCTCCCTTTTCTTAGTTAATGGGAAAAACCTGCTGTGATCAGAGATCATCCATTCCTTAGATAACGGTAAACATCTACATTAAACAGAGGGATCATCTATTCCTTAGGTAAAGATCAACACCTGCATTGCAACGAGGTATCATCCCATTTGTTAGGTAAAGGAAAACACCTGCATTGCACAGAGGGATCATCAATTCCTTAGGTATAGGTAAACACCTGCATTGCACAAATGGATCCTCCATTCCTTAGGTAACTATAAACACCTGCATTGAACATAGGGATCATCCATTCCTTAGATAATGGCAAATACCTGCATGGAACACAGGGGTCATCTATTCCTTAGGTAAAGATAAACACCTGCATTGCATAGAGGGATCATCCTATCCCTTATATAAAGGTAAACTCATGCATTGCATAGAGGGATCATCAATTCCTTAGGTAAAGGTCAACACCTGCATTGCACATAGTGATCAACCATTCCTTAGGTAAAGACAAACACGTGCATTGCACAGAGGGATCATCCATTCCTTAGGTAAAGGTAAACACCTGCATTGAACAGAGGGGTCATCCATTCCTTATGTAATGGTCAGCACATGCCTTGAACAGAGGGATCAGCCATTGCTTAGATAACTGTAAACACATGCATTGCACAGAGGGATCATCCATTCCTTAGGTAAAGGTAAACACCTGCATTGCTCAGCCGGATCATCCATTCCTTAGGTAAATAAGCACCTGCATTGCACAGAGGGATCATCCATTCCTTATGTAATGGTAAGCACATGCCTTGAACAGAGGGATCAGCCATTGCTTAGATAATTGTAAACACATTCATTGCACAGAGGGTTAATCCCATTCCTTAGGTAAAGGTATACACCTGCATTGCACACAGGGATCATCCGTTCCTTAGGTAATGGTAAACATCTGCAATGCACAGGGGGATCATCCATTCCTTAGCTAAGGGTAAACACCTGTATTGCACAGAGGGATCATCCATTCCTTAAGTAAAGGTAGAAACCTTCCTTGAACTGTGGGATCATCCATCTTTAGGTTAGTTTAAACACCTGTGTTGAACAGAGGTATCATCCGTTCCTTAAGTAAAGGTAAACACCTGCATTGAACAGAGGGATCATCTATTTCTTAGTTGAAGTCCAACACCTTCATTGCCCAGAGGGATCATCCATTCCTTAGGTAAAGGTAAAGAACTTCATTGCATAGAAGGATCACCCATTCCTTATGTAATGGTCAACACCTGCATTGAACTGAGGGAATCACACATTCCTTAGATAATGGTAAACACCTGCATTGCATAGAAGGATCACCCATTCCTTATGTCATGGTCAACACCTGCATTGAACTGAGGGATCACACATTCCTTAGATAATGGTAAACACCTGCATTGAACAGAAGGATAATCCATTACTTATGTAATGGTAAACACCTGCATTGAACAGAGGGATCACGCATTCCTTAGATAATGTTAAACATCTGCATTGAACAGAGGGATCATGCATTCCATAGATAATGGTGAACACCTGCATTGAACAGAGTGCTCATTTATTCCTTAGGTAAAGATCAACACCTGCATTGCACACAGGGATCATCCATTCCTTAGGTAAAGGTAAACACCTGCATTGAACAGAGGGACCATCCATTTCTTAGGTAACGGTAAACACCTGCATTGCACAGAGGGATCATCCATTCCTGAGATAACGATAAACACAAGCATTGAACAGAGGGATCATCTATTTCTAAGGTAAAGATCAAGATCTGCATTTCACAGGTGGGTCATGCTATTCCTTAGGTAAAATTAAAGTCCTGCATTGAACAGAGGGATCTACCATTCTGTAGGCAATAGTAAACACCTGTAATGCTCAGAAGGATCATTCTTTGCTAAGGTAAATGCAAACACCTGCATTTCACAGGGGAATCATGATTTCCTGATGTAACCGTAAAAACCTGGATTTACCAGAGGAATCTTCCATTTCTTCGGTAATTGTAAACACCTGCAATGCACAGAAGTATCATCAATTCCTTAGGGACAGGAAGAAAACTGCGTTGAACAAAGGTATCATGCATTCCTTAGGTAAAGGTAAAGACCTGCATTGAACAGAGGGGTAGTCCATTCCTTAGAAAATGGTAAACACCTGCATTGAACAGAGGGATCATTTATTCCTTAGATAAAGTGTAACACCTGCATTGCACAGAGGTATCACCACATTCCTTAAGTAAAGGTAAACACCTGCATTGAACAGAGGTATCATCTATTCCTTAGGTAAATATCAAAACATGCATTGCACAGAGGGATCTTCCATTCATTAGGTAAAATTAAACACCTCCATTGCACAGAGGAATCATCCTTTGCTTAGGTAAAGGTAAACACCGACATTGAACATAGGTATCTTCCATTCCTTAAGGTTATGATAAACACCTTGAATGCACAGAGGGATCATACCATTCCTTACATAAACTTAAACACGTGAATGGAACAGAGGGATCATCTATTCCTATTTAAAGTTCAACACCTGCATTGCACAGAGGGATCATCCATTCCTTAGGTAACTGTACGCACCTGCATTGAACAGAGGGATCATCCATTCCTTAGATAACGGTAAACACCTGCTTTGAACAGAGGGATCATCTATTCCTTAAAGATCAACACCTGCATTGCACAGAGTGATCATCCATACCTTAGGTAAAGGTAAACACCTGCATTGCACAGAGGGATAATCCATTACTTATGTAATGGTAAACACCTGCATTGAACAGAGGGATCACCCATTCCTTAGATAATGGTAAACACCTGCATTGAACAGAGGGATCATCCATTCCTGAGATAACGGTAAACACCTGCATTGAACAGAGGGATGATCTATTCCTTAGGTAAAGATCAACACCTGCATTGAACAGAGGGATCATCCATTGCGTAGATAACGGTGAACACTTGCATTGAACAGAGGGCTCATTTATTCCTTAGGTAAAGATCAACAACTGCATTGCCCAGAGGGATCATTCATTCCTTGGGAAAAGGTCAACACCTGCATTGCACAGAAGGATCATCCATTCCTTAGGTAAAGGACAACACCTGGATTGCACAGAGGTATCTTCCATTCATTAGGTAAATATAAACACCTCCATTGCACATAGGAATCATCCTTTCCTTAGGTAAGTTAAACACCAGCATTGAACATAGATATCTTCCACTCCTTAGGTAACAGTAAACACCTGAAATGCACAGAGGGATTATCCCATTCCTTACATAAACGTAAACACCTGCATGTAACAGAGGGATCATCCATTCCTCAGTTAAAGGCAAACACCTGCTTTGCACTGAGGATTCATCCATTCATTAAGTAAGGGGTGAACACCTGCATTGCACAGAGGAATTATCCATCTCTTACTTAAAGTTCAACACCGGCATTGCAAAGAGGGATCATCCATTCCTTAGGTAAATGTCACTGCCTGCATTGCATGGAAGGATTATCCATTCCTTTGGTAAAGGTAAACACCTGTATTAAACAGAGGGATCTTACATTTCTTATGTAATAGTAAACACCAGCAATGTAAAGAGGGATCATCAATTCCTTAGGTAAAGATCAACATCTGCATTGCACAGAGGGATCATCCATTCCTCAGGTAAAGGTAAACACCTGAAATGCACAGAGGGATCATCAATTCCTTATGTAAAGGTGGAAACCTGCATTTAACAGAAGTATCATTCCTCTTTAGGTAAAGGTAAACACCTGCGTCGAACAGAGGCATCACGCATTCCTTAGGTAAAGGTAAACACCTACATTGCACAGAGGGATCATCCATTCCTTAGGTAAAGGTAAACCCTTGCACTGCACAGAGGGATCACCCATTCCTTAGGTGACTGTAAACACCTGCATTGAACATAGGGATCATCCATTCCTTAGATAACGGTAAACACCTGCATTGAACAGAGGGATCATCTATTCCTTAGGTAAAGATCAACACCTGCATTGCACCGAGGCATCATCCCATTCCTTAGGTAAAGGAAAACACCTGCATTGCACATAGGGATCATCCATTCCTTAGGTAAAGGTAAACACATGCATTGTACAGAGGGATCGTCAATTCCTTAGGTAAATGTAAACACCTGCATTGAACATAGGGATCATCCATTCCTTGCATAAAGGTCACTGCCTGCATTGCACACAGGGAATGTCCATTCCTTTGGTAAAGGTAAACACCTGTATTGAACAGAGGGATCTTCCATTCCTTATCTAATGGTAAACACCTGCAATTCAAAGATGGATGATCCCTTCCTTAGGTAAAGGTAAACACCTGTATTGCACCTAGGGATCACCCATTCCTTAAGTAAAGGTAGAAACATGCGTTGACCAGAGGGATCATCCTTCTTTAGGTAAAGGTAAACATCTGCCTTGAACACAGGTATCATCCATTCCTTAGGTAAAGGTAAACACCTGCATTGATCAGAGTGATAATCTATTTCTTAGGTAAAGATCAACACATGCATTGCACAAATGGATCATCCCAGTCCTTAGGTAAAGGTAAACGCCACCATTGCACAGAGGGATCATCCATTCCTTAGGTAAAGGTAAACACTGCCATTGCACAGAGGTATCATCCATTCCTTAAGTAAATGTGGAAATCTGCGTTTAACAGAAGTATCATCTTTCTTTAGGTAAAGGTAAACACCTGCGTTGAACAGAGGTATCACCAGTTCCTTAGGTAAAGGTAAACACCTGCATTGCAAACAGGGATCATCCATTCCTAAGGTAACTGTAAACACCTGCATTTAATATAGGGATCCACTATTCCTTAGAAAACAGTAAATATCTGCATGGAACAAAGGGGTCATGTATTCCTTAGGTAAAGATCAACACCTGCATTGCACAGAGGGATCTTCCTATTCCTGATATAAAGGTAAACACCTGCATTGCATAGAGCGATTGTCCATTCCTTAGCTAAAGGTAAACACCTCCATTGCACAGAGGGATCACCCATTCCTAGGGTAATGGTAAACACCTGCATTGAACAAAGTGATTATCCATTCCTTAAATTACGGTAAACACCTGCATTGAACAGAGGGATCATCCATTCCTTAAGTACCTGTAAGCACCTTCATTGAACAGAGGAATCATCTATTCCTTAGGTAAAGGTAAACACAAGCATTGAACAGAGGCATCATCCATTCCTAAGGTAAAGGTAAACACCTTCATTGAACAGAGGGATAACCCATTCCATAGGTAAAGGTCAACACCTGCACTGCACAGAGGGATCATCCATTCCTTAGGTAAAAGACATCACCTGCATTGCACAGAGGGATAATCCATTCCTTAAGTAAAGATCAACACCTGCATTGAACAGAGGGATCATCCATTCCTTAGGTAAAGGTCAACAACTGAATTGCACAGAGGGGTCATCCATTCCTTAGGTAAAGTTCAACACCTGTCTGGCCCAGAGGGATCACTCATAATTTATGTAATGGTACCACCTGCATTGCACACAGGGAAAATCCATTCGTTAGAAAGGTACACACATGCACTGAACAGAGGGATCTTCCGTTCCTTAGGTAATTGTAAACACCTGCAATGCACAGAGGGATTATCCATCCCTAAGTTAAATGTGAACACCTGCAATGCACAGAGTTATCTTCCATTCCTTAGGTAAGGGTAAACACTTGCAATGCACAGAGGGAACATCCATTCCTTACGTAAGGGTAAACACCTGCATTGCACAGAGGGATCATCCTTTCCTTAAGTAAAGGGAGAACCCTGTGTTGAACAGAGGGATCATCATTCTATAGGTAAAGGTAGACACCTGCGTTGAACAGAGGTATCATCCATTCCTTAGGTAAAGGTAAACACCTGCATTGAACAGAGGGATAATCGATTACTTAGATAACAATAAACACCAATGTAGAACAGAGGGATCATCCTTCTTTAGGTAAAGGTAGACACCTGCATTGAACAGAGGGATCATCCCATTCCTTAGGTAAAGGACAACACCTGCATTGCCCAGAGGGTTCATCCATTCCTTAGGTAAAGGTAAACACCTGCATTTCAGAGAGGAATCATCCATTCCTTATGTAATGGTAAACACCTGAATTGAAGAGATGGATCACCAATTCCTTAGATAATGGAAAACACCTGTATTGAACAGATGTATCTTCCATTCCTGAGATAACGGTGAGCACCTACATTGCACAGATCGATCATCCATTCCTTATGTAATGCTAAACACCTGCATTGAATAGAGGGATCACCCATTCCTGAGATAATGGTAAACACCTGCATTGAAGAGAGGGCTCATTTATTACTTATAACGGTAAACACCTGCACTGAACAGAGGGATCATTCCTTAGATAACGGTAAACACCTGAGTTGAACAGAGGGATCTTCTTTTCCTTAGTTTAAGATCAACAACTGCTTTTCACAGAGGGATCATCCCATTCCTTAGGTAAAGGTAAACATCTGCTATGCACTGAATGATAATCCATTCCTTAGGTAAGGGTAAACACCTGTATTGCACAGAGGGATCATCCATTCCTTAAGCAAAGGTAGAAACCTTCCTTGAACAGTGTGATCATCCTTCTTCAGGTAAAGGTCAACACCTGCATTGAACAGAGGGATCATGCATTCTGCAGATCATGGGGAACACCTGCATTGAACAGAGGGCTCACTTATTCCTTAGGTAAAGATCAACACCTCCATTGCAGAGAGGGTTCATCCATTCCTTAGAAAACGATAAACACCTGCATTGAACAGAGGGATCATACATTCTTTGGTAAAGATCAACATCTCCACTGAAGAGAGGGTTCATCCATTACTTGGATAAAGGTCAACACCAGCATTGCACAGAAGGATCGTCCATTACTTATGTAAAGGACAACACCTTCATTGCACAGAGGTATCTTCCACTCATTAGGTAAAGATAAACACCTCCATTGCACAGAGGAATCATCCTTTCCTTAGGTAAGTGTAAACACCTGCATTGAACAGAGGGGTCATCCATTCCTTAGATGTCAGTAAACACCTGCATTGATAGAGGGCTCATCTATTCCTTAAAGATGAACACCTGCATTGCACAGACGGATCATCCCAATCCTTAGGTAAAGGTAAATACCTGCATTGCACAGAGGGATCATCCATTCCTTAGGTAACTGTGAGCACCTGCGTTGAACAGAGGGGTCATCCATTCCTTAGATGTCAGTAAGCACCTGCATTGAAAAGAGGTCTCATTTATTCCTTAAAGATGAACACCTGCATTGCACACAGGGGTCATCCATTCCTTAGGTAACTGCAAACACCTGCATTGAACAGAGGAGTCATACATTACTTAGATAACTGCAAAGACCTGCATTGCACAGAGGGATCATCCCATTCCTTAGGTAAAGTCATACACCTGCATTGCACTCAGGGAACATCCATTCTTTTGGTAAAGGTAAACACCTGCATGGAACACAGAGATCTCGCATTCATTAGGTAATACAAACACGAGCAATGCACAGAAGAATCACCCATTTCTAAGGTAAAAGTAAACACCTGCAATTCACACAGGGATCATCCCTTCCTTAGGTAAAGGTAAACACCTGCAATGCACAGAGGGATCATCCATTCCTTAGATAACGGTAAACACCTGCATTTAAGAGAGGGATCATCAATTACTTAGTTAAAGATGAACACCTGCATTGCACAGAGGGATCATCCCATTTCTTAGGTAAAGGTAAACACCTGCTTTGCACAGAGGGATCATCAATTCCTTAAGTAACTGTAAAAAAGGTGCATTGAACAGAGGGCTCATCTATTCCTTAGGTAAAGATGAACACCTGCATTGCACAGAGGGATCATCCTATTCCTTAGGTCAAGTACAACACCTGCATTGCCATAGGGTTCATCCATTCCTTAGGTAAAGGTAAACACCTGCATTTCACAGAGGCATCATCCATTCCTTATGTAATGTTAAACACGTGCATTGAAGAGATGAATCACCCATTACTTAGATAATGGTTAACACCTGTATTGAACAGATGGATCTTCCATTCCTGAGATAATGGTGAACACCTTCATTGACCAGAGGGATCATCCATTCCGTAGGTAAATGTAAACACCTGCATTGACCAGACGGATCATCCATTCCATAGGTAATGGTAAAAACCTGCATTGAACAGAGATCATCCATTGCTTAGATAACGGCAAACACCTGCATTGAACAGAGGGATCATCCATTCCTTAAGTAAAGGTAGAAACCTGCGTTCAACAGAGGGATCATCCTTCCTTAGGTAAAGGTAAACACCTGCGTTGAACAGAGGTATCATCCATTCCTTAGGTAAAGGTAAACACCTGTATTGAACTGATGGATCTTCCATTCCTGAGATAATGGTGAACACCTGCATTGACCAGAGGGATCATCCATTCCTAAGTTAAATGTAAACACCTGCAATACACAGAGGGGAAATCCATTCCTTAGGTGAGGGTAAACACCTAAATTGCATAGAGGGATCATCCATTACTTAAGTAAAAGTAGAAACCTGTGTTGAACAAAGGGATAATCCTACATTCGGTAAAGGTAACCACCTCCATTGAACAGAGGATTCATAGATTCCTTAGGTAAAGATCAACACCTGCATTGCACAGAGGGATCATCCTTTTAATTACGTAAAGCTAAACACATGCATTGCACAGAGGGATCATCCCTTCCTTGGATAACAGTAAACACCTGCATTGATCAGTGGAATCATCTACTTCCTAGGTAAAGATCAACACCTGCATTGCACAGAGGGATGATCCATTCCTTAGGTAATTGTAAACAGCTCTATTGTACAGAGGGATCATCCATTCCTTACGTACAGGTAAACACCTCCAATACACAGAGGGATCATCCATTCCGTAAGTAAGTGTAACACCTGCATTGCACAGAGGGATCACCCATTCCTTAGGTAAAAGTAGAAACCTGCGTTGAACAGAGGGATCACACTTCTTTAAGTAAAGGTAAACACCTGTATTTAACAGAGGTATCATCCATTCCTTAGATAATGGTAAACACCTGCACTGAACAGAGGGAACATTTATTCCTTTGGTAAAGTTTAACACCAGATTTGCACCCAGGGATCGTCCCATTCCTTAGGTAACGGTAAACACCTTTATGGCACAGAGGGATCATCCATTCCTTAGGTAAAGGTAAACACATGCATTGCACAGAGTGATCATCCATTCCTTAGGTAACTGTAAACACCTGCATTGAACAGAGGGATTATCCATTTCTCAGAAAACGGTTAACTCCTGCATTGAACAGAGGGATGATCTATTCCTTAGGTAAAGAACAACACCTGCATTGCACAGAGAGATCATCCCATTCCTTAGGTAAAGGTATACACCTGAATTGCACAGAGTGTACATATATTCATTAGGTAAAGGTACAGACCTGCATTGCACAGAGGGATGTCCATTCCTAAGGCAAATGTAAACACCTGCAATACACAGAGGGATCTCCCAATCCTTAGGTAATGGTAAAAACCTACATTGAACAGAGATCAACCATTCCTTAGATAACGGTAAACACCTACATTAAACAGAGGAATCATCTATTCATTAGGTAAAGATCAACACCTGCATTGCACTGATGTATCATCCCATTCTTTGGTAAAGGAAAACATCTGCATTGCACAGAGGGATCATCCATTCCTTAGATAAAGGGAAACACCTGCATTGCACAGAGGGATCATCCATTCCTTAGGTAAAGGTAAACATCTGCACTGCACACAGGGATCATCCATTTCTTAGATAAAGGTAAACACTTGCATGCAACAGAGGGATCATCTATTCCTTAGGTAAAGGTCAACAACTGCATTGCACAGAGGGATCATCCATTCCTTAAGTAAAGGTAGAAACCTGCGTTGAACTGAGATATCATCCTCATTTAGGTAAAGGTAAACACCTGCGTTGAACAGAGGTATCATCAATTTTTGGGAAAGGAAAACACCTGCATTGACCAGAGGGATCATCCATTCCTTAGATAATGGTAAACGGCTGCATTGAACAGAGGGATCATCTATTGCTTTCGTAAAGATCAACACATGCATTGCACAGAGGTATCATCCCCTTCCTTAGGTTAAGGTAAACAGCTGCTTTCCACAGAGGTATCATCCATTCCTTAGGGATAGGTAAAAACCTGCATTGCACAGAGGGATCATCCATTCCTTAGGTAACTGTAAACACCTGCATTGAACAGAGGGATCATCTATTCCTTAGTTAAAGACCAACACCTGCATTGCACAGAGGTATTTTCCATTCATTAGGTTATAGTAAACACCTGCAATGCACAGAAGGATCATCCATTCCTAAGGTAAATGTAAACACTTGCAATTCACACAGGGATCATCCAATCCTTAGGTAATGGTAAACACCTGCAAGGCACAGAGGGATCAACCGTTCCGTAGGTAAGGGTAAACACCTGCATTGCACAGAGGGATCATCCATTCCTTAAATAAAGGTAGAAACTTGAGTTGAACATAGGGATCATCCTTCTTTAGTTAAAGGTAAACACCTGTGTTGACAAGAGGTATCATCCATTCCTTAGGTAAAGTAAAACACCTGCATTGAACAGAGGGATCATCAATTCCATAGTTAAGATAAACACCTGCCTTACACAGAGGGATCATCAATTCCTTAGGTAACTGTAATCACCTGCATTGAACAGAGGGGTCATCCATTCCTTAGATATCAGTAAACACCTGAATTGAACAGAGGACTCATCTATTCCTTAGGTAAAGATCAACAACTGCATTGCCCAGAGGGATCATCCCATTGCTTAGGTAATCGTCAACACCTGCATTGAACAGAAGGATCATACATTCCTTAGATAACGAACACCTGCATTGAAGAGAGGGCTCATCCATTCCTTAGTTAAAGATAAACACCTGCTTTGCACAGTGGGATCATCCATTCCTTAGGTAAAGGTAAACACCTGAAATGCACAGAGGGATCATCCATTCCTTAGATGTCAGTAAACACCTGCATTGAAAAGAGGGCTCATCTATTCCCGAGGTAAAGATCAACACAGGCATTGCACAGAGGCATCATCAGTTCCTTAGGTAATGGTAAACACCTGCATTGCCCAGAGGGATCATCCATTTCTTAGGTAAGGTAAACATCCGCATTGCACAGAGGGATCACCCATTCCTTAGGCAACTGTAAACACCTGCATTGAACAGTGGGCTCATCCATTCCGTAGATGTCATAAACTCCTGCATTGAAAAGAGGGCTCATCTATTCCTTAGGTTAAGATCAACACCTGCATTGTACAGAGGGATCATCCATTCCTTAGGTAAAGGTAAACACCTGCACTGTCCAGAGGGATCATCCATTACTTAGATAAAGGTAAAGACCTGCACTGCACAGAGCGATCATCCCATTCCTTAGGTAAAGTTATACACCTGCAATGCACACAGGCAACATCCATTCTTTTGCTAAAGGTAAACAACTGCATCGAACAGAGTGATCTTCCATTCATTAGGTAATAGAAACACCAGCAATGCACAGAAGGGTCATCCATTCCTAAGTTAAAAGTAAACACCAGCAATTCACACAGGGATCATCCATTCCTTAGGTAAAGGTAAACACCTGCAATGCACAGAGAGATCATCCATTCCATAGGTGATGGTAAACACCTGCATTGCACAGAGGGATCATCTATTCCTTAGTTAAGCATCAAAACCTGCATTGCAGTGAGGGATCATCCCATTCCTTAGGGAAAGGAAAACACCTGCATTGCACCGAAGGATGATCCATTCCTTAGGTATCAGTACAAACATGCATTGAAAAGAGAGCTCATCTATTCATTAGGTAAAAGTAAACACCTGCACTGCAAAGTCGGATCATCCTTTCCTTCGGTAAGTGTAAACCTCTGCATTGAACAGAGGGATCATCCATTCTTTAGATAACAGGAGACATTTGCATTGAACAGAGGGCCCATCTATTCTTTAGGTAAAGATCAACACCTGCATTGCACAGATGGATCATCCATTCCTTAGGTAACTGTAAAAACCTGCAATGAACAGAGGGATCATCTATTCCTTAAAGATCAACACCTGCATTTCACAGAGGGATCATCCCATTCCTTAGGTAAAGGTATACACCTGCATTGCACACAGTGAATATCTATTACTTTGGTAAACGTAAACACCTGCATTGAAGAGAGGGATCTTCCATTCATTAGGTAATAGTAAACACCTGCAATGCATAGAAGGATCATCCATTCCTAAGGTAAATGTAAACACCTGCAATTCACACAGGGATGATCCATTCCTTAGGTAATGGTGAACCCCTGCAATGCAGAGAGTGATCATCCATTCCTTAGGTAAGGGTAAACACCTGCATTGAACAGAGGGATCATCCATAGCTTAAGTAAAGGTAGAAACCTGCGCTGAACAGAGGGATCATCCTTCTTTACGTAGAGTAAACACCTGGGTTGAATAGAGGAATCATCCATTCCCTAGATAATGGTAGCCACCTGCATTGAAGAGAGGGCTCATTTATTCCTTAGATAATGGCAAACACCTGCATTGATCAGAGAGCTCATCTGTTCCTTAGTTAATGTTCAACACCTGCATTGCACAGAAGGATCATCCCATTCCTTAGGTAAAGGGAAACACCTGCATTGCACAGATGGATCATCAATTCCTTAGCAAAAGATAAACACCTGCCTTACACAGAGGGATCATCCGTTCTTCAGGTAACTGGAAACACCTGCATTGAACAGAGGGGTCATCCATTCCTTAGATATCAGTAAACACCTGCATTGAACGGAGGGCTCATGTATTCCTTAGGTAAAGATGAACACCTGCATTGCAGAGAGGGATCATCCCATTCCTTAGGTAAAGGTAAACACCTGAATTGAACTGAGGGTTCATCTATTCCTTAGGTAAAGATAAACACCTACATTGCTAGAGGGATCATCCTATCCCTTATATAAAGGTAAACTCTTGCATTGAACATGCCTTGAACAGAGTGATCAGCTATTGATTAGATAACTGTAAACACCTGCATGGCACAGAGGGATCATCCCATTCCTTAGGTAATGGGAAACACCTGCATTGCACAGATGGATCATCAATTCCTTAGCTAAAGATAAACACGTGCCTTACACAGAGGGTTCATCCGTTCTTCAGGTAACTGGAAAGACCTGCATTGAACAGAGGTGTCATGTATTCCTTAGGTAAAGATGAACACCTGCATTGCAGAGAGGGATCATCTCATTCCTTAGGTAAAGGTAAACACCTGAATTGAAAAGAGGGATCCTCCATTCCTTAGGTAAAGGTAAACACCTGCAATGCACAGAGGGATTGTCTATTCCTTAGGTAATTGTAAACACCTGAATTGAACAGAGGGGTCATCCATTCCTTAGATGTCAGTAAACACCTGCATTGACAAGAGGGCTCATCTATTCCTTAGGTAAAGATCAACACCTGCATTGCACAGAGGGATCATCCCAATCCTTAGGTAAAGGTAAACACCTGCATTGCACAGAGGGATCATCCATTCCTTAGGTAAAGATAAACAGCTGCTTTGCACAGAGGGATCATCCGTTCCTTATATAACTGTAAACACCTGCATTGCACAGAGGGATCATCCATTCCTTAGGTAACTGTAAACATCTGCATTGAACCGAGGGAGCATCCATTACTTAGATAACGGTAAACACCTGCATTTCAAAGAGGGATAATCTATTCCTTAGTTAAAGATGAACACCTGCTTTGCACAGAGGGATCATCCCATATCTTAGGTAAAGTTATACACCTGCATTGCACACAGGGAACATCCATTCCTTTGGTAAATGTAAACACCTGCATTGAACACAGGGATCTTCCATTCATTGTGTAATAGTAAACACCAGAAATGCACAGAAGGATCATCCATTCCTAAGGTAAAGGTTAACACCTGCATTGCTCAGAGAGATCATCCATTCCTTAGGTAAAGGTAAACATCTGTAATACACAGAGGGATCATCCATTCCTTAAGTAAAGGTAGAAACCTGGGTTGAACAGAGGGATCATCCTTCTTTAGGTAAAGTTAACACCTGCTTTGAACAGAAGTAGGATCCATTCCTTATGTAAAGGTAAACACCTGCATTGGACAGAGGGATCATCCATTCCTTAGATAACGTTAAACCCCGCATTGAACAGAGGGATGATCTATTCCTTAGGTAAAGATCAACACCTGCATTGCACAGAGGGATCATCCCATTCCTTAGGTAAAGGTAAACACCTGCATTGCACAGATGGATCATCCATTCCTTAGGTATCAGTAAACACCTGCATTGAAAAGAAGGCTCATCTATTCCTTAGGTAAAAGTAAACACCTGCATTGCAATGTCGGATCATCCATTCCTTAGGTAACTGTAAACACCCGCATTGAACAGAGGGCTCATCTATTCCTTAGGTAAACATCAACACCTGCATTGCACACAGGGATCATCCATTCCTTAGGTAACTGTAAGTACATGCTTTGAACAGAAGTGTCATCCATTCCTTAGATGTCAGTAAACACCTGCATTGAAAAGAGAGCTCATCTATTCCTTAGGTAAACATCGACACCTGCATTGTACAGAGGGATCATCCATTCTTTAGGTAACTGTAAACCTCTGCATGGAACAGAGGGATCATCCATTCTTTAGGTAAAGATAAACACCTGGATTGAACAGAGGGATCATCCCTACCTTAGGTAAAGATAAACAGCTGCATTTCACAGAGGGATCATTCATTCCTTAGGTAACTGTAAACACCTGCATTTAGAAGAGTGATCATCCATTCCTTAGGTAAAGGTAAACACCTGAATTGGACAGAGGAGTCATCCATTCCTTAGGTAAAGATAAACACCTGCATTGCATAGAGGGATCATCCATTCTCTAGGTAACTGTAAACACCTGCATTGAACATAGTGGTCATCCATTCCATAGATGTCAGTAAACACCTGCTTTGAAAAGAGGGCTCATATATTCCTTAGTTAAAGATGAACACCTGCATTGCACAGAGGGATCATCCATTCCTTATGTAAAGGTAAACACCTGCATTGCACACAGGGATCATACATTCCTTAGGTAACTGTAAACACCTGCAGTGACCAGAGGGATCATCCATTACTTAGATAATGATAAATACCTGCATTACACAGAGTGACCATCCCATTCCTTAGGTAAAGTTATACACCTGCATTGCAAACAGGGAACATCCATTCATTTGGCAAAGGTAAACACCTGCATTGAACAAAGGGATCATCCATTCCTTACATAATGGTAAACACCTGCATTGAACAGAGGGATCATCTATTCCTTAGGTAAAGATCAACACCTGCATTGCACAGAGCGGTCATTTCAATCCTTAGGTAAAAGTAAACACCTGTATTGCACAGAGGGATCATCCATTCCTTACCTAACTGTAAACACCTGCATTGAACAGAGGGATCATCCCATTCTTTAGGTAAATGTATACGCCTGCCTTGCACACAGGGGACATCCATTCCTTTGGTAAAGGTAAACACCTGCACTGAACAGAGGGATCTGCCATTCATTAGGTAATACTAAACACAAGCAATGCTCAGAAGGATCATCCATTACTAAGGTAAATGTAAACACCTGCAATTCACACAGGGATCATCCATTCCTTAGTTGTAAGTGAACACCTGCATTGAACAGATGGCTCATCTTTCCTTAGGTAAAGGTAAACACCTGCATTGCAAAGGCGGAACACCCATTCCTTAGGTAACTGTAAACCTCTGCATTGAACAGAGGGATCATTCATTGTTTTGATAACAGTAAACACCTGCATTGAACAGAGGGCTCATCTATTCCTTAGGTAAAGATCAACACCTGCATTTCACAGAGGGCTCATCCCATTCTTTAGTTAAAGGTAAACACCTGCAGAAAAACATGGAGGGATCATACATTCCTTAGGTAAACATAAACACCTGCATTGCACAGAGGGATCATCCATTCCTTAAGTAAATTTAAACACCTGCAGTGAACAGAGGGGTCATCCATTCTTTGGATGCAGTAAACACCTGCATTGAAAATATGGTCATTTATTCCTTAGTTAAACATGAACACCTGCATTGCACAGAGGGATCATCCATTAATTAGATAACGGTAAAGACCTGCATTGTACATAGGGATCATCCATTCCATCGATATCGGTAAACACCTGCATTGATCGGAGGGATCACTATTCCTTAGGTAGTAATCAAAACCTGCATTACAGTGGGATCATCCAATTCATTAAGAAAAGGTAAACACCTGCATTTCCCAGAGGGATCATCCATTCCTTAGGAAAAGATAAACACCTGCATTGCAAAGTCGGATCATCCATTCCCTAGGTAAGTGTAAACCTCTCTATTGAAGAGAGGGATCATCCATTCTTTAGATAACGGTAAACACCTGGATTGCACAGAGGGCTCCTCTGTTCCTTAGGTAAAGATCAACACCTGCATTGCACAGAGGGATCATCCATTCCTCGTGCAATGGTAGACACCTGCATTGAAAATAGGGATCATCTATTCTTTACATAACAGTAAACACCTGCATTGAACAGAGGGATCATCCATTCCTCAGATAACGGTAAACAACTGCAATGCTCACATTGATCGTCCATTCCTAAGCTAAATGTAAACACCTGCAATTCACAGAGGGATCATCCATTCCTGAGTTAACTGTAAACACCTGGATTTACCGGGGTAATCTTCCATTCCTTATATAAGGGTAAACATCTGCATTGAACAGAGGGATCATTTATTCCTTAGGTAAAGTTTAACACCAGCTTTGCACAGAGTGATCAACCCATTCCGTAAGTAAAGTTAAACACCTGAATGACACAGAGGGATCATATATTCCTTAGGTAAAGGAAACACCTGCATTGAACAGAGGAATCATCTATTCCTTAATTAAAGTTCAACACCTGCATTGCACAGAGGGATCATCCATTCCTTATTAAAGGTAAAAATCTGCATTGCACAGATGGTTCATACATTCCTTAGGTCAAGTTAAACACCTGCATTGCACAGAAGGCTCATCCATTCCTTAGGTAACGTTCAACATGTGGCAGGCCAGAGGGATCATCCATTCCTTATGTAAAGGTAAATACGTGCTTTGCACACAGGGAACAACCATTCCTTTGGTAAAGGTAAATTAGTGCACTGAAAAGAGGGATTATCCATTCCTTAGGTAAAGGTAAACACCTGCATTTGACAGAGGGATCTTCTGTTGCTTCGGTAATAGTAAACACCTGCAATACACTGAATGATCATCCATTCCTTAGGTAAAGGACAACCCCTGCAATGCACAGAGTGGTCATGCATTCCTTAGGTAAAGGTAAAACCTGCGTTGAACAGAGGGATTATCCTTCTTTGGCAAATGTAAACACCTGCGTTGAACAGAGATATCATCCACTCCTTAGGTAAAGGTAAACACTTGCATAAAAAGAGGGATCATCCATTCCTTAGATAACAGTAAACACCTTCATTGCACATAGGGATCATCCCATTCTTTAGGTAAAGGTAAACACCTGCATTGCACAGAGAGATCATACATTCCTTAGGATAAGGTAAACATCTGCCTTGAACAGAGGGATCATCCCTTCCTTAGATAACGTTAAACACCTGCATTGAACAGGGGAATCATCAATTTCTTAGGTAAAGATCAACACATACATTGCACAGAGGGATCATCCATTCCTTAGGTAACTGTATACACCTGCATTGTAAACAGGGATCATCCATTCCTTAGGTAATGGTAAATACCTGGAGTGCACAGAGGCATCATCCATTCCTTAGATAACGGTAAACACCTGCATTGAACAGGGTAATCATCTATTTCTTAGGTAAAGATGAACGCCTGCATTGCACAGAGGGATCTTCCATTCCTTAAGTAACTGTAAACATTGGCATTGCACAGAGGGATCATCCATTCCTTAGGTAAATGTAGAAACCTGCATTGAACAGAGGGATCACCCTCCTTTTGCTAAAGGTAAACACCTGTTTTGAACAGAGGTATCATTCATTCAGTAGGTAAAGGTAAACACCTGCATTTAATAGAGGGATCTTCATTCCTTAGGGAATAGTAAACACCTGCAATGCACAGAAGGATCATATATTGTTTAGGTAAAAGTAAACACCTGAATTGCATAGAAGCGTCATCGATTCCTTAGGTAAAGGTACAAAACTGCGTTGAAAAGAGGGATCATCCCATTCCTTAAGTAAATGTAAACCCCTGCATTGCACAGAGGGATCACCCATTCCTTAGGTAATAGTAAACACCTGCAGTGATCAGAGGGATCATCCATTCCTTAGATAACGGAAAACACCTTCCTTGAACAGAGGGATCATCCATTCCTTATGTAAAGGTAAACACGTGCATTGCACACAGGGAAACAACCATTCCTTTGGTAAAGGTAAACACGTGCAGTGATCAGCGTGGTCATCCATTCCTTAGGTAAGGGTAGAAACCTGTGTTGAACAGAGGGATCATCCTTCTTTGACAAATGTAAACACCTGCTTTGTACAGAGATATCATCCTCTCCTTAGATAACAGTAAACACCTGCATTGCACATAGGGATCATTTATTCCTTAGGTAAAGTTTAACACCTGCATTGCACAGAGGGATGATCCCACTCCTTAGGTAAAGGTAAAAACCTGCATTGCACAGAGGGATCATCCATTCCTTAGATAACGGTAAGAACCTGCTTTGAACAGAGTAATCATCTATTTCTTAGGTAAAGATAAAAATCTGCATTGCACAGAGAGTTCATCCATTCCATAGGTAAAGGTCAACACCTGCCTGGCCAAGAAGGATCATCCATTCGTTATATGAAGGTAACACCTGCATTGCACACAGGGAAGATCCATTCCTTTGCTAAAGGTAAACACCTGCATTGAAAAGAGTGATCTTCCATTCCTTAGGTAATAGTAAACACCTGCAATGCACATAGGGAACAATCATTCCTAAGGCAAATATAAACACCTGCAATGCACAGAGGGATCATCCATGCCTTAGGTAATGGTAAACACTTGCAAGTCACAGAGGTATCATCAATTCCTTAGGTAAAGGTCAACACCTGCATTGCACAGAGGGATCATCCATTCCTTAGGTAAAGGTCAACACCTGACAGGCCCAGAGGGATCATACATACCTTATGTAAAGGTAAACATCTGCATTACACACACCGAAAATCAATGCCTTCGGTAATAGTAAACACCTACAATGCATCCATTTGTTAAGTAAAGGTAGAAACCTGCGTTGAACATAGGGATCATCCTTTTTAAGGTAAAGGTAGACACCTGCATTGAACAGAGGGATCATCCATTCCTTAGGGAACAGTAAACACCTGCAGTGATCACAGGGATCGTCCATTCCTTAGATAATGGAAAACACCTTCCTTGAACAGAGGGATCATGCATTCCTTAGGTAACTGCAAACACCTGCATTGAACAGAGGGAACATCCATTTGTTAGGTAACTATAAACACCTGTATTGAGCAGAGGGATCATCCATTCCTAAGACAAATATAAACACCTGCAATGCACAGAGGCATCATCCATTCCTTAGGTAAAGATAAATACCTGCATTACACAGAGGGATCATCGATTCTTTAGGTAACTGTAAACACCTGCATTGAACAGAGGGATCATCCATTCCTTAGATAAGGGTAAGCAACTGCATTGAACAGAGGGATCATCTATTCCTTATGTAAAGACCAACACCTGCATTGCACAGAGGGATCATCGATTCCTAAGACAAATATAAACACCGGCAATGCACAGAGGGATCATCCATTCCTTAGGTCAAGCTAAAAACCAGCATTGCACAGAGGGATCATCCATTCCGTAGGTAACTGCAAACACATGCATTGAACAGAGTGATTATCCATTCCTTAGATAAGGGTAAGCACCGGCATTGAACAGAGAGATCATCTATTCTTTAGGTAAAGATCAACACCTGCATTACACAGCGGGATCATATCATTCGTTAGGTAAAGGTGAACACCTGCATTGCACAGAGGGATCATCCATTCCTTAGGTAATGGTAAACACATTTATTGCACAGAGGGATCATCTGTTTCGTAGATAATGGTAAACACCAGCATTGAATAGAGGGATTATCCATTGCTTAGGTAATGGACAACATCTGCATTGCACAGAGGGTACATCCATTCCTTAGGTATAGGTCAACACCTGCCTGACACAGAGGGATCATCCATTTCTTATGTAAATGTAAAATCCTGGAATTGCACACAGAAACATCCATTCCATGCACAGAGGGCTCATTTATTCCTTAGGTAAAGGTCAACACCGGTCCGGCCGAGAGGGATCATCAATTCCTTATGTAAAGGTAAACACCTGCATTGCTCACAGAGAACATCCATTCCTTTGGTAAAGGTAAACACCTGCATTGAACAGAGGGATCATCCATTACTTAGGTAAAGGTAAACACCTGCATTGAACAGAGGTGTCATATATTCCTTAGGTATAGGTCAACATATTCATTGCACAGAGGGATCATCCATTCCTTAGGTAAAGTTCAACACCTGCATTGTACAGAGGGATCATCCATTCCTTAGTTATAGGGTAACACCTGCATTGCACAGATGGATCATCCATTCCTTAAGTAATGATCAACACCTGAATTGAACAAAGGGATCATCCAATTCTTAGGTCAAGCTAAAAACCTGCATGGCACAGTGGGATCATCGATTCTTTAGGTAACTGTAAACACCTGCATTACACAGAGGGATCATCCATTCCTTAGATAAGGGTAAGCACCTGCATTGAACAGAGGGAACATCTATTCCTTAGGTAAAGATCAACACCTGCATTGCACAGAGAATCATCCATTCCTTTGGTAAAGGTAAACAACTGCATTGCACAGATGGATTATCCATTCCTTAGTTAATGGTGAACACCTGGATTGCACAGAGAACATCCATTCCTTTTGGAAAGGTAAACACCTGAATTGAACAGAAGGATCTTTCATTCCTTAGGTAATAGTAAACACCTGCAATGCACAGAGGGATCATCCATTCCTAAGACACATATAAATGCCTGCAATGCACAGAGCGATCATCCATTCCTTAAGTAACTGTAAACACCTGCATGAAAAAGAGGGAACATCTATTCTTTAGATAAGGGTAAGCACCTGCATTGAACAGAGGGATCATCTATTCCTTAGGTAATGATAAACACCTGCATTGCACAGAGGGATCATCCATTCCTTAGGTAATGGTAAACACCGGGATTGCTCAGAGGGATCATCCATTCTTTAGATAACGGCAAACACCTGCATTGAAGAGAGGGATCATCCATTCCTTAGGTAATGGACAACACCTGCATTGCACAGACGGATCATCCATGTCTTAAGGAAAGTTAAACACCTACATTGCACACAGAGAACATCCATTCCTTTTGTAATGGTAAACACCTGCATGGAACAGAGGTATCACTCATTCTGTAGGTAATCGTAAATACCTACAATGCACAGAGGGATTATCCATTCCTAAGACAAATATAAACACTTGCAATGCACAGAGGGATCATCCATTCCTTAGGTAAAGCTAAAAACCTACATTGCACAGAGGGATCATCCATTCCTTAGGTAACAGTAAACACCAGCATTGAACAGAGGGATCATCCATTCCTTAGATAAGGGTAAGCACCTGCATTGAACAGAGGGATCATCTATTCCATAGGTAAAGATCAAAACCTGCATTTCACAGAGGCATCATGCCATTACGTAGGTAAAGGTAAACACCTGCATTGCACAGAAGGATCATCCATTCCTTAGGGAAATATAAACACCTGACTTTCACAGAGGGATCATCTATTCCTTAGGTAAAGGTGAACATCTGCATTAAACAGAAGGATCCTCCAATCCATAGGCAAGTTGAACAACTGCCTTGAACAGATGTGTCATTCATTCCTTAGGTAAATGTCAACACCTGCCTGTCCAAGAGGGATCATCCCTTCCTTATGTAAAGGTAAACACCTGCATTGCACACAGGAAACACCAGTTCCTTTGGTAAAGTTAAACACCTGCATTGCACACAGGGAACATCCATTCCTTAGGTAATAGTAAACACCTGCAACGCACAGAGGGATCATCCATTCCTTAGACAAACATAAACGCCTGCAATGCACAGAGGTATCATCCATTCTTTGGTAAAGATAAACACCTCCATTGCACGGAGGAATCAACCTTTCCTTAGGTAAAGTTAAACACCAGCATTGAACATAGGCATTTCCATTCCTTAGGAAATAATAAACACCTGCAATGCACGGTGGGTTCATCCCATTCCTTAATAAAAATAAACACCTGCAATGAACAGAGGGATCATCCATTCCTTAGGGAATGGTAAACACCTGCCTCGCACAGAGGGATCATCCATTCCTTACGTAAAGGCCAACACCTGCATTTTACAGAGTGATCATTAATTCCTTAGGTATAGGTAAAGAACTGCATTGCACAGAGAGTTTATAAATTCCTTACGTAAAGATCAATACCTGCCTGGCCAAGACGTATCATCCATTTCTGATGTAAAGGTAACACCTGCATTTCACACAGGGAAGATCCATTCTTTGGTAAATGTAAAAACCTGCATTGAACAGAGGGATCTTCCATTCCTTAAGTAATAGTAAACACCTGCAATGCACAGAGGGATCATCCATTCCTTATGTAATGGAAAACACCTGTATTGCACAGTGGGATCATCCATTCCTTAGGGAAAGGTAGAAACCTGCATTGAACAGAGGGACCATCCTTCTTCAGGTAAAGGTAAGCACCTGCGTTGAACAGAGGTATCATCCATTCCTTAGACAAAGGTAAATACCTGCATTGAATAGAGGGATAATCCATTACTTAGATAACGGTAATCACCTGCATTGAACAGAGGGATCATATATTCTTTAGGTAAAGATCAACACCTGCATTGCTGAGAAGGATCATCCATTCCTTTGGTAAAGGGCAACACCTGCATTGCACAGATGGATCATCCATTCCTTAGGCAAAGGTAACCCCCTACATTGCACAGAGGGATCGTCCATTCCTTAGGTAACTGTAAACACCAATATTGAACAGAGGGATCATACATTCCTTAGATAACGGTAAAGACCTGCATTGAAAAGAGGGCTCATCTATTCATTACGTAAAGCTCAACACCTGCATTGCACAGAGGCGTCATCCATTTCTTAGAAAAAGGGAAACACCTGCATTGAACCGATTGATTATTCATTCCTTAGGTAACTGTAAACACCTGCATTGAACAGAGGGATCTTCGATTCCTTAGGTAATGGTCAACACATGCATGGCACAGAGGGATCATCCATTCCTTAGGTAAATGTAAACACCTGCATTGCACAGAGGTATCATCTATTCCTTAGGTAAAGATCAAAACCTGCATTGCATAGAGGGATCATGCCATTCTGTAGGTAAAGGTAAACATTGTCCATTGCACAGAAGGATCATCCATTCCTTTAGTAAAGGTAAACACCTGCATTGTACTGATGGATCATCCATTCCCTAGGTAATAGTAAACACCTTCATTGAACAGAGGGATCATCCATTCCTTACATAACGATAAACACTTGCAATGAATAGAGGGATCATGTATTCCTTAGGGAAAGGTCAACTCCTGCATTGCACAGAGGGATCATAGATTCCTTATGTAAAGTTCGACATCTGCATTGCACAGAAGGTCATCCATTCCTTAGGTAAAAGAAAACACCTGCATTGCACAGAGGGATCTTCCATGCATTAGGTAAAGATAAACACCTCCATTGCACAGAGGAATCATCCTTTCCTTAGGAAAAGGTAAACACCAGCAATGAACATAGGCATCTTCCATTCCTTAGGTAATAATAAACACCTGCAATGCACAGAGGGATCATCCCTTTCCTTACATAAATATAAACACCTGAAATGAACAGAGGGATCATCCATTCCTTAGGGACTGGTAAACACCTGAGTTGCACAGACGGATCATCCATTCCTTACATAAAGGTCAACACCTGCATTTTACAGGGGGATCATCCATTCCTCAGGTAATGGTAACGAACTCCATTGCATAGAGAGTTCCTAAATTGCTTAGGTAAAAGTCAAAACCTGCCTGGCCAAGGGTGATCATCCATTTCTTATGTAAAGGTAACACATGCCTTTCACACAGGGAAGATCCATTCCTTTGGTACAGGTAAAAACCTGCATTGCACAGAGGGATCATCCATTCCTTAAGTAAAGGAAGAAACCTGTGTTGAAGAGAAGGATCATCCTTCTTCAGGTAAAGTTAAACACCTGAGTTGAACACAGGTATCATCCATTCCTTAGGCAAAGGTAAACACCTGCATTGAAAAAAGGGATCATCCATTCCTTAGATAACGGTAAACACCTGCATTGAACAGAGTGATCATCTATTAATTAGGTAAAGATCAACACCTGCATTGCACATTGGGATCATCCCATTCATTAGGTAAAGGCAAACACTTACATTGCACAAGGGGATCATCCATTCCTATGGTAAACATAAACACCAGAATTGAACATAGCCATCTTCTATTCCTTAGGTAATAGAAAACACCTGCAATGCACAGAGGGATCATCCCACTCCTTACATGAACTTAAACAAATGCATTGAACAAAGGGATCCTCCATTCCTTAGATAATGTTAAACACCTGGATTGAAATGGGGGAGTCACCTATTCCTTAGGTAAAGATCCACACCTGCATTGCACAGGGGGATCATACCATGCCTTAGGTAAAGCTAAACACATGCATTGCACCAAGGGATCATCAATTCCTTAGGTAAAGGTAAACACCTGTATTGCACAGAGGGATCATCCATTCCTTAGGTAAGGGTAAACACCAACATTGGACAAAGGGATTATACATTCCTTAGATAACGGTAAACACATCCATTGAACAGAGGGATCATCTGATCCTTAGGTAAAGATCCGCAACTTTATTGCACAGACGGATCATCCATTCCTTAGGTAAAGGCAAACACCTGCCTTGCACAGAGGGATCATCCATTCCTTAGGTAATGGTCAACACCTGCATTGCACAGAAGGATCATCATTTCCTTATGTATAGGACAAAACCTGCATTGCACAGAGGGATCTTCCATGCATTAGGTAAAGATGAACACCTCCATTGCACAGAGTAATCATCCTTTCCTTAGGTAAATGTAAACACCAGTATTGAACATAGGCATGTTCCAATCCTTAGATAATAGTAAACACATGCAATACACAGAGGGATCATCCCAATCTTTACATAAATTTTAACACCTGCATTGATCAGAGTGATCATTAATTCCTTAGGTAAAGTAAAACCCCCGCCTTGCACAGAGGGATCATTCATTCCTTAGGTAGGATTTGATCACCTGCATTTCACAGAGGGATCAACCATTCCATAGGTAAAGGTCAACACCTGCCTTGCACAGAGAGATCATCCATTCCTTAGGTAAAGGTCAAAACCTGCCTGTTACAGAGGGATCATCCATTCCTTATGTAAAGGAAAACAAGTGCATTACACACAGGGAACATCCATTACTTTGGTAAAGGTAAACACCTGCATTGAACCTGCATTGATATTCCATTCCTTAGGTAATAGTAAACACCTGAAATGCACATAGCGATCATCCATTCCTTAGGTAAGGGTAAACACGTGCAATGAACAGAGGGATATCCATTCCTTAGATAATGGTGAACACCTATATTGAACAGAGGGATCAGCTATTCATTAGGTAAAGATCAGCACAAGCATTGCACAGAGGGATCATCCATTCCTTAGGTAAAGGGCAAAACCTGAATAGCACAGAAAGTTCATCCATTCATTTTGTAATGGACAACACCTGCATTGCACAGAGGGATCATTCATTCCTTAGGTAAATATAAACACCAGCATTGAGCGGAGGGATGATCCATTTCTTAGATAACGATAAACACCTGCATTGAACAGAGGGATCATCCATTCCTTAGGTAAAGGTATACACCAGCATTGCACAGAGGGATGATCTATTCCTTAGGTAACTGTAAGCACCTGCATTGAACAGAGGGATCATCTATTCCTAAGATAACGGTAAACAGCTGCATTGAACAGAGGGCTCATCTCTTCCTTAGGTAAAGATCAACGACTTCATTGCACAGGAGTATCATGCCATTCATTAGGCAAAGGTAAACACCTGCATTTCACAGATGGATCAGCCATTCCTTAGGTAATGGTAAACACCTGCATTGAACAGAGGGATCATCCATTTTTTGTGCAAAGGTAAATCCTGGACTGCACAGAGGGATCATCCATTCCTTTGGTAAGTGTAAACACCTGCATTGAACAGAAGAATCATGCATTTCTTAGATAACGGTAAACACCTGCATTGCACAGAGGGATCATCCATTTCTTAGATAAAGATAAACACGTTCATTGAACAGAGGGATCATCCATTCCATAGGTAAAGTTCAACACCTGCACTGCACAGAGGGATCATCCATTCCTTAGGTAAAGGACTAAACCTGCATTGCACAGAGGGATCATCCATTCCTTAAGTAAAGTTCAACATGTGCATTGAACAGAGGGATCATCCATTCCTTAAGTTAAGGTCAACACCTGACTGGCCCAGAGGGATCATCCATACTTTATGAAATGGTAAACACCTGAATTGCACACAGGGAACATCTGTTCTTTGGACAGGTAAACACCTGCATTGAACAGAGTGATCTTCCATTCCTTAGGTAATAGTAAATACCTGCAATGCACAGAGGGAACATCCATTCCTTCGGTAAGGGTAAACACCTGAATTGCACAGAGGGATCATCCTTTCCTTAAGTAAAGGTAGATACCTGCGTTGAACAGAGGGATCATCCTTCTTTAGGTAAAGGTAGACACTTGCGTTGTACAGTGTGTCATCCATTCCATAGGTAATGGTAAACACCTGCATTGAACAAAGGGTTCATCCATCCCTTAGGTAATAGTGAAAACCTGCATTGAACAGAGGGATCATCTATTCCTTAGGTTAAGATCAACACATGCATTTCACAGAGGGATCATCACATTCCTTAGGTAAAGGAAACACCTGCATTGCACATAGTGATCATCCATTCCATATATAAAGGTAAATACCTGTTTTCACAGAAGGATAATCCATTCCTTAAGTAAGTGTAAATACCTGCATTGAACACAGAGATCATCCATTCCTTAGATAATGGTAAACACCTGCATTGAACAGAGGGATCATCCTTCTTTAAGTAAAGGTAGACACCTGCATTGAATAGAGGTGTCGTCCATTCCCTAGGTAACGGTAAACACCTGCATTTCACAGAGGGTTCATCCATTCCTTAGGTAACAGTGAAAACCTGGATTGAACAGAGGAATCATCCATTCCTTAGGTAATGGTAAACACCTGCATTGAACAGAGGGATCATCAATTTTTTAGGTAAAGTTCAATACCTGCATTGCACAGAGGATCATCCATTCCTTAGGTAAAGGGCAACACCTTCATTTCACAGAGGGATCTTCCATTCATTAGGTAAACATAAACACTTCCATTGCACATAGGAATCATCCTTTCCTTAGGTAAAGGTAAACACCAGCATTGAACATATGCATCTTACATTCCTGAGGTAATACTAAACACCTGCAATGCACAGAGGGATCATCCATGCCTAAGTTAAAGGTCAACACCTGACTTGCACAGAGGGATCATCCATTCCTTAGGTAAAGGTCAACACCTGCCTGCTCAGAGGGAACTTTAGTTCCTTATGTAAAGGTAAACACCTGCATTGCACACAGGGAACATCCATTCCTTAAGTCAAGGTAAACACCTGCATTGAAAAGAGGGCTCTTCCATTCCTTATGTAATCGTATTCACATGCAATGCACAGAGGGATCATCCCTTCCTTAGGTAGAGGTAAACACCTGAGTTGTACACAGGTATCATCCGTTCCTTAAGAAAAGGTAAACACCTGAATTTAACAGAGGTATCATCCATTCCTTGAGAAAAGGTAAACACCTGTATTGAATAGAGGGATCATCCCATTCCTTAGGTAGTAGTAAACACCTCCAATGCACAGAGAGGTCATCCCATTCCTTACATAAACGAAAACACCTGTATTGAATAGAGGGATCATCCATTACTTACATAAAGGTAAACACCTGCCATGCACACAGGGATCATCCATTCCTAAGGTAAATGTAAACACCTGCAATGCACAGAGGGATCATCCATTACTTAGGTAAAGGTCAACACCATCCTGGCTAGAGGGATCATCCATTCCTTATGTACAGTTAAACACCTGCATTACACACAGGGGACCTCCATTCCTTTGTTAAAGGATCTTCGATTCCTAGGTATTATTAAACAGCTGCAATGCACAGAGTGATCATCCATTACTAAGGTAAAGGTGAACACCTGCAGTGCATAGAGGGATCATTCTTTTCTTAGGTAAAGTCAACTCCTGCCTGCCCAGAGGGATCATCAATTCCTTATGTAAATGTTAACACCTGCATTGCACACAGGGAACATCCATTCCTTTCGTAAAGGTAAATACCTGGATAGAACAGAGGGTTCATCAATTCCTTAGGTAAAGGTAAACACCTTCATTGAACAGAGGGATCATCCATTTCTTATGTAATAGTAAACACCTGCAATGCACAGATGAATCATCCATTCCTTAGAAAAGGTCAACACCTGCCTGGCCCATTGCTTATGTAAACACCTGCATTGCACACTGGGAACATCCATTACTTTAGTAAAGGTAAACACCTGCACTGAACAGAGGGTTCATTGATTCCTTATAAAAAGGTAAACAACTTCATTGAACAGAGGTTTCTTCCATTCATTAGATAACAGTAAACACCCGCAATGCACAGTTGAATCATCACTTCCTTAGGAAAAGGTAAACACCTCCCGTGCACAGAGGGATCATACTTTCCCTACGTAAGAGTAAACATCTGCATTGCACAGAGGGATCATCCATTCCTTATGTAACAGTAAACAACTGTATTGAATAGGGGATCATCTATTCCTTAGATAAAGATCAACACCTGCATTGCACAGAGGGATCATCATATTACTTAGGTAAAGATAAACACATGAATTTCACAGAGGGATCATCCATTCCTTAGGTAAATGTAATCACCTTCATTGCACTGACGCATCATCCATTCCTTAGGTAAATGAAAACACCAGCATTGAACGGAGGGATCATCCATTCCTCAGATAACGGTAAACACCTGCATTAACAAAGGGATCATCTACTCCTTTGGTAAAGTTCAACACCTGCATTGCCTAGAGAGATCATCCCATTCCTAAGGTAAAGGTAAATACCAGCATTGCAAACAGGGATCATCCAATCCTTGGGTAAAGGTAAACACCTGCAATGCACAGAGTGATAATCCATTCCTTAGGTAAAGGTCAACACCTGCCTGTCCAGGGGGATCATCCATTGCTTATGTAAAGTCAAACACCGTATTGCACACAGGGAACATCCGTTACTTTGGTAATGTAAACACCTGCATTGAACAGATGGATCAGCCATACCTTACGTAAAGGTAAACACCTGCATTGAAAAAAGGGATCTTCTATTCCTTAGAAAATAGTAAACACCAGCAATACAAAGAGGGATCATCCATTCCTAAGGTAAATGTAAATACCTACAATAGACAGAGGGGTCATCCATTCCTTAGCTAAGGGTAAACACCTGCATTGCACAAAGGGATCATCCATTATTTAGGTACCTGTAAGCACCTTCATTGAATAGAGGGATCATACATTCCTTAGATAACGGCAAACACCTGCATTGAAAAGAAATAACATCCATTCCCTATGTAAAGGTAAACACATGCATTGAACAGAGGGGTCATATATGCCTTAGGTAAAGGTCAACATATTCATTGGAGAGGGATCATCCATTCCTTAGGTAAAGGTCAACACCTACATTGCCCAGAGGGATCATCCATTCCTTAAGTAATAATCAACACCTGCCTGGCCCAGAGGGATCATCCATACCTTATGTAAAGGTAAACACCTGCATTGCACACAGGGAACATCCATTCCTTAGGTAAAGGTAGAAACCTGCGTTGATTAGAGGGAAAATCCTTCTTTAGGTAAAGTTAGACACCTGCGTTGAACAGAGGTATCATCCATTCCTTAGTTAATGATAAACACCTGCATTGAACAGAGGGATCATCCATTCCTTAGGTAACAGTAAACAACTGCATTGCACAGAGTGATCATACATTCCTTAGGTAATGGTAAATACCTGCAGTGATTAGAGGGATCATCCATTCCTTAGATAACGGTAAACACATGCTTTGAACAGAGGGATCATCCATTACTTAGGTAATTGTAAACACCTGCATTGAACAGAGGCATCAATCATTCCTAAGATAACGTTCAACACCTGCATTGAACAGAGGGAATATTTATTCCTTAGGTAAAGTTCAACACCTGCATTGCACAGAGGGATCATCCATTCCTTATGCCAAGTTAAACACCTGGATTGCACAGAGGGATAATCCATTCCTTAGATAATGTTAAACACCTGCATTGAACAGAGGGATCATCCATTCCTTGGGTAAAGGTCAACACCTGCCTTGCACAGAGGGATCATCCATTCCTCAAGTAAAGGTCAACACCTGCCTGGCCCAGAGGGATCAACTATTCCTTATATAAAGGTAAACAACAGCATTGCACAGAGAGAACATCCATTACTTATGTAAAGGTAGACAGCTGCATTGAACAGAGGATCTTCCATTCCTAAGTTAAATGTAAACACCTGCAATGCACAGAGGAACATCCATTCCTTAGGTAAGTTTAAAAACCTGAATTGCATAGAGGATCATCCATTACTTAAGTAAAAGTATAAACCTGTGTTGAACAGAGGGATAATCCTACTTTAGGTAATGGTTAACACTTGCATTGAACAGAGGGATCATCTATTCCTTAGGTAAAGATCAACAACTGCATTGCACAGAGGGATGATCTTTTTAATTACGTAAAGCTAATCACATGCATTGCACAGAGGGACCTTCCCTTCATTAGGTAAAGATAAACACATCCATTGCACAGAGGATTCATCCTTTCCTTAGGTAAAGGTAAACACCAGCATTTAACTAAGGCATCTTACATTCCTGAGGTAATGGTAAATATCTGCATATACAGAGGGATCATCTTATTCCTTACATAAACGTAAACACCTGCATTGCAGAGTGGGATCATCCATTTGTTAGGTAATGATAAACACCTGCATTGAACAGAGGTATCATCCACTCCTTAGATAAAGTAAACGACTGCATTGAACAGAAGGATCACCAATTCCTTAGGTAAAGATCAACACCTGCATTGCACAGAGGGATCATCCATTCCTTAGGTAAAGGTCACTACCTGCATTGCAGGGAAGGATCATTCATTCCTTACGTAAAGGACAACACCTGCATTGTACATAGGGATCTTCCATTCATTAGGTAAAGATATACATCTCCATTGGACAGAGGAATCGTCCTTTCCTTAGGTAAATGTGAACACCAGCATTGAACTTAGCCATCTTCCATTCCTTAGGTAATAGTAAACACCTGCAATGCACAGAGGGATCATCGCATTTCTTACATAAATGTAATCACCTGCATTGAAAAGAAGGATCATCCATTTCTTAGGTAAAGGTAAACACCTGCCTTGCACAGAGGGATCATCCATTCCTTATGTAAACATGAACACCTGCATTGCACAGAGGGATCATCAATCCCTAAGGTAAATGTAAACACCTGCAATGCACAGACAGATCTTCAATTCCGTAGGTAATGTTTAACACCTGCCTGTCCCAAAGGCATCATCCATTACTTATGTACAGTTAAGTACCTGCATTGCACACAGGGAACATTCATTTCTTTGTTAAGTGTAAACACCTGCATTCATCAGAGGGATCATACATTCCTAGGTAATAACAAACACCCGCAGTGCACAGGGGTATCATCCATTACTAAGGGAAAGGTCAACACCTGCCTGAGCAGGGGGATCATCCATTCCTTATGTAAAGTTTAACACCTGCATTGCACTCTTGGAAAATCCATTACTTTGGTAAAGGTAAACACACGCATTGAACAGAGGGATAATCCATTCCTTAGGTAAAGGGTAACACCTTCATTGAAAAGAAGGATCTTCCATTCCTAAGGTAATAGTAAACACTTGCAATTCACAGAGGGATCATCCACTCCTTAGATAAAGATAAACACCTGCAATGCAGAGGAATCATCCATTCCTTAGGTAAGGGTAAACACCTGCATTGCACAAAGGGATCATCCATTCCTTAAGTAAAGGTAGAACCCTGCGTTGAACCGAGGGATCATCCTTCTTTAGGTAAAGGTAAACACGGGCATTGAACAAAGGTATCATCCTTTCCTTAGGTAAAGGTAAACACTTGCATTGAATAGAGGGATCATCCTTCACGTAGGTAAGGGTAAACACCTTCATTTAACATAGGGATCTTCCATTCCTTAGGTAATAGTATACACCTACAAAGCACAGAGGGAACATCCATTCCTTAGGTAAACGTAAACACCTGCAATGCACAGAGGGATAATCCATTCCTTAGGTACAGCTAAACAGCTGCATTGATCAGAGGGATCATCCATTCCTTAAGTAAAGGTAGAAACCTGCGTAGAACAGAGGGATAATCCTTCTTTAGGTAAAGGTAAACACCTGCGTTGAAAAGAGGTATCATCCATTATCTAGGTAAAGGTAAACACCTGCATTGAACAGAGGGCTAATCCATTCCTTAGATAACGGTAAACATCTGCATTGAACAGAGGGATCATTTATTCCTTAGGTAAAGTTTTACACCTGCATTGGACAGAGGTATCATCACATTCTTTATGTAAAGGTAAACAGCTGCATTGAACAGAGGGATCATCCATTACTAAGATAACGGTAAACAACTGCATTGAACAGAGGGATCATCTATTCTTAGGTAAAGATCAACACCTGCACTGTACATAGGATCATCCATTCCTGAGATAACTGTAAACGCCTGCATTGAACACAAGCATCATCTATTCCTTAGGTAAAGATCAACAATTGCATTGCACAGAGGGATCATCCATTCATTATGTAATGATAAACACCTGCATTGAACAAAGGGATTATCTATTCCTTAGATAACAGTAAACACCTGCACGTTGAACAGAGGACCATCTATTCCTTATGCAAGGATCAACACCTGCATTGAACAGCGGGATCATCCATTATTTAGGTTTCAGTAAACACCTGCATTGAAAAGAGGGCTGATCTATTTTTAATTAGGTAAAAATAAACACCTGGATTGAAAATTGGAGTATCCATTCCTTTATAAAGGTAAACACATGCATTGAACAGAGGGTCATATATGCCTTAGGTAAAGGTCAACATATTCATTGGAGAGGATCATCCATTCCTTAGGTAAAGGTCAACACCTACATTGCCCAGAGGGATCATCCATTCCTTAAGTAATAATCAACACCTGCCTGGCCCAGAGGGATCATCCATACCTTATGTAAAGGTAAACACCTGCATTGCACACAGGAACATCCATTCCTTAGGTAAAGGTAGAAACCTGCGTTGATTAGAGGAAAATCCTTCTTTAGGTAAAGTTAGACACCTGCGTTGAACAGAGGTATCATCCATTCCTTAGTTAATGATAAACACCTGCATTGAACAGAGGGATCATCCATTCCTTAGGTAACAGTAAACAACTGCATTGCACAGAGTGATCATACATTCCTTAGGTAATGGTAAATACCTGCAGTGATTAGAGGGATCATCCATTCCTTAGATAACGGTAAACACATGCTTTGAACAGAGGGATCATCCATTACTTAGGTAATTGTAAACACCTGCATTGAACAGAGGCATCAATCATTCCTAAGATAACGTTCAACACCTGCATTGAACAGAGGGAATATTTATTCCTTAGGTAAAGTTCAACACCTGCATTGCACAGAGGGATCATCCATTCCTTATGCCAAGGTAAACACCTGGATTGCACAGAGGGATAATCCATTCCTTAGATAATGTTAAACACCTGCATTGAACAGAGGGATCATCCATTCCTTGGGTAAAGGTCAACACCTGCCTTGCACAGAGGGATCATCCATTCCTCAGGTAAAGGTCAACACCTGCCTGGCCCAGAGGGATCAACTATTCCTTATATAAAGGTAAACAACAGCATTGCACAGAGAGAACATCCATTACTTATGTAAAGGTAGACAGCTGCATTGAACAGAGGGATCTTCCATTCCTAAGTTAAATGTAAACACCTGCAATGCACAGAGGGAACATCCATTCCTTAGGTAAGTTTAAAAACCTGAATTGCATAGAGGGATCATCCATTACTTAAGTAAAAGTATAAACCTGTGTTGAACAGAGGGATAATCCTACTTTAGGTAATGGTTAACACTTGCATTGAACAGAGGGATCATCTATTCCTTAGGTAAAGATCAACAACTGCATTGCACAGAGGGATGATCTTTTTAATTACGTAAAGCTAATCACATGCATTACACAGAGGGACCTTCCCTTCATTAGGTAAAGATAAACACATCCATTGCACAGAGGATTCATCCTTTCCTTAGGTAAAGGTAAACACCAGCATTTAACTAAGGCATCTTACATTCCTGAGGTAATGGTAAATATCTGCATATACAGAGGGATCATCTTATTCCTTACATAAACGTAAACACCTGCATTGCAGAGTGGGATCATCCATTTGTTAGGTAATGATAAACACCTGCATTGAACAGAGGTATCATCCACTCCTTAGAAAAAGTAAACGACTGCATTGAACAGAAGGATCACCAATTCCTTAGGTAAAGATCAACACCTGCATTGCACAGAGGATCATCCATTCCTTAGGTAAAGGTCACTACCTGCATTGCAGGAAGGATCATTCATTCTTTACGTAAAGGACAACACCTGCATTGTACATAGGGATCTTCCATTCATTAGGTAAAGATATACATCTCCATTGGACAGAGGAATCGTCCTTTCCTTAGGTAAATGTGAACACCAGCATTGAACTTAGCCATCTTCCATTCCTTAGGTAATAGTAAACACCTGCAATGCACAGAGGGATCATCGCATTTCTTACATAAATGTAATCACCTGCATTGAAAAGAAGGATCATCCATTTCTTAGGTAAAGGTAAACACCTGCCTTGCACAGAGGATCATCCATTCCTTATGTAAACATGAACACCTGCATTGCACAGAGGATCATCAATCCCTAAGGTAAATGTAAACACCTGCAATGCACAGACAGATCTTCAATTCCGTAGGTAATGTTTAACACCTGCCTGTCCCAAAGGCATCATCCATTACTTATGTACAGTTAAGTACCTGCATTGCACACAGGAACATTCATTTCTTTGTTAAGTGTAAACACCTGCATTCATCAGAGGATCATACATTCCTAGGTAATAACAAACACCCGCAGTGCACAGGGTATCATCCATTACTAAAGGAAAGGTCAACACCTGCCTGAGCAGGGGATCATCCATTCCTTATGTAAAGTTTAACACCTGCATTGCACTCTTGGAAAATCCATTACTTTGGTAAAGGTAAACACACGCATTGAACAGAGGGATAATCCATTCCTTAGGTAAAGGGTAACACCTTCATTGAAAGAAGGATCTTCCATTCCTAAGGTAATAGTAAACACTTGCAATTCACAGAGGATCATCCACTCCTTAGATAAAGATAAACACCTGCAATGCAGAGGAATCATCCATTCCTTAGGTAAGGGTAAACACCTGCATTGCACAAAGGGATCATCCATTCCTTAAGTAAAGGTAGAACCCTGCGTTGAACCGAGGGATCATCCTTCTTTAGGTAAAGGTAAACACGGGCATTGAACAAAGGTATCATCCTTTCCTTAGGTAAAGGTAAACACTTGCATTGAATAGAGGGATCATCCTTCACATAGGTAAGGGTAAACACCTTCATTTAACATAGGGATCTTCCATTCCTTAGGTAATAGTATACACCTACAAAGCACAGAGGAACATCCATTCCTTAGGTAAACGTAAACACCTGCAATGCACAGAGGATAATCCATTCCTTAGGTACAGCTAAACAGCTGCATTGATCAGAGGGATCATCCATTCCTTAAGTAAAGGTAGAAACCTGCGTAGAACAGAGGGATAATCCTTCTTTAGGTAAAGGTAAACACCTGCGTTGAAAAGAGGTATCATCCATTATCTAGGTAAAGGTAAACACCTGCATTGAACAGAGGGCTAATCCATTCCTTAGATAACGGTAAACATCTGCATTGAACAGAGGGATCATTTATTCCTTAGGTAAAGTTTTACACCTGCATTGGACAGAGGTATCATCACATTCTTTATGTAAAGGTAAACAGCTGCATTGAACAGAGGGATCATCCATTACTAAGATAACGGTAAACAACTGCATTGAACAGAGGGATCATCTATTCTTAGGTAAAGATCAACACCTGCACTGTACATAGGATCATCCATTCCTGAGATAACTGTAAACGCCTGCATTGAACACAAGCATCATCTATTCCTTAGGTAAAGATCAACAATTGCATTGCACAGAGGGATCATCCATTCATTATGTAATGATAAACACCTGCATTGAACAAAGGGATTATCTATTCCTTAGATAACAGTAAACACCTGCGTTGAACAGAGGGACCATCTATTCCTTATGCAAGGATCAACACCTGCATTGAACAGCGGGATCATCCATTCCGTAGGTTTCAGTAAACACCTGCATTGAAAAGAGGGCTGATCTATTTTTAATTAGGTAAAAATAAACACCTGGATTGCAAAATTGGAGTATCCATTCCTTTGTTAACTATAAACACCTGCATTGAACAGAGGGGTCCTCCATTCCTTAGATATCAGTAAACACCTGCATTGAAAAGGGGGTTCCTCTATTCCTTAGGTAAAGATCAATACCTGCATTGCACAGAGGGATCATCCATTTCTTAGATAACGGGAAACACCTGCATTGAACAGAGGGATAATCCATTCCTAAGATTACGGTAAACACCTGCATTGAACAGAGGGATCATCTATTCCTTGGGTAAACATCAACACCTGCATTGCACAGACGGTTCATCCATTACTTAGGTAAAAGTAAACACCTGCATTGCACAGAGGGCTCATCCATTACTGAGGTAATGGTAAACACCTGCATTTCACACAGGGATCAGCCATTCCTTATGTAAAGGTCAACACCTGCGTTGCACAAAAGGATCATCCATTCCTTAGGTAAAGGTAAACACCAGTATTGAACATAAGTATCTACCATTCCTTAGGTAATAGTAAACACCTGCAATGCACAGAGGGATCATCCATTCCTTAGGTAAAGGTCAACACCTGCCTGGCCCAGAGCGATCATCCGTTCCTTATGTAAAGGTAAACACCTACATTGCACACAGATAACATCCATTCCTTTTGTAACAGCAAACACCTGCGTTGAACAGAGGGTTCTTTCATTCTTTAGGTAATAGTAAACAACTACATTGCAGAGACATCATCAATTCTTTTGGTAACTATAAACAACTGCATTGAACAAAGGGATCATCCATTCCTTAGAACATCGTAAACACCTGCACTGAACAGAGGGATCATATATTCCTTAGTAAAAGATCAACACCTGCATTGCACAGAGTGATCATCCCAATCCTTAGGTAAAGGTAAACACCTGCATTGCGCAGAGGGATCATCCATTCCTTAGGTAAAGGTACACACCTGCATTGCACAGAGGGATCATCCATTCCATAGGTAAAGATAAACACCTGTATTGCACAGAGGGATCATCCATTCCTTAGGGTTGATTTATACACCTGCATTGAAAACAGGGCTCATCTATTCCTTAGGTAAAGATGAACACCTGTATTGGACAGAGTGATCATCCCAATCCTTAAGTAAAGGTAAACACCTGCATTGCACAGAGGGATCATCCATTCCGTAGGTAAAGGTAAACACCTGCATTGCATAGAGGGATCATCCATTCTTTTGGTAAAGGTAAACACCTGCATTGCCCAGAGGGTTCATCTATTCCTTAGGTAAAGGTAAACACCTGCATTTCACAGAGGGTTCATCCATTCCTTAGGTAAAGGAAAACAACTGCAGTGCACAGAGGGATCATCCATTCCAGAGGTAACTGTAAACACCTGCATTGATTAGAGGGATCAACCATTACTTAGATAACGGTAAATGCCTGCATTGCACAGAGGGATCATCCCATTCCTTAGGTAAAGTTATACACCAGCATTTCACAAGGGAACATGCATTCCTTTGGTAAAGGTAAACACCTGCATTGTAGAGAGGGATCATCCATTCTATAGGTAAGGGTAAACACCTGCATTACACAGAGGGATCATCCATTCCTTATGTAAAGGTAGAAACCTGGGTTAAACAGAGGAATAATCCTTCTTTAGACAAAGGAAAACACCTGCGTTGAACAGAAGTATCATTGGTTACTTATGTCAAGGTAAATACCTTCATTGAACAGAGTGATCATCTATTCCATAGATAAATATGAACACCTGCATTGCACAGAGGGATTATCCCATTCCTTAAGTAAATGTTAACACCTGCATTGCACAGAGCGATCATCAATTCCTTTGGTAAATATAAACACATGCATTGAACAGAGGGGTCATCCATTCCTTAGACAATGGTAAAGACCTGCACTGCACAGAGGGATCATCCCATTCCTTAGGTAAAGTTATACACCTGTATTGCACAAGGGAACATCCATTCCTTTGGTAAACGTAAACACCTGTGTTGAAGTGAGTGATCATCCATTCCATAGGTAAGGGTTAAACCCTGCATTGCACAGAGGGATCATCCATTCCTAAAGTAAAGGTTGAAACCTGGGTTGAACTGAAGGATATTCCTACTTTAGGTAAAGTTAAATACCTGCATTGAACGTAAGTATCATCCGTTTCTTATGTAAAGGTAAACACCTGCATTGAACAGAGGGATCATCTATTCCTTAGTTAAATATCAACAACTGCATTGCACAGAGAGATCATCCCAATCCTTAGGTAAAGTTAGACACCTGAATTGGACAGAGGGATCCTCCATTCCTTAGGTAAAGATAAACACCTGCTTTGCACAGAGGGATCATCCATTTTTAAGGTAACTGCAAACACCTGCATTGAACAAGGGGTCATCCATTCTTTAGATGTCAGTAAACCCCTGCTTTGAAAAGATGGCTCATCTATTCTGTAGGTAAAGATCAACACCTGCATTGCACAGAGGAATCATCCCAATCCTTAGGTAAAGGTAAACACTGCATTGCACACAGGGATCATCCGTTACTTAGATAAGGGTAAACACCAGCATTGCGCAGAGGGATCATCCCATTGCTTAGGTAAAGGTAAACACATGCATTGCACAGAGGGATCATCCATTCCTTAGGTAAAGTTATACACCTGCATTGCACACAGGGAACATCCATTCCTTTTGTAAAAGTAAACACCTGCATTGAACAGAGGGATTTTCCATTCATCAGGTAATAGAAAACACCAGCAATGCACAGAAGGATCTTCTATTCCTAAGGTATCAGTAAACACCTGCATTGCACACAGTGAACATCCATTCCTTTTGTAAAAGTAAACACCTGCATTACAATGTCAGATAATCCATTCCTTAGGTAGCTGTAAACCTCTGCATTGAACAGAGGAATCATCCATTCTTTAGATTACGGTAAACACCTACATTGTACAATGAGCTCATTCATTCCTTAGGTAAAATCAACACCTGCATTGCACAGATGGATCATCCATTCCTAGGTAACTGTAAACACCTGCATTGAACAGAGGGATCATCCTTTCCTTAGGTAACAGTAAACACCTGCATTGAACAGAGGGATCATCGATTCCTTAGGTAATGGTAAACACCTGGATTGCACAGAGCCATCATCAACTCCTTAGGTAAAGGCTAACACCGGCCTGATTCAGAGGGATCATCCATTCCTTATGTAAAGGTAAACTACTTCATTGTACATAGACAACATCCATTCCTTTTGTAAAAGTAAACACCTGCATTGAACAGAGGGATCTTTCATTTCTTAGGTAATAGTAAACACCTGCATTGCACAGAGGGATCATCCATTTCTTAGGTAAATGTAAACACCTACATTGCACAGGGGGATCATCCATTCCTTTGGTAACTGTAAACACCTTCATTTAACAGGGGGATCATCCATTCCTTATATATCGGTAAACACCTATATTGAACAGAGGGATCATCTAATCCTTAGTTAAATATCAACACCTGCATTGCACAGAGGGTTCATCCCATTCCTTAGGTAAAGTTAAACACATGCATTGGACAGAGGGATCATCCATTACTTAGGTAAAGATAAACACCTGCATTTCACAGAGAGATCATCCATTCCTTAGGTATCAGTAAACACCTGCATTGAAAAGAGGGCTCATCTATTTCTTAGGTAAAAGTGAACACCTGCATTGCAAAGTACGATCATCCATTCCTTAGGTAACTGAAAACCTCTGCATTAAACAGAGGGATCATCCATTCTTTAGATAAGGGGAAAGACCTGCTTTGAACAGAGGGATCATCCTTTCCTTAGGTAAAGATAATCACCTGCATTGCACAGAGGGATCATCCATTCCTTATGTAACTCTAAACACCTGCATTGAACAGAGGGGTCATCCATTCCTTAGATGTCAGTAAACTCCTGCTTTGAAAAGAGGGCTCATCTCAGCACCTGGTTAAACTCCACAATGAGCTCTTGACCAGAGACACCTACACCCCCCCAAAAAAAGGCAGAATTCTGTCAGAGTTCTTGGTGACCCACCAAAGGTTAATGGTAAGACCCTACTGTCGAAGATAGCATGCGTGTGTGAGACCAAGCACAGAGAGACCAGGCCAGAATCTGGAAGAAGGTCAGTCCCCAGACAGTTAGCTAGTCTAGTACCAGAGGGTGCTACACGAGCAACTGGGGGAAAATGTCTGACAATGGTCCAAACAACTTGTAGTCTAAGATACCCAGCAGGAAACAACTTGACGTAATGCTCATACAAGTGCAGTAGTGGCAAACAGCCATGGTGGGTAACCAACTGGTCTCGATTTGGCTAACAGATCCACTCAGTGGAATGCAACTCATTGCAGGAACTGGGAAATAAGTCAAAACCAGGTACAAAAAAATAAGCTCAGTCTTCAAGAGCAAGATACCACTAAATGTGGGCTAGAAGAGACCGAACACATACAAAATTCCCTCCAAAACATAGATGGTCATCCATTCTACCTAGTACTAACTGTTCTCTCAGTTGGAGAATTTGCTTATGTTTTTTCAGGCAGACAACGAATCTGAAGGGAGGATCAGCTAACCACACCTCACCAGGGCGCCAGCTGAAACCATAGAACAATGCAGGGGAAAGGCAAGAGTTCAGGTTTCATGCTGAAGGTTTACAAACACAGAGAACATCCAACTCCAACTAAGCCAGATATCCAGAGACACAGAGGCTCCCAGGGGGAAGATTGTTAGAGTCACAAATTGGGGCATTATGCACAGAGACTGGGGACTACACCCCAGAACTCTGGACTAACCTCACAATGCACAACCCACATTCCCCATTGATGAGGGTCCCTTTGAAAGTGGGAGGAGAGGGAGGAGACAATGGAACCAATACTATTAATGTAAAATCAGAATAATATAAAAAAGAGGGCTCAGCTATTCCTTAGGTACAGATCAACACCTGCATTGCACAGAGGTATCACCCCAATCCTTAGGTAAATGTAAACACCTGCATTGCACAGAGGGATCATCCATTCCGTAGGTAACTGTAAACACCTGCATTGAAAAGAGGGGTCATCCAATCTTCAGATGTCAGTAAACTCCTGCTTTTAAAAGAGGGCTCATCTATTCCTTAGGTAAAGATCAACACATGCATTGCACAGAGGTTTCATCCCAATCCTTAGATAAAGGTAAACATCTGCATAGAACAGAGGGATCATCCATTCCTTAGGTAACTGTAAACACCTGCATTAAACAGAGGGGTCATCCATTCCATAGATGTCAGTAAACACCTTCATTGAAAATAGGGCTCATCTATTCCTTAGGTAAAGATCAACACCTGCATTGCCCAGGGGGATCATCCATCCCTTAGGTAAAGGTAAACACCTGCATTACACAGAGGGTTCATCCATTCCTTAGGTAAGTGTAAAAACCTTCATTGAACAGAGGGGCCATCCAATCCTTAGATGTAAGTAAACACCTGCATTGAAAAGAGAGCTCATTTATTCATTTGTTAAAGAAGAACACCTGCTTTGAACAGAGGGATCATTCATTCCTTACGTTATTGTAAACACCTGCATTGACCAAAGGGATCATCCATTACTTAGATAACGGTAAAGTCCTGCATTGCACAGAAGGATCAGCCCATGCCTTAGGTAAAGTTATGCACCTGCATTGCACACAGGGAACATCCATTCTTTGGTAAAGGTAAACACCTGCGTTGAACAGAAGTATCATCCATTCCTTATGTAAAGGTAAACACCTGCATTGAACAGAGGGATCTCCCATTCATTAGGTAATAGAAACACCAGCAATGCACAGAAGGATCATCCATTCCTAAGGGAAAAGTAAACACCTGCAATTCACACAGGGATCATCCATTCCTTACGTAAAGGTAAACACCTGCAATGCACAGAGGGATCATCCATTGCAAAAGTGAGAGCAAACACCTGCATTGCACAGAGGCATCATCCATTCCTTAGATAACAGTACACACCTGCATTGAACAGAGGGATCATCTATTCCTTAGTTAAATATCAACACCTCCATTGGACAGAGGGATCATCCATTCCATATGTAAAGATAAACACCTGCATTGCACAGAGGGATCATCCATTCCTTAGGTATCAGTAAACACCTGCATTGAATTGAGGGCTCATATATTCCTTAGGTGAAAGTGAACACCTGCATTGCAAAGTCGGATCATCCTTTCCTTAGGTAACTGTAAATCTCTGCATTGAACAGAGGGATGATCCATTCTTTAGATAACGGAAAACACCTGCTTTGAACAGAGGGATCATACTTTCCTTAGGTAAAGATAATCACCTTCATTGCACAGAGGGATAATCCATTCCTTAGGTAATTGTAAACACCTGCATTTAACAGAGGGGTCATGCATTCCTTAGATAACGGTAAACACCTGCATTGCACAGAGGGATCATCCTATCATTAGGGAAAGATAAACACATGCACTGCACGGAGGGATCATCCATTCCGTAGGTAACTGTAAACACCTGCATTGAACAGAGGGGTCATCCATTCCTTAGATGTCAGTAAATTCCTGCTTTGAAAAGAGGGCTCATCTATTCCTTAGGTAAAGATTAACACCTGCATTGCACACAGGGAACATCCATTTCTTGGGGAAAAGTAAACACCTGTATTGAACAGAGGGATCATCCATTCATTAGGTAATAGTAAACACCAGCAATGCACAGAAGGATCATTGACTCCTAAGGTATCAGTAAACACCTGCATTGAAAAGAGAGCTCATCTATTCCTTAGGTAAAAGGAAACACCTGCATTACAATGTCGCATCATCCATTCCTTAGGTAATTGTAAACCTCTGCATTGAACAGAGGGATAATCCATTCTTTAGATAACGGTAAACACCTGCATTGTACAGAGATATCATTTATTCCTTAGGTAAAGAGCAACACCTGCATTGCACAGATGGATCATCCATTCTTAGGTAACTGTAAACACCTGCATTGAACAGAGGGATCATCCATTCCTTAAGAAGGGTAAACACCTGCATTGCACAGAGGGATCATCCATTCCATAGGTAAAGATAAATACCTGCATTGAACAAAGGGATCACCCATTCCTTAGGTGATCGTAAACACCCGCCGGGCCCAGAGGGATCATCCATTCCTTATGTAAAGGTAAACACCTGCATTGCACACAGAGAACATCCATTCCATTTGCAAAGGTAAACACCTGCATTGCACCGAGAGATCTTACATTCCTTATGTAAATGTAAACACCTGCATTGCACAGAGGGATCACCCATTCCTTTGGTAACTGTAAAGTCCTGCATTGCACACACTGATCATTCATTCCTTTAATAACTGTAAACACCTGCATTGAACAGTGCGATCATCTATTCCTTAGGTAAAAATCAACACCTGCATTGCACAGAGCGATCATCCCAATCCTTAGGTGAGGGTAAACACCTGCATTGCACAGAGGGATTAACTATTTCTTATATAACGGTAAATAACTGCATTGCACAGTGGGATAATCCCTTTCCTTAGGTAAATGTATACACCTGCATTGCACAATGGAATATCCATCACTTTGTTAAAGGTAAACACCTGCATTGAACAGAGGGATCTTCCATTAGTTAGGTAATAGTAAACACCAGCAATGCGTATAAGGATCATCCATTCCTAAGGTAAATGTAAATAGCTGTAATTCACACAGGGCTCATCATTGCCTAGGTAAAGGTAGACACCTGCAATATACAATGGGATCATCCATTCCATAGGTAAGGGTAAACACCTGCATTGCACAGAGAGAACATCTATTCCTTAAGTAAAGGTAGAAACCTGGGTTGAACAGAGGTATCATCCTTATTTAGGTGAAGGTAAACACCTGCGTTGAACAGAATTATCATCCATTCCTTATGTAAAGATAAACACGTGCATTGAACAGAGAGACCATCCATTCCTTAGAAAACAGTAAACACATGCATTAAATATCAACACCTGCATTGCACAGAGGGATCATCCCATTAGGTAAAAGTAAACACCTGCATTGCACAGAGGGATCATCCATTCCTTAGGTAAAGTTAAACAGGTGCATTGCACAGAGGGATCATCCTTTCCTTAGGTAAAGGTAAACACCTGCTTTGCACAGTTAGGTAATCCATTCCTTAGGTAACTGTAAACCTCTGCATTGAACAGAGGGATCATCCATTCTTTAGATAATGGTAAACACCTGAATTGAACAGAGTGCTCATCTATTCCTTAGGTAAAGATCAACACCTGCATTGCACAGAGGGATCATCTATCCCTTATATAATGGTGAACTCCTCCATAGAACAGAGGGATTATCCATTCCTTAGACAACGGTAAACACCTGCATTGAACAGAGGGGTCATCCATTCCTTAGATATCAGAAAACACCTGAATTGAGAAGAGAGCTCATCTATTCCTTAGGTAAAGATCAACACCTGCATTGCACAGAGGGATCATCCATTTCTTAGGTAACTGTAAACACCTGCATTGAACAGAGGTTTCATCCTTTCCATAGATATTGGTAAACGGTGGCATTGTTCAGAGGGACCACTATTCCTTAGGTAATAATCAACACCTGCATTTCCCAGAGGGATCTTCCCATTCCTTAGGTAACTGTAAACACCTGCATTGAACAGAGGGGTCATCCATTCCTTAGGTAAAGGTAAATACCTGCATTGCAAAGTCGGATCATGCATTCCTTAGGTAACTGTAAACCTCTCTATTTAACAGAGCGATCATCCATTCTTTAGATAATGGAAACACCTGAATTTCCAGAGGGCTTCTCTATTCCTTAGGTAAAGTTCAACACCTGCATTGCAGAGAGGGATCATCCATTACTTATGTAATGGTAAACACCTGCATTGAACAGAGGGATCATCTATTCCTTAGATAACAGTTAACACCTGGGTTGAACAGAGGGATCATCTATTCCTTAGGTAAGGATCAACACCTGCATTGCCCACAGGGATCATCCATTACATAGATAACGGTACACACCTGCATTGCACAGAGGGATCATCCCATTCCTTAGGTAAAGTTATACACCTGCATTGCACACAAGGAACATGCATTGCTTTGGTAAAAGTAAACACCTGCATTGAAAAGAGGGCTCATCTATTCCTTAGGTTAAGTAAACACCTGCAGTACAATGTCGGATCATCCATTCCTTAGGAAACTGTAAACCTCTGCATTGAACAGAATGATAATCCATTCTTTAGATAACGGTAAACACCTACATTGAACAGAGGGCTCAAGTATTCCTTAGCTAAAGATCAACACCTCGATTGCACAGAGAGTCCCCCATTCCTTAAATGAAGGTAAACACCTGTATTTGCAGAGGGATCATCCATTCCTCATATAACGGTAAACACTTGCATTGAACAGAGGTAAAGTTCAATACCTGCAGTGCACAGGTGACCTTTACCTTAGGTAAAGGTCAACGCCTGCCAGACCCAGTGGGAATATCCATTCCTTATATAAAGGTAAACACCTGCATTGCACACAGGGAACATCCATTCCTTAGGTAAAGGTAAACATCGCATTTGCACAGAGGTATCATCCATTCCTTAGACAGAGGTAACCACCTGCATTGAACAGAGGTGTCACCCATTCCTTAGGTAAAGGTAAACACCTGCATTGACCAGAGAGATCATCCATTCCATAGGTAACTCTAAACACCTTCATTGAAGGGAGGGATCATCCTTTCCTTAGATAATAGTGAACACCTGCATTGAATAGAGGGATTATCTATTCCTTAGGGAAAGATCAACACCTGCATTGAACAGAGGGATCATCCATTTCTTAGGTAATGGTCAACACCAGCATTGCACAGAAGGATCATCCATGTCTTATGTAAAGGAAAACACCTATATTGCACACAGAGAACATCCATTCCTTTTGTAAAGGTAAACACCTGCATCAAACAGAGGGATCTTTTTCCTGAGGTAATAGTAAACACCTCCACTGAAGAGAGGGATCATCCATTCCTAAGACAAATATAAACACCTGTAATGCATAGAGGCATCATCCATTTCTTAGGTAAAGATCAAAACCTGCATTGCACAGAGGGTTTATGCCATTCCATAGGTAAAGGTAAACACCTGCATTGCACAGAAGGTCATCCATTCCTTAAGTAAAAGTAACCCCCTGCATTGAACAGATGCATCATCCATTCCTTAGGTAACTGTAAACAGCTGCATAGAACAGAGGGATCATCCATTCCTTAGATAATGGGAAGCACCTGCATTGAACAGAGACATCATGTATTCCTTAGGCAAAGATCAACACCTGCATTGCACAGAGGGATCATATAATTCTTTAGGTAAAGGTAAACACCTGCATTGCACAGAGGGATCATCCATTCCTTATGTCAAGGTCAACAATGCCTGGCAGAGAGGGATCATCCATTTCTTATTTCAAGGTAAACACCTGCATTGCTCGCAGAGAACATCCATTCCTTTTGTAAAGGTAAAACCTGCATTTAACAGAGGGATCTTTCATCCCTTATGTAATAGTAAACACCTGCAATGCGCAGAGGGATTATCAATCCCTAACAGAAATATAAACGCCTGCAATGCACAGAGGGATCATCCATTCCTTAGGTAAAGCTAAAAACCTTCATTGAACAGAGGGATCATCCATTCATTAGATAAGGGGAAACACCTGCATTCAACAGAGGGATCATCCATTCCTTAGGTAAATGTAAACACCTGCCATGCACAGAGGGATCATATATTCCTTAGGTAAGTTCAAAACCTGCATTGAACAGATGTGTCATTCATTCCTTAGGTAAAGGTCAACACCTGCCTGTCCAAGAGGGATCATCCCTTCCTTATGTAAGTGTAAACACGTGCATTGCACACAGTAAACACCAGTTCCTTTGGTCAAGGTAACCACCTGCATTAAACAGAGGGATCTTCCATTCCTTAGGTAATAGTAAACACCTGCAACTCACAGAGGGATCATCCATTCCTTAGGTAAAGGTCAACATCTGCCTGGCCCTGAGGGATCATCCATTCCTTACGTGAAGTTAAACACCTGCACAGAACACAGGGAACATCCATTTCATTGGTAAAGGTAAACACATTACATTGAACAGACAGATCATCCATTCCTGATGTAAAGGTAAACACCTGGATTGAACAGAGGGATCTTCCATTCCATTTGTTAATAGTAAACACCTGCATTGCACAGAGAGATTATCCATTCTCTTATACATCTGCATTGTCCAGGGGGATCATCCATTCCTTAAGTAAATGTAGAAAGCTTGTTTGAAGAGAGGGATCATACTTTTATAGGTAAAGGTAGACACCTGCGTTGAACAGAGGGATAATCCATTCCTTAAGTAATATTAAACACCTGCATAGCACAGAGGATCATCCATTCCGTAAATAAAGGTAAACACCTGCATTGCACAGAGGGATCATCCATTCCTTAGATAACGTTAAACACCTGCATTGAATAGAGGGATGATCCATTCCTTAGGTAATGGTAAACATCTGCCTTGCACAGAGGGATCATCCACTCCTTAGGTAAAGGTCAGCACCTGCCTGGCCAAAGGGATCATCCAATGTAAAGCTAAACATCTGCATTGCACACAGAGAACATCCATTCCTTTTGTCAAGGTAAACACCTGCATTGAACAGGGGATCATCCATTCCTTAGGTAATAGTAAACACCTTGTTTGCAAGAGAGGATCATCCATTCCTAAGACAAATATAAGAACCTGCGTTGAACAGAGGATCATCCATTCCTTAGGTCAAGCTCAGAACCTGCATCTCAAAGAGGATCATCCATTCCATAGGTAAATAAATTGAACATAGGGGATCATCCATTCCTTAGAAACACCTGCATTGAACAGAGGGATAATCTTTTCTTAGGTAAAAATAAACACCTGCATTGAACAGAGGGATCATCCATTCCCTAAGAAAACATAAACACCAGCAATGCCCAGAGTGTTCATCCATTCCTTAGGTCAAGTAAAAACCTGCATTGCACAGAGGGATCATCCATTCTTAGGTAAAGTGTAAACAGCTGCATTGAACAGAGGGATCATCCATTCCCTAGATAAGGCAAAGATACAGGGATCATCCATTCCTTAGGTAAATGTAAACACCTGCCTTGCACAGAGGGACATCCATTCCTTAGGTAACATTGCACAGAGAAACACCTGCAACACCTGATTGCACAGAGGGATCATCCATTCCTTAGATAACGGTAAACACCTGCATTGCACAGAAGGATCATCCATGTATTATGTAAAGGTAAACACCTACATTGCACACAGAGAAATTCCATTCCTTTTGTAAAGGTAAATACCTACATTGCACACAGAAAACATCCATTCCTTTTGTAAAGGTAAACACCTGCATTGAAAAGAGGGATCTTTCATTCCTGAGGTAATAGTAAACACCTGCAATGCACAGAGGGATTATCCATTCCTAAGACATATATGAACACCTGCAATGCACAGAGGCATCATCCATTCCGTAGGGAAAGCTAAAAACCTGAATTGCACAGAGAGCTCATCTATTCCTTAGGTAACTGTAAACACCTGCATTGAACAGAGGGAGCATCCATTCCTTAAATAAGGGTAAGCACCTGAATTGAACAGACTGATCATCTATTCCTTAGGTGAAGATCAACACCTTCATTGCACAGAGGGATCATATCATTCCTTAGGTAAAGGTAAACACGTGCATTGCAGAGACATCATCCATTCCTTAGGTAACAGTAAACACCTGGATTGCACAGAGGGATCATCCATTCCTTAGATAACGTTAAACACCTGCATTGACCAGACGTATCATCCATTCCTTAGGGAATGGTCAACACCTGCATTGCACAGAGAGATTATCCATTCCTTAGGTAAAGGTCAACACCTGCCTGGCCGGGAGGGATGATCCATTCCTTATGTAAAGGTAAACACCTGCATTGCACACAGAGAACATCCATTCCTTTTGTAAAGGTAAACACCTACATTGAACAGAGGGAGCATCCATTCCTTAAATAAGGGTAAGCCCCTGAATTGAACAGACGGATCTTCTATTCCTTAGGTGAAGATCAACACCTTCATTGCACAGAGGGATCATATCATTCCTTAGGTAAAGGTAAACACGTGCATTGCAGAGACATCATCCATTCCTTAGGTAACGGTAAACACCTGGATTGCACAGAGGGATCATCCATTCCTTAGATAACGTTAAACACCTGCATTGACCAGACATATCATCCATTCCTTAGGGAATGGTCAACACCTGCATTGCACAGAGAGATTATCCATTCCTTAGGTAAAGGTCAACACCTGCCTGGCCGGGAGGGATGATCCATTCCTTATGTAAAGGTAAACACCTGCATTGCACACAGAGAACATCCATTCCTTTTGTAAAGGTAAACACCAGCATTGAACAGAGGGGTCTTTCATCCCTTAGGTAATAGTAAACACCTGCAATGAACAGAGGGATTATCCATTCCTAAGACAAATATAAACGCCTGCAATGCACAGAGGGATCATCCATTCCTTATGTAAAGCTAAAAACCTGCATTGAACAAAAGGATCATCCATTCCTTAGTAATGGTTAACACCTGCATTGAACAGAGGGATCATCCATTCCTTAGGTATATGTAAACGCCTGCCAGGCACAGAGGGATCATCTATTCCTTGTGTAAAGGTAAAAACCTGCATTGCACACAATGATCATCCATTCCTTTTGTAAACGTAAACACTAGCATTGACCAGAGGGATCTCTCATTCCTTAGGTAATAGTAAACACCTACCATGCACAGAGGGATCATCCATTTCTTGGGTCAATCTAAAAACCTGCATTGCACAGAGGGATCATCTATTACTTAGGTACAGGTGAACACCTGCCTGGCCAGAGTGATCATCCATTACTTATGTAAAGGTAAACGCCTGCATTGCACACAGGGAAACATCCATTCCTTAAGTAATAGTACACACCTGTTTTGCACAAAGGGATCATCAATTCTGAACTTAAATGTAAGCACCTACAATGCACAGAGGTATCATCTATTCCTTAGGTAAGGGTATACACCTGCATTGCACTAGGGTATCATCCATTCCTTAAGTAAAGGGCGAAACCTGGTTTGAAGAGAGGGATGATCCTTCTCTGGGCAAAGGTAGACACGTGCATTGACCAGAGGGATCATCCATTCCTTAGGTAACAATAAACATCTTCATTGTACAGAGGAATCATCCATTACTTAGGTGATAGTAAACACCTGCACTGATCAAAGGGATCATCCATTCCATAGATAACAGGAAACACCTGCACTGAACAGAAGGATCATGCATTCCTTAGGTAACTGTAAACACCTGCATTGAACAGAGGGATCATCAATTCCTTAAGTAAAGGTAAACACTTGCATTGAACAGAGGGATCTTTCATTCCTTAGGTAATAGTATACACATGCAATGCATAGAGGGATCATCCCTTCCTTAGGTAAAGGTAAACACCTGCATTGAACAGAGCGATCTTCCATACCTTAGGTAAGGCAAACACCTGCATTGCAAACAGGAATCATCCATTCCTTAGGTAAAGATAGAAACCTCTCTATTTAACAGAGCGATCATCCATTCTTTAGATAATGGAAACACCTGAATTGAACAGAGGGCTCCTCCATTTCTTAGGTAAAGTTCAACACCTGCATTGAACAGAGGGATCATCCATTACTTATGTAATGGTAAACACCTGCATTGAACACAGAGGATCATCTATTCCTTAGATAACAGTTAACACCTGGGTTGAACAGAGGGATCATCTATTCCTTAGGTAAGGATCAACACCTGCATTGCCCACAAGGATCATCCATTACATAGATAACGGTACACACCTGCATTGCACAGAGGGATCATCCATTACTTAGGTAAAGTTATACACCTGCATTGCACACAAGGAACATGCATTGCTTTGGTAAAAGTAAACACCTGCATTGAAAAGAGGGCTCATCCATTCCTTAGGTTAAGTAAACACCTGCAGTACAATGTCGGATCATCCATTCCTTAGGAAACTGTAAACCTCTGCATTGAACAGAATGATAATCCATTCTTTAGATAAGGTAAACACCTACATTGAACAGAGGGCTCATCCATTCCTTAGCTAAAGATCAACACCTCGATTGCACAGAGAGTCCCCATTCCTTAAATGAAGGTAAACACCTGCATTATTTGCAGAGGATCATCCATTCCTCATATAACGGTAAACACTTGCATTGAACAGAGGTAAAGTTCAATACCTGCAGTGAACAGGTGACCTTTACCTTAGGTAAAAGGTCAACGCCTGCCAGACCCAGTGGGAATATCCATTCCTTATATAAAGGTAAACACCTGCATTGCACACAGGAACATCCATTCCTTAGGTAAAGGTAAACATCGCATTTGCACAGAGGTATCATCCATTCCTTAGACAGAGGTAACCACCTGCATTGAACAGAAGTGTCACCCATTCCTTAGGTAAAGTAAACACCTGCATTGACCAGAGAGATCATCCATTCCATAGGTAACTCTAAACACCTTCATTGAAGGGAAGGATCATCCTTTCCTTAGATAATAGTGAACACCTGCATTGAATAGAGGGATTATCTATTCCTTAGGGAAAGATCAACACCTGCATTGAACAGAGGGATCATCCATTTCTTAGGTAATGGTCAACACCAGCATTGCACAGAAGGATCATCCATGTCTTATGTAAAGGAAAACACCTATATTGCACACAGAGAACATCCATTCCTTTTGTAAAGGTAAACACCTGCATCAAACAGAGGGATCTTTTTCCTGAGGTAATAGTAAACACCTCCACTGAAGAGAGGGATCATCCATTCCTAAGACAAATATAAACACCTGTAATGCATAGAGGCATCATCCATTTCTTAGGTAAAGATCAAAACCTGCATTGCACAGAGGGTTTATGCCATTCCATAGGTAAAGGTAAACACCTGCATTGCACAGAAGGTCATCCATTCCTTAAGTAAAAGTAACCCCCTGCATTGAACAGATGCATCATCCATTCCTTAGGTAACTGTAAACAGCTGCATTGAACAGAGGGATCACCCATTCCTTAGATAAGGGTAAGCACCTGCATTGAACGGACACATCATGTATTCCTTAGGCAAAGATCAACACCTGCATTGCACAGAGGGATCATATAATTCTTTAGGTAAAGTTGTAAACACCTGCATTGCACAGAGGGATCATCCATTCCTTATGTCAAAGGTCAACAATGCCTTGCAGAGAGGGATCATCCATTTCTTATTTCAAAGGTAAACACCTGCATTGCACAGAGAGAACATCCATTCCTTTTGTAAAGGTAAAACCTGCATTTAACAGAGGGATCTTTCATCCCTTATGTAATAGTAAACACCTGCAATGCGCAGAGGGATTATCAATCCCTAACAGAAATATAAACGCCTGCAATGCACATAGTGATCATCCATTCCTTAGGTAAAGCTAAAAACCTGCATCGAACAGAGGGATCATCCATTCATTAGATAAGGGTAAACACCTGCATTGAACAGAGGGATCATCCATTCCTTAGGTAAATGTAAACACCTGCCATGCACAGAGGGATCATCTATTCCTTAGGTAAGTTCAAAACCTGCATTGAATAGATGGGTCATTCATTCCTTAGGTAAAGGTCAACACCAGCCCGCCCAAGAGGGATCATCCCTTCCTTATGTAAATGTAAACACGTGCATTGCACACAGTAAATACCAGTTCCTTTGGTCAAGGTAACGACCTGCATTAAACAGAGGGATCTTCCATTCCTTAGGTAATAGTAAACACCTGCAACTCACAGAGGGATCATCCATTCCTTAGGTAAAGGTCAACATCTGCCTGGCCCTGAGGGGATCATCCATTCCCTTACGTGAAGTTAAACACCTGCACAGAACACAGGGAACATCCATTTCATTGGTAAAGGTAAACACATTACATTGAACAGACAGATCATCCATTCCTGATGTAAAGGTAAACACCTGGATTGAACAGAGGGATCTTCCATTCCATTTGTTAATAGTAAACACCTGCATTGCACAGAGAGATTATCCATTCTCTTAAACACCTGCATTGCACAGGGGATCATCCATTCCTTAAGTAAAATGTAAACACCTTGTTTGAAGAGAGGATCATCTTTTATAGGTAATGTTAAACACCTGCATTGAACAGAGGGATAATCCATTCCTTATGTAATATTAAACACCTGCATAGCACAGAGGATCATCCAGGTAAATAAAGGTAAACACCTGCATTGCACAGAGGATATCCATTCCTTAGATAACGTTAAACACCTGTTTTGAACAGAGGGATGATCCATTCTGAAGGTAATGGTAAACATCTGCCTTGCACAGAGGGATCATCCACTCCTTAGGTAAAGGTCAGCACCTGCCTGGCCAAAGGGATCATCCATTCCTTAAGTAAAGCTAAACATCTGCATTGACAGAGAACATCCATTCCTTTTGTCAAGGTAAACACCAGCATTGAACAGGGGATCTTTCATTCCTTAGGTAATAGTAAACACCTGCATTGCACAGAGGGATCATCCATTCTAAGACAAATATAAGAACCTGCAATGCACAGAGGATCATCGATTCCTTGTTTGAAGAGGGATCATCCATTTTATAGGTAAGTGTAAACACCTGCATTGAACAGAGGGATAATCCATTCCTTAGATAATATTAAACACCTGCATTGAACAGAGGGATAATCTTTTCCTTAGGTAAAAATCAACACCTGCATTCCAGAGGGATAATTCCTAAGGTAAACACCAGCATTGCCCAGAGTGTTCATCCATTCTGTAGGTAAAGCTAAAAACCTGCATTGCACAGAGGGATCATCCATTCTGTAGGTAAGTGTAAACAGCTGCATTGAACAGAGGGATCATCCATTCCCTAGATAAGGGTAAGCACCTGCATTGAATACAGGGATCATCCATTCCTTAGGTAAATGTAAACACCTGCCTTGCACAGAGGGACATTCTATTCCTTAGGTAAAGATCAAAACCTGCATTGCACAGAGAGATCATCTATTCCTTAGGTAAAGATCAACACCTGGATTGCACAGAGGGATCATCCATTCCTTAGATAATGGTCAACACCTGCATTGCACAGAAGGATCATCCATGTATTATGTAAAGGTAAACACCTACATTGCACACAGAGAAATTCCATTCCTTTTGTAAAGGTAAATACCTACATTGCACACAGAAAACATCCATTCCTTTTGTAAAGGTAAACACCTGCATTGAAAAGAGGGATCTTTCATTCCTGAGGTAATAGTAAACACCTGCAATGCACAGAGGGATTATCCATTCCTAAGACATATATGAACACCTGCAATGCACAGAGGCATCATCCATTCCGTAGGGAAAGCTAAAAACCTGAATTGCACAGAGGGCTCATCTATTCCTTAGGTAACTGTAAACACCTGCATTGAACAGAGGGAGCATCCATTCCTTAAATAAGGGTAAGCACCTGAATTGAACAGACTGATCATCTATTCCTTAGGTGAAGATCAACACCTTCATTGCACAGAGGATCATATCATTCCTTAGGTAAAGGTAAACACGTGCATTGCAGAGACATCATCCATTCCTTAGGTAACAGTAAACACCTGGATTGCACAGAGGGATCATCCATTCCTTAGATAACGTTAAACACCTGCATTGACCAGACGTATCATCCATTCCTTAGGGAATGGTCAACACCTGCATTGCACAGAGAGATTATCCATTCCTTAGGTAAAGGTCAACACCTGCCTGGCCGGGAGGGATGATCCATTCCTTATGTAAAGGTAAACACCTGCATTGCACACAGAGAACATCCATTCCTTTTGTAAAGGTAAACACCTACATTGAACAGAGGGAGCATCCATTCCTTAAATAAGGGTAAGCCCCTGAATTGAACAGACGGATCTTCTATTCCTTAGGTGAAGATCAACACCTTCATTGCACAGAGGGATCATATCATTCCTTAGGTAAAGGTAAACACGTGCATTGCAGAGACATCATCCATTCCTTAGGTAACGGTAAACACCTGGATTGCACAGAGGGATCATCCATTCCTTAGATAACGTTAAACACCTGCATTGACCAGACATATCATCCATTCCTTAGGGAATGGTCAACACCTGCATTGCACAGAGAGATTATCCATTCCTTAGGTAAAGGTCAACACCTGCCTGGCCGGGAGGGATGATCCATTCCTTATGTAAAGGTAAACACCTGCATTGCACACAGAGAACATCCATTCCTTTTGTAAAGGTAAACACCAGCATTGAACAGAGGGGTCTTTCATCCCTTAGGTAATAGTAAACACCTGCAATGAACAGAGGGATTATCCATTCCTAAGACAAATATAAACGCCTGCAATGCACAGAGGGATCATCCATTCCTTATGTAAAGCTAAAAACCTGCATTGAACAAAAGGATCATCCATTCCTTAGTAATGGTTAACACCTGCATTGAACAGAGGGATCATCCATTCCTTAGGTATATGTAAACGCCTGCCAGGCACAGAGGGATCATCTATTCCTTGTGTAAAGGTAAAAACCTGCATTGCACACAATGATCATCCATTCCTTTTGTAAACGTAAACACTAGCATTGACCAGAGGGATCTCTCATTCCTTAGGTAATAGTAAACACCTACCATGCACAGAGGGATCATCCATTTCTTGGGTCAATCTAAAAACCTGCATTGCACAGAGGGATCATCTATTACTTAGGTACAGGTGAACACCTGCCTGGCCAGAGTGATCATCCATTACTTATGTAAAGGTAAACGCCTGCATTGCACACAGGTAAACATCCATTCCTTAAGTAATAGTACACACCTGTTTTGCACAAAGGGATCATCAATTCTGAACTTAAATGTAAGCACCTACAATGCACAGAGGTATCATCTATTCCTTAGGTAAGGGTATACACCTGCATTGCACTGGGGTATCATCCATTCCTTAAGTAAAGGGCGAAACCTGGTTTGAAGAGAGGGATGATCCTTCTCTGGGCAAAGGTAGACACGTGCATTGACCAGAGGGATCATCCATTCCTTAGGTAACAATAAACATCTTCATTGTACAGAGGAATCATCCATTACTTAGGTGATAGTAAACACCTGCACTGATCAAAGGGATCATCCATTCCATAGATAACAGGAAACACCTGCACTGAACAGAAGGATCATGCATTCCTTAGGTAACTGTAAACACCTGCATTGAACAGAGGGATCATCAATTCCTTAAGTAAAGGTAAACACTTGCATTGAACAGAGGGATCTTTCATTCCTTAGGTAATAGTATACACATGCAATGCATAGAGGGATCATCCCTTCCTTAGGTAAAGGTAAACACCTGCATTGAACAGAGCGATCTTCCATACCTTAGGTAAGGGCAAACACCTGCATTGCAAACAGGAATCATCCATTCCTTAGGTAAAGATAGAAACCTGCATTGAACAGAGGGATCTTACTTCTTTATGTAAAGGTAAACACCTGAGTTGAACAGAGTTATCATCCATTTCTTGTGAAAAGGTAAACACCTGTATTGAACAGAGGGATCATCCCATTCCTTAGGTAATAGTAAACACCTGCAAATTACAGAGGGATCATCCCATTCTTACATAAACGTAAACACCTGCATTGAATAGAAGGATCATCCATTCCTTACATAAACATAAACACCTGCCATGCACACAAGAATCATCCATTCCTAAGGTAAATGTAAACACCTGCAATTCACAGAGGGATCATCCATTACTTACGTAAATGTCAACACCAGCCTGGCTCAGAGGGATCATCCATTCCTTATATACAGTTAAACTCCTGCATTGCACACAGGGAACGTCCATTCCTTTGTTAAATGTAAACACCTGCATTCATCAGAGGGATCTTCCATTCCTAGGTAATATTAAACAGCTGCAATGCACAGAGTGATCATCCATTACTAAGGTAAAGGTGAACACCTGAGTGGACAGAGAGATCATCCATTTCTTAGGTAAAGTCAACACCTTCCTGCCCAGAGGGATCATCCATTCCTTATGTGAATGTTAACACCTGCATTGCACACAGGGAACATCCATTCCTTTGGTAAAGGTAAACACCTGCATTGAACAGAGGTTGCACCAATTCTTTAGCGAAAGGAAAACACCTTCATTGAACAGAGGATTCTTACATTCCTTAGGTAATAGTAAATGCCTCCAATGCACAGATGAATCCTCCATTCCTTAGGTAAAGGTAAACACCTGCAGTTCACAGAAGGATCATCCATTCCCTAGGTAAGGGTAAACATCTGCATTGCACAGAGGAATCTTCCATTCCTTATGTAACAGTTAACAACTGCATTCAACAGAAGGATCATCTATTCCTTAGGTAAAGATCCACACCTGCATTGCACAGAGGGATCATCCCATTCCTTAGGTAAAGATAAACACATGCATTGCACAGAGGGATCATCCATTCCTAAGGTAAATGTAATCACCTGCATTGCACTGACGCATTATCCATTCCTTGCGTAAATGAAAACACCAGCATTGAACAGAGCAATCATCCCTTCCTGAGATAACGGTAAACAACTGCATTGAACAAAGGGATCATCTATACCTTTGGTAAAGTTCAACACTTGCATTGCACAGAGGGATCATCCCATTGCTAAGGTAAAGGTAAGCACCAGCATTGTACAATGGGATCATCCATTCCTTAGGTAAAGGTAAACACCTGCAGTGAACAGGGGGATCATCCATTCCCTAGGTAAGGTTAAACATCTGAATTGCACAGAGGAATCATCCATTCCTTAGGTAACAGTAAACAACTACATTGAACAGAGGGATCATCTATTCATTAGGTAAAGATCAACACCTGCATTGCACAGAGGGATCATTCCATTCCTTAGGTAAAGATAAACACATGAATTGCACAGAGGGATCATCCATTCCTTAGATAAATGTAATAACCTGCATAGCACTGACGCATTATCCATTCCTTAGGTAAATGAAAACACCAGCATTGAACAGAGGGACCATCCATTCCTCAGATAATGGTAAACACCTGCATTGAACAAAGGGATCATCTATTCCTTTGATAAAGTTGCACAGAGGGATCATCCCATTCCTGAGGTAAAGGTAAACACCAGCATTGCACACAGGGATCATCCAATCCTTAGGTAAATGTAAACACCTGCAAAGCACAGACCGATCATCCTTTCCTTAGGTAAAGGTCAACACCTGCCTGGCCCAGAGGGATCATCCATTGCTTATGTAAACTTAAACACCGGCATTGCACACAGGGAATATCCATTACTTTGGTAAAGTAAACACCTAAAATTGAACAGACGGATCATCCATACCTTAGGTAAAGGTAAACACCTGCATTGAAGAGAGGTATCTTCCATTCCTTAGGTAATAGTAATCACCTGCAATGCACAGAGGGATCATCCATTCCTTAGCTAAGGGTAAACACCTGCATTGCACATAGTGATCATCAATTCCTTAAATAATGGTAAACACCTGCATTGAACAGAAGGATCATCCATTCCTTAGGAAAAGGTGAACAACTGCACTGAACAGAGGGGTCATATATTCCTTGGGTAAAGGTCAACATATTCATTGCACAGAGGGATCATCCATTCCTTAGGTAAAGGTAAACACCTGCATTGAACAGAGAGATCATGATTCCTTAGGTAACAGTAAACACCTGCATTGCACAGAGGGATCATACATTCCTTAGGTAATGTTAAAAACCTGCAGTGATGAGGGGGATCATCCATGACTTAGATAATGGTAAAAACCTGAAGTGAACAGAGGAATCATCCGTTACTTAGCTAACTGTAAACACCTGCATTGAACAGAGGCATCATCAATTCCTAAGATAACATTAAACACCTGCATTGAACCCAGGGATCATATATTCCTTAGGTAAAGATCAACACCTGCATTGGACAGAGGGATCAGCCATTCTTTATGTAATAGTATACGCCTGCATTGCACAGAAAGATCACCCATTCCTTTGGTAATGGTAAACACGTGGATTGCACAGAGGGATAATCCATTACTTAGATAACGTTAAACACCTGCATTGAACAGAGGAATCATCCATTCCTTAGTTAAAGGTAAACACCTGCATTGCACAGAGGGATGATCCTTCTTTAGATAAAGGTAGACACCTGCGTTGAACAGGGGTATCATTCATTCCTTAGGTAAAGGTAAATACCTGCATTGAACAGAGAGATCATCCATTCCTTAGGTAACAGTAAACACCTGCATTGCACAGAGGGATAATACATTCCTTAGGTAAAGTTCAACACCTGCCTGGCCCAGAGGGATCATCCATTCCTTATGTAAAGGTAAACACCTACATTGCACACAGAGAACGTCCATTCCTTTCGTAAAGGTAAACACCTGCATTGAACAGAGGGATCTTCCATTCGTAAGTTAAATGTAAACCCCTGCAATGCACATAGGGATCATCCATTCCTTAGGTAAGGGTAAACACATGAATTGCACAGAGGGATCATCCATTACTTAAGTAAAAGTAGAAACCTGTGTTGAACAGAGGGATAATCCTACTTTAGATAAAGGTAAAAACCTGCATTGAACAGAGGGATCATCTATTCCTTAGATAAAGAAAACACCACCATTTTGCACAGAGGAATCATCATTTCCTTAGGTAAAGGTAAACACCAGCATTTAACTTAGGCATCTTACATTCCTGAGGTAATAGTAAACACCTGCAATATACAGAGAGATCATCCTATTTCTTACATAACCTAAACACCTGCATTGCACAGAGGGATCATCCATTCTTTAGGTAATGATAAACACCTGCATTGAACAGATGGATCATCCACTCCTTAGATGAAGTAAACAGCTGCATTGAACAGAGGGATCATCTATTCCTTATGTAATGATCAACACCTGCATTGCACAGAGGGATCATCCATTCCTTAGGTAAAGGTCAACACCTGCATTGCAGAGAAGGGTCATTCATTCCTTAGGTATAGGACAACACCCGCATTGTACAGAGGGATCTTCCATTCATTAGGTAAATATAAACACCTCCATTGGACAGAGGACTCGTCCTTTCCATAGGGAAATCTAAAAACCAGCATTGAACTTAGTCATCTTCCATTCCGTAGGAAATAGTAAACCCCTGCAATGCACAGAGGAGTCATCACATTACTTACATAAACGTAATAACCTGCATTGAAAAGAAAGATCATCCATTCCTTAGGTAAAGTTAAACACCTGCCTTGGACAGAGGGATAATCCATTCCTTATGTAAAGATGAACATCTCCATTGCACAGAGGGATCATCCATTCCTGACGTAAAGATGAACATCTCCATTGAACAGAGGGATCATCCATTCCTGACGTAAAGATGAACACCTCCATTGAACAGAGGGATCATCCATTCCTTAGGTAAATGTAAACACCTGCAATTCACAGACGGATCTTCCATTGCTTAGGTAAAGTTAAACACCTGCAATGCACAGAGGGATCATCCATTCCTTATGTACAGTTAAACACCTTAATTGCACACGGGGAATATCCATTTCTTTGTTAAATGTAAACACCTGCGTTCATCAGAGTGATCATACATTCCTAGGTAATTATAAACACCCGCAGTGCACAGGGGTATCATCCATTACTAACGTGAAGGTCAACACGGGCCTGAGCAGGGGGATCATCCATTCCTTATGTAAAGGTTAAAACCTGCATTGCACGCATGGAACATCCATTACTTCGGTATAGGTAAACACACACACATTGAACAGAGGTATAATCCATTCCTTAGGTAAAGGGTAACACCTTCATTGAACAGAGGGACATCACATTCCTAAGGTAAGAGTAAACACCTGCAATTCACAGATGGATCATCCATTCCTTAGGTAAAGGTAAACACCTGCAATGCACAGAGGGATCATCCATTCCTTAGGTAACGGTAAACACCTGCATTGCACAGAGGGATCATCCATTCCTTAATTAAAGGAAGAACCCTGCATTGAACAGAGGGATCATCCTTCTTTAGGTAAAGTTAAACACCTGTGTTGAACAGAGGTATCATCCATTTCTTAGGTAAAGGTAAATAGTTGAATTAAACAGAGGAATCATCCATTCCTTAGATAAAAGTAAACAAGTGCATTGAACAGAAGGATCATCTATTCCTTAAGTAAAGATCCACACCTGCCTTGCACAGAGGGATCTTCCATTGCTTAGGTAAAGTTGAACACGTGCATTGAACAGAGTGATCTTCCATTCCGTAGGTAATAGTAAACACCTGCAATGCTCAGAAGCATCATCCATTCCTAAGGTAAATGCAAACACCTGCATTGCACAGGGGAACCATGATTTCCTGAGGTAATGGTAAAAACCTGGATTTACCAGAGGAATCTTCCATTCCTTAGGTAATTTTAAACACCTGCAATGCACAGAAGGATCATCCATTCCTTAGGGACAGGAAGAAAACTGCCTTGAACAAAGGTATCATCCATTCCTTAGGTAAAGGTAAACACCTGCATTGAACAGAGGGATCATTTATTCCTTACATAAAGATTAACACCTGCATTGCACAGAGGTATCACCACATTCCTTAGGTAAAGGTAAACACCTGCATTGCACAGAGGAATTATTCATTCCTTAGGTAACTGTAAACAGCTGCATTGAACAGAGGGATCATCCATTTCTTAGATAACGGAAAACTCCTGCATTGAACAGAGGGATCATCTATTCCTTCAGTAAAGATCAACAACTGCATTGCACAGAGGGATCATACATTCCTTATGTAAAGGTAAACACATGGATTGCAGAGAAGGATCATCCTTTCCTTAGGTAAACGTCAACAACTGCCTGACCAGAGAGATCATCCATTCCTTATGTAAAGGTAAACACGTGCATTGCACACAGGGAACAAGCATTCCTTTGGTAAATGTAAACACGTGCATTGAAGAGAGCGATAATACATTTCTTAGGTAAAGGTAAACACCTGCATTTAACAGAGGGATCTTCCATTCCTGAAGTAATAGTAAACACCTGCAATACACAGAAGGATCATCCATTCCTTAGGTAAATTTAAACACCTGCAATGCACAGAGGGGTCATCCATTCCTTAGGTAAAGGTAGAAACCTGCGTTGAATAGATCAATCATCCTTCTTTGGCCAAGTAAACACCTGCGTTAAACAGAGATAACATCAACTCCTTACTTAAAGGTAAGCACCTGCATTGAACAGAGGGATCATCCATTCCTTAGATAACGATAAACACCAGCATTGCACAGAGGGATCATTTATTCCTTAGATAACGATAAAAACCTGCATTGCACAGAGGGAATCATCCCATTCCTTAGTTAAAGGTAAACACCTGCATTGCACAGAGGGATAATTCATTCCTTAGGTAAAGGTCAACACCTGAGTTGCACAGACTGATCATCCATTCCTTAAGTTAACATAAACACCTTCATTGAACAGAGGTATCATTCCTTCCATAGATAACTGTAAACACCTGCACTGAACAGGGGAATCATCAACTTCTTAGGTAAAGTTCAACACCTGAGTTGAATAGAGGGATCATCCATTTCATAGATAGTGGTTAACTCCTGCAATGAACAGAGGGATCATCCATACCATAGGTAAAAGTCAACACCTGCCTGCCCAGAGGGATCATCCATTCCGTATGTAAAGGTAAACACGTGCATTGCACACAGGGAACATCCATTCCTTTGGTAAAGGTAAACACGTGCATTGAACAGAGGGATCGTCCTTTCCTTAGGTAAAGGTAAACACCTGCATTTAACAGAGGGATCTTCCATTCCTTAGGTAATAGTAAACACCTGCAATGCACAGAAGGATCATCCAATCCTTAGGTAAAGGTAAGCACCTGCAATGCACAGAGGGGTCTACCATTACTTAGATAAAGGTAGAAACCTGCGGTGAACTGAGGGATCATCCTTCTTTGTCAAAGGTAAACACCTGCTTTGAAGAGAGATATCATACACTCCTTAGGTAAAGGTAAACACCTGCATTGAACAGAGGGATCATCCATCCCTTAGAAAACGGTAAACACCTGCATTCCACAGAGGGATCATCCATTCCTTAGGTAAAGGTAAACACCTGCATTGAACAGAGGGATCATCTATACCTTAGATACAGATAAACACCTCCAATACACAGAGTGACCATCCATTCCGTAGGTAAGGGTAAACACCTGCATTGCACAGAGGGATCATCCATTCCTTAGGTAAAAGTAGAAACCTGCGTTGAACAGAGGGATCTCCCTTCTTTAGGTAAAGGTAAACACCGGTTTTGAACAGAGGTATCATTCATTCCATAGATAACGGTACACACCAGCATTGAACAGAAGGGTCATCCATAACTAGGATAACGGTAAACACCTGCATTGAGCAGAGGGATCATCCATTTCTTAGATAACTGTTTATCATTTATTCCTTAGATAACGTTAAATGCCTACATTTAACAGAGTGATCATCTATTCCTTAGGTAAAGATCAACACCTGAATTGCACAGAAGGATCATCCATTCCTTACGTAAAGGTAAACACTGCAATGCACAGAGGGGTCATCCATCCTTAGGTAAAGGTAGAAACCTGCGTTGAACAGAGGTATCACCCTTCTTTAAGTAAAGGTAAACACCTGTATTGAACAGAGGTATCATCCATTCCTTAGATAACGGTAAACACCTGCATTGAACACAGGGATCATTTATTCCTTAGGTAAAGTTTAACACCAGCTTTGCACAGAGGGATCATCCATTCCTTAGGTAAAGGTAAACACCTGCCTGGCACAGAGGGTTCATCCATTCTGTAGGTAACTGTAAACACCTGCATTGAACAGAAGGATCATCCAGTTCTTAGATAATGGTAAATTCCTGCATTGAACAGAGGGATGGTCTATTCCTTAGGTACAGATCAACACCTGCATTACACAGAGGGATCATCCCATTCCTTAGGTAAAGGTAAACACCTGCATTGCTCAGAGAGATATCCATTCCTAAGGCAAATGTAAACACATGTAATGCACAGAGGGATCTCCTATTTCTTAGTTAATGGTAAAAACCTGCATTGATCAGAGATCATCCATTCCGTAGATAACGGTAAACACCTACATTAAACAGAGGGATCATCTATTCTTTAGGTAAAGATCAACACCTGAATTGCACCAAGGTATCATCCCATTCCTTAGGTAAAGGTAAACATCTGCATTGCAAAGAGGGATCATCCATTCCTTAGGTAAAGATAAACACCTGCATTACACAGAGGAATCATCCATGCCTTACGTAACTGTAAACACCTGCATTGAACAGAGGGGTCATCCATGCCTTAGATATCAGTAAAACCTTCATTGAACAGAGGGCTCATATATTCTTCAGGTAAAGATCAACACCTGCATTGCACAGAGGGATCATCCATTTCTTGGGTAACTGTAAACATATGCATTGAACAGAGGGATCATCCATTCCTTAGATAACGGTAAAAGCCTGCATTGAACAGAGGGATTATGTATTCCTTAGGTAAAGATCAACAACTGCATTGCACAGAGGGATGATCCCATTCCTTTGGTAAAGGTTAACACCTGCATTGCACAAAAGGATCATCTATTCCTTAGGTAACGGTAAACACCTGCATTGAAATGAGGGATCCTCCATTCCTTAGGTAATGGTCAACACCTGCATTGCACAGAGGGATCATCAATTCCTCAGGTAAATGTCAACACCTGCATTGCACAGGGGGATCATACATTCCTTATGTAAAGGACAACACCTGCATTGCACAGAGGGATCTTCCATTCCTTAGGTAAAGATAAACACCTCCATTACAAAGAGGAATCATCCTTTCTTAGGTAAAGGTAAACACCAGCATTGAACATATTTCTCTTCCTTCTTTAGTTAATAATAAACACCTGCAATGCACAGAGGGATCATCCAATTCCTTACATAAACGTAAACACCTGCATTAAATAGAGGGATCATCCATTCCTCAGGTAAAGGTCAACACATGCAGGCCCAGAGGGATCATCCCTTCCTTATGTTAAGGTAACCACCTGCATTGCACACAGGGAACATCAATTTCTTTGGTAAAGGTAAACACCTGCATTGAGCGGTGGTATCTTCCATTCCTTAAGTAAAGGGTGAAATCTGTGTTGAACTGACGGATCATCTTTCTTTAGGTAAAGGTAAACAACTGCATTGAACATAGGGATCATACCATTCCTGAGGTAAAGGTAAACACCAGCGTTGAACGTAGGCATCTTCCATTCCTTAGGTTATAGTATACACCTCCAATGCACAGAGTGATCATCCCCGTCCTTCCATAAACGTAAACAACTGCATTGAACAAAGGGATCATCCATTCCTTAGATAAAGTTAAGCACTTGCATTGTACTGATGGGTGATCCATTCCTGATGTAATGGTAAACACCTGCATTGAACAGAGGGATCACCCATTCGGTAGATAATGGAAAACACCTTCATTGAAGAGAGGGATCATTTATTCCTTAGATAACAGTAAACACCTGCATTAAACAGAGGGATAATTTATTCCTTAGGTAAATATCAACACCTGCATTTCACAGGGGGATAATCCCTTTACTTAGGTAAATGTAAAGACCTGCATTGAACAGAGGTATCATCTATTCCTCAGGTAAAGGTAAACACCTGCATTGCACAGAGAGATCATCCCATTACTTAGATAAAGTTCAAAAACTGCATTTCACAGAGGGATCATGCATTCCTTAGGTAAGGGTAAACACCTGCAATGCACAGCAGGATCATCCATTCCTAAGGTAAACGTAAACATCTGCAATGCACAGAGGGATCATCCAATCGTTAGGTAAAGGTAAACATCTGCAATGCACAGAGGGATCATCCAATCGTTAGGTAAAGGTAAACATCTTCAATGCACAGAGGAATCATCCATTCCTTAGGTAAGGGTAAACACCTGCAATGCACAGCAGGATCATCCATTCCTAAGGTAAATGTAAACACCTGCAATGCACAGAGGGATCATCCAATCGTTAGGTAAAGTTAAACACCTGCAATGCACAGGGGGATCATCCATTCCTTAGGTAAGGGTAAACACCTGCATTGCACAGAAGGATCACCAACTGCTCAAGTAAAGGTAGAAAACTGCGTTGAACAGAGGTATCATCCTTCTTTAGGTAAAGTTAAACACTTGCTTTGAACAGAAGTATCATCCATTCCTTATGTAAAGGTAAACACCTGCATTTTACAGAGGGATCATCCATTCCTTAGATAACGGTAAATACCTGCATTGGACAGAGGGATCATCAATTCCATAGTTAAATATCAAAACCTGCATTGTACAGAGGAATCATCCCATTCCGTAGGTAAAGGTATACACCTGCATTGCACACAGGGACACAGGGAACATCCATTCCTTTGGTAAAGGTGAACAACTGCATTGAACGGAGGGATCACCCTTTCCTTAGATAATGGAAAACAACTTCATTGAACAGAGGGATCATACATTCCTTACATAACTGTAAACAACTGCATTGAACAGAGGGATAATTTATTACTTAGGTAAAGATCAATAACTGCATTTCACAGGGGGATCATACCTTTCCTTAGGTAAAGGTAAACAACTGCATTTAACAGAGTGATAATTTATTACCTAGGTAAAGATCAATACCTGCATTTCACAGGGGGATCATCCCTTTCCTTAAGTAAAGGTAAACACCTGCATTGAACAGAGGTATCATCTATTCCTTAGGTAAGGGTAAACATATGAATTGCACAGAGGGATCATCCATTCCTTAGATAAGGGTAAACACCTGCAATGCATAGAAGGATCATCCATTCCTAAGGTAAATGCACAGACATATCTTCCAAACGTTAGGTACAGGTAAACACCTGCAATGCACAGGGATCATCCATTCCTTAGGTAAGGGTAAACACCTGCAATGCACAAAGGGATTATCCATTCCTTAGGTAAGGGTAAACACCTGCATTGAACAGAGGGATCATCCATACCTTAAGTAAAGGTAGAAACCTGAGTTGAACAGAGGGATAATCCTTCTTTACGTAAAAGTAAACACCTGGGTTGAAAAGAGGAATCACCATTCCTTAGGTAAAGGTAAACACCTGTATTGAACAGAGGGATCATCCATTCCTTAGATAATGTTAACCAGCTGCATTGAAGAGAGGGTTCATTTATTCCTTAGATAACGGTAAACACCTGCATTGATCAGAGGGCTCATCTGTTCCTTAGTTAATGTTCAACACCTACATTGCACAGAGGGATCATCCCATTGCTTAGGTAAAGGGAAACACCTGCATTGCACAGATGGATCATCAATTCCTTAGCTATAGATAAACACCTGACTTACACAGAAGGATCGTGCGTTCTTCATATAACTGGAAACACCTTCATTGAACAGAGGTGTCATCCATTCCTTAGATATAAGTAAAGACCTGCATTGAATAGAGGGCTCATGTATTCCTTAGGTAAAGATGAACACCTGCATTGCCCAGAGGGATCATCAATTACTTAGGTAAAGGTAAACACTTGGATTGCACAGAGGAATCATCCATTCCTTCTGTAATAGTAAACACCTGCATAGAAGAGATGGATCACCCATTCCTTAGATAATGAGAAACTCCTGTATTGAACACATGGATCTTCCATTCCTGATATAACGGTCAACACCTGCATTGATCACAGGGATCATCTATTCCTTAGGAAAAGATCAACACATCCATCAAACAAGGGGACATTCCCATTCCTTAGGTAAAGTTAAACACCTGCATTGAACGGAGGGATCATCTATTCCTTAATAAAGATAAATGCCTGCATTGCACAGAGGGATCGTCCCATTTCTTAGGTAAAGTTAAACACCTGCATTGCACAGAGACATCATACATTCCTTCGGTAAAGGCAAACACATTCACTGTACAGAGGGATCATACATTCCTTAGGTAACTGTAAACTTCTGCATTGATCAGAGGGATCATCTGTTCTTTAGATAACGGTAAACACCTGCATTGCACGGAGGGATCATCCATTCCTTAGGTAACTGTAAACACCTGCATTGAACAGAGGGGTCATCCACTACTTAGATATCTGAAAACACCTGCATTGAAGAGAGGGCTCATCTATTCCTTAGGTAAAGATCAACACCTGCATTGAACAGAGGGGTCATCCATTCCTTAGATATCAGTAAACACCTGCATTGAAAAGAGGGCTCATCTATTCCTTAGGTTAAAATCAACACCTGCAATGCACAGAGGGATCATCCATTCCTTACGTAAAGGTAAACACCTGCATTGCACAAAGGGATCATCAATTTCTTAGGTAACGGAAGCACCTAGATTGCACAGAGGGATCATCTATTCCTTAGATAATGGTAAACACCTTCATTGCACACAGAGGACATCCATTCTTTTTGTACACTTAAACACCTGTATTGAACAGAGGGATCTTTAATTCCTTAGTTAATAGTCAACACCTGCAATGCAAAGAGGGAAAATACATTCCTTAGACAAATATAAACACCTGCAATGCACAGAGGCATCATCCATTTCTTAGGTAAAGCTAAAACCAGAATTGCACATAGGGATCATCCATGCCTTAGGTAACTGTAAACATATACATTGAACAGAGGGATCATCCAATCCATAGATAAGGGTAAGCACCTGCATTGAACAGAGGGGTCATCCACTACTTAGATATCTGAAAACACCTGCATTGAAGAGAGGGCTCATCTATTCCTTAGGTAAAGATCAACACCTGCATTGCACAGAGCGATCCTCCATTCCTTAGGGAACGATATACACCTGCATTGTACAGAGGGAACATCCGTTCTTTAGATAACGGTAAACACCTGCATTGCACATAGGGATCATCCATTTCTTAGGTAAAGGTCAAGATGTACCTGACCCAGAGGGGTCATCCATTCCTTATGTAAAGGTAAACACCTACATTGCACACAGAGAACATCCATTCTTTTTGTAACGGTAAACACCTGCATTGAACAGAGGGATCTTTCATTCCTAAGGTAATAGTAAACATCTTAATTGCACAGAGCGATGATCCATTCCTTACGTAAAGGTAAACACCTGTACTGACAGAGGGATCATCCATTCCTTTGGTAACTGGAAACACCTGCATTGCACAGAGGGATCATCCATTCCTTAGATAATGGTAAACACCTGCATTGAACAGAGGTATCATCTATTCCTCATTTAAAGATGAACACCTGCATTGCACAGAGCAATCATCCCAATCCTTAAGTAAAGGTAAACAACTGCATTGCACAGATGGATCATCCCAATCCTTAGGTAAAGGTAAACACCTGAATTGCACAGAGGGATCACCCATTCCTTAGGTAAAGGTAAACACCTGCATTGCACAGAGGGATCAACAATTCCTTAGGTAATGGTAAACACCTGCAATACACAGAGGGACCATCCATTACTTAGATAATGGTAAACACCTGCATTGAACAGAGGGATCATCTATTCCTTAGTTAAAGATGAACACCTTCATTGTACAGAGGGATCATCCCAATCCTTAGGTAAAGGTAAACACCTGCATTGCACAGAGGGATCATCCATTCCTTACTTAAAGGTAAACACCTGCATTGCACAGATGGATCATCCATTCCTTAGGTAACTGCAAACACCTGCATTGAACAGAGGGTCATCCATTAATTAGATAACGGTAAAAACCGGCATTGCACAGAGGGATCTTCCCATTCCTTAGGTAAAGTTATACACCTACATTGCACACAGGGAACATCTATTCTTTGGTAAAGGTAAACACCTGCATTTCACAGAGGGATAATCCATTCCTTAGGTAAAGATAAACACCTGTTTATGCACAGAGGGATCATCAATTCCTTAGATATCAGCAAGCACCTGCAATGAAAAGAGGGTTCATCAATTCTTAAGGTGAAATAAACACCTGCACTGCAAAGTCGGATCATCCATTCCTTAGGTAACTGTAAACATCTGCATTGAACAGAGGGACCATCAAATATTTAGATAACGATAAACACCTGCATTGAACAGAGGGCTCATCTATTCCTTAGGTAAATATCAACACTTGCATTGCACATAGGGATCATCCATTCCTTAGGTAACTGTAAACTCCTGCATTGAACAGAGGGGTCATTCATTCCTTAGATATCAGGAAACACCTGCATTGAATAGAGGGTTCATCTATTCCTTAGGTAAAGATCAACACCTGATTTGCATAAAGGGCTCATCCATTCCTTAGGTAATTGTAAACACCTGCATTGAACAGAAGGGTCATACATTTCTTAGATGTCAGTAAACTCCTGCATTGAAAAGAGGGCTCATGTATTCCTTAGTTAAGATCAACACCTGCATTGAACAGAGGGATCATCTATAACTTTGGTAAAGGTAAACACTTGCATTGCACAGAGGGATAATCCATTCCTTAGGTAATGGTAAAGAGCTGGATTGCAGAGAGGGAACATCCATTCCTTATGTAAAGGTAAACTCCTACATTGCACACAGAGAACATCCATTATTTTTGCAAAGGTAAACAACTGCATTGCACAGAGGGATCATGCATTCCTTAGGTAATAGTAAACACCTGCATTTCACAGAGGGATCATCCCATTCCTTAGGTGAAGGTAAACACCATCATTGCACAGAGGTATCATCCATTCCTTAGGTAAAGATAAACACCTATATTGCACACAGAGAACATCCATTCTTTTTGCAAAGGTAAACAACTGCATTGCACAGAGGGATCATGCATTCCTTAGGTAATAGTAAACACCTGCATTTCACTGAGGGATCATCCCATTCCTTATGTGAACGTAAACACCAGCATTGCACAGAGGTATCATCCATTCCTTAGGTAAAGATAAACACCTATATTGCACAGTGGGATCATCAATTCCTTAGGTATCAGTAAACACTGGCATTGAAAATAGGGCTCATCTATTATTTAGGTAGAAGTAAACACCTGCATTGCAAAGTCGGATCATCCATTCCTTTGTTAACTGTAAACCTCTGCATTGAACAGAGGGATCATCCATTCTTTAGATAATGGTAAACACCTGCATTGAAGATAGGCCTAATCTAGTCCTTAAGTAAAGAACAACACCTGCATTGAACAGAGGGATCATACATTCCTAAGATAATGGTAAACACCTACATTGAATAGAGAGATCATCTATTCCTTAGGTAAAGATCACCACCTGCATTGCACAGAGGGATCATCCATTAGTTAGGTAAAGGTAAACACCTGCATTGGACAGAGGTAGCATCAATTCCTTAGGTAATGGTAACCACCTGCATTGGACAGAGGTAGCATCAATTCCTTAGGTAATGGTAAACACCTGCATTGCACACAGTGATCAGCAATTCCTTTTGTAAAGATCAACACCTTCATTGCACAGAAGGATCATCCATTCCTTAGGTAAAGATTAACACCAGCACTGAACATAGATATCTTCCATTCCTTAGGTAATAGTAAACACCTGCAATGCACAGAGGGGTCATCCATTCCTTAGGTAACTGTAAACACCTACAATGCACAGAGGGATCATCCATTCCTTAGGTAAAGGTAAACACCTGCATTGAACAGAGGGATCATTCCAATCCTTAGGTAAAGGTCAACACCTGCACTGCACAGAGCGATCATCCCAATCCTTAGGTAAAGGTAAACACCTGCAGTGCACAAAGGGATCATCCATTCCTTAGGTAACTGTAAACACCTGCATTGAACGGATGGATCATCTATTCCTTAGTTAAAGACGAACACCTGCATTGCACATAGGGATCATTCCAGTCCTTAGGTAAAGGTAAACACCTGCATTGCACACAGGGATCAGCCATTCCTTCTGTAAAGGTCAACACCTGCATTGCACAGAAGGATCATCCATTGCTTAGGTAAAGGTAAACACCAGCATTGAACATAGGTATCTACCATTCCGTAGGTAATAGTAAACACCTGCAATGCACAGAGGGATCATCCATTCATTAGGTAAAGGTCAACACCTGCCTATCCCAGAGGGATCATCCATTCCTTATGTAAAGGGAAACACCTACATTGCACACAGAGAACATCCATTCCTTTTGTAACGGTAAATACCTGCATTGAAGAGAGGGATCTTTCATTCTTTAGGTAATAGTAAACACCTGCATTGCACAGAGGGATCATCCATTCCTTAGATAACGATAAACACCTGCATTGAACAGAGGGATCATCCATTACTTAGATAACGGTAAAGACCTGCATTGCACAGAGGGATCCTCCCATTCCTTAGGTAAAGTTATACACCTGCATTGCACAAAGGAACATCCATTCCTTTGGTAAAGGTAAACACCTGCATTGAACTGAGGGATCATCCATTCTTTAGATAAACATAACACCTGCATTGCACAGAGGGATCATCCATTCCATAGGTAAGGGTAAACACCTGCATTGCACAGAGGGATAATCCTTCTTTAGGTAAAGGTAAACACGTGCATTGAACAGAGGTATCATCGATTCCTTATGTAAAGGTAAGCACCGGCATTGCACAGAGGGATCATCCATTCCATAGGTAAGGGTAAACCCCTGCATTGAACAGAGGGATAATCCATTCCTTAGATAATGGTAAAGACCTACATTGCACAGAGATATCATGCCATTCCTTAGGTAACATTATACACCTGCATTGCACAAGGGAACATCCATTCCTTTGGTAAACTTAAACACCTGCATTGAAGAGAGGGATCATCCATTCCATAGGTAAGGGTTAATACCTGCATTGCAAAGTTGGATCATCCATTCCTTAGGTAACTGAAAACCTCTACATTGAACAGAGGGATCATCCATACTTTAGATAACAGAAAACACCTGCTTTGAACAGAGGGATCATCCTTTCCTTAGGTAAAAATAATCCCCTGCATGCACAGAGGTGTCATCCATTCCTTAGGGAACTATAAACACCTACATTGAACAGAGGGGTCATCCATTCCTTAGATAACGGTAAACTTCTGCATTGCACAGAGGGATCATCCTTTACTTAGGTAAAGATAAACACCTGCATTGAACAGAGGGATCATACATTCCTTAGGTAACTGTAAACAACTGCATTGAAAAGAGGGGTCATCCATTCTTTAGATGTCAGTAAACTCCTGCTTTGAAAAGAGTGTCCATCTATTCCTCAGGTAAGATCAACACCTCCATTGCAAAGAGGTTTCATCCCAATCCTTAGGTAAAGGTAAACATCTACATTGCACAGAGGGATCATCCATTCCTTAGGTAAAGATAAATACCTGCCTTGCACAGAGGGATCATCCATTCCTTAGTTAACTGTAAACACCTTCATTGAACAGAGGGGTCATCCATTCCATAGATGTCAGTAAACACCTTCATTGAAAAGAGGGCTCATCTATTCCTTAGGTAAAGATCAACACTTGCATTGCCCTGAGGGATCATCCATTTCAAAGGTAACTGTAAATACCTGCATTGAACAAGGGGTCATCCATTTCTTAGATGTCAGTAAACTCCTGCTTTGAAAAGAGGGCTCATCTATTCCTTAAGGAAAGATCAACAACTGCATTGCACAGAGGACTCATCCCAATCCTTAGGTAAAGGTAAACACCTGCATTGCACTGACGATCATCCATTAATTAGATAACGGTAAACACCTGCATTGCATAGAGGGATCATCCCATTCCTTAGGTAATGTTATACATCTGCATTGCACACAGGGAACATCCGTTCCTTTGGTAAAATTAAAAACATGCATTGAACAGAGGATCTTCCATTCATTAGGTAATAGTAAACACCAGCAAAGCACAGAAGGATCATCGATTCCTAAGGTATCAGTAAACACCTGCATTGAAAAGAGGGCTCATCTATTCCTTAGGTAAAAGTAAACAACTGCATTACAATGTCGGATAATCCATTCCTTAGGTAGCTATAAACCTCTGCATTGAACAGAGGGATCATCCGTTCTTTAGATAATGGTAAACACCTGCATTGTACAGACAGCTCATTTATTCCTTAGGTAAAGGTAAACAACTACATTGCACAGAGGGATCATCCTTTCCTTAGGTAACAGTAAACACCTGCATTGCACAGATGGATCATCCATTCCATAGGTAAAGATAAACACCTGCATTGAACACAGGGATCATCGATTCCTTAGATAATGTTAAACACATGCCATGCACAGAGCCATCATCCATTCCTTAGGTAAAGGTCAACACCGGCCTGATCCAGAGGGATCATCCATTCATTAAGTAAAGGTAAACACCTGCATTGCACACAGAGAATATCCATTCCTTTTGTAAAGGTAAACACCTGCATTGAACAGAGGGATCTTTCATTTCTTAGGTAATGGTTAACACCTGCATTGCACAGAGGGATCATCCATGCCTTAGGTAAAGGTAAACACCTACATTGCACAGAGGGATCATCCATTCCTTATATATCTGTAAAGACCTGCATTGAACGGAGGGATCATCTAATCCTTAGTTAAATATCAACACCTGCATTGCACAGAGGTATCATCCCATTCCTTAGGTAAAGTTAAACACATGCATTGGACAGAAGGATCATCCGTTCCTTAGGTAAAGATAAACACCTGCATTGCACAGAGGGATCATCCATTCCTTAGGTATCATTAAACACCTGCACTGAAAAGATGGCTCATCTATTTCTTAGGTAAAGTGAACATCCACATTGCAAAGTCGGATCATCCATTCCTTAGGTAACTGAAAACCTCTGCATTGAACAGAGGGACCATCCATTCTTTCCATAACGGAAAACACCTGCTTTGAACAGAGGGATCATCCTTTCCTTAGGTAAAGATACTCACCCGCATTGCACAGAGGGATCATTCATTCCTTAGGTAACTGTAAACATCTGAATTGAATTAGAGGGGTCATCCATTCCTTAGATAACTGTAAACACCTGCATTGCACAGAAGGATCATTCTTTACTTAAGTGAAGATAAACACCTGCATTGAACAGAGGGATCATCCATTCCTTAGGTAACTGTAAACACCTGCATTGAACAGAGGAGTCATCCATTCCTTAGATGTCAGTAAACTCCTTCTTTGAAAAGAGGGCTCATCTATTCCTCAGGTAAGATCAACACCTCCATTGCAGAGAGAGGTCATCCATTACTTAGATAACGGTAAACACTTGCCTTGCACAGAGTGATCATCCATTCCTTAGGTAAAGATAAACACCTGCATTGCACAGAGGGATCATCAATTCCTTAGGTAACTGTAAACACCTGCATTGAACAGAGGGGTCATCCATTCCCTAGATGTCAGTAAACACCTTCATTGAAAAGAGGGCTCATCTCTTCCTTAGGTAAAGATCAACACCTGCATTGCCCAGAGGGATCATCCATTCCTTAGGTAACTGTAAACATCTGCATTGAATTAGAGGGGTCATCCATTCCTAAGATAACGGTAAACACCTGCATTGCACAGAAGGATCATTCTTTACTTAAGTGAAGATAAACACCTGCATTGAACAGAGGGATCATCCATTCCTTAGGTAACTGTAAACACCTGCATTGAACAGAGGGGTCATCCATTCCTTAGATGTCAGTAAACTCCTTCTTTGAAAAGAGGGCTCATCTATTCCTCAGGTAAGATCAACACCTCCATTGCAGAGAGGGATCATCCATTACTTAGATAACGGTAAACACTTGCCTTGCACAGAGTGATCATCCATTCCTTAGGTAATGATAAACACCTGCATTGCACAGAGGGATCATCCATTCCTTAGGTAATTGTAAACACCTGCATTGAACAGAGGGGCCATCCATTCCTTAGATGTCAGTAAACTCCTTCTTTGAAAAGAGGGCTCATCTATTCCTCAGGTAAGATCAACACCTCCATTGCAGAGAGGGATCATCCATTACTTAGATAACGGTAAACACTTGCCTTGCACAGAGTGATCATCCATTCCGTAGGTAAAGATAAACACCTGCATTGCACAGAGGATCATCCATTCCTTAGGTAACTGTAAACACCTGCATTAAAAAAAGGGGTCATCCATTCCCTAGATGTCAGTAAACACCTTCATTGAAAAGAGGTCTCATCTATTCCTTAGGTAAATTTCAAAACCTGCATTGCCCAGAGGGATCATCCATTCCTTAGGTAAAGGTAAACACCTACATTGCACAGAGGGATCATCCATTCCTTAGGTAAAGTTAAACACCTGCTTTGCACAGAGGGATCATCCATTCCTTAGGTAAGTGTAAACACCTCCATTTAGCACAAGGGTCATCCATTCCTTAGATGTCAGTAAAAACCTGCATTGAAAAGAGGGCTCATTTATTCATTAGTTAAAGAAGAACACCTGCATTACACAGAGAAATCATCCATTCCTTAAGTAAAGGTAAACACCTGCATTGCACAGAGGGATGATCCATTCCTTACGTTATTGTAAACACCTGCATTGACCAGAGGGTTCATCCATATCTTAGATAACGGTAAAGACCTGCATTGCACAGAGGGATCTCCCATTCATTAGGTAATAGAAACACCAGCAATGCACAGAAGGATCACCAATTCCTTAGGTAAAAGTAAACACCTGCATTGCACAGAGGCATCATCCATTCCTTAGATAAAGGTACACACCTGCATTGAACAGAGTGATCATCTATTCCTTAGTTAAATATCAACACTTGCATTTGACAGAGGGATCATCCATTCCTTAGGTAAAGATCAACACCTGCATTGCACAGAGGGATCATCCATTACTTAGGTATCAGTAAACACCTGCATTGAAAAGAGGGCTCATCTATTCCTTAGGTAAAAGTGAATACCTGCATAGTAAAGTCGGAACATCCATTCCTTAGGTAACTGTAAACCTCTGCATTGAACAGAGGGATCATCCATTCTTTAGATAACGGAAAAGACCTGCTTTGAACAGAGTGATCATCCTTTCTTTAGGTAAAGATAATCACCTTCATTGAACAGAGGGATCATCCTTTCCTTAGGTAAGTGTAAACACCTGTATTTAACAGAGGGGTCATGCATTTCTTAGATAACGGTAAACACCTGCATTGCACAGAGGGATCATCCTTAGGTAAAGATAAACGCCTGCATTGCACAGAGTGATCATTCATTCCTTAGGTAACTGTAAACACATGCAATGAACAGAGGGGCATCCATTCTTTAGATAACGGTAAACACCTGCATTGCACAGAGGGATCATCCTTTACTTAGGTAAAGATAAACGCCTGCATTGCACAGAGTGATCATCCATTCCTTAGGTAACTGTAAACACATGCAATGAACAGAGGGGCATCCATTCTTTAGATAACGGTAAACACCTGCATTGCACAGAGGGATCATCCTTTACTTAGGTAAAGATAAACACCTGTATTGCACAGAGGGATCATCCATTCCTTAGATGTCAGTAAACACCTGCATTGAACAGAGGGATCATCCATTCCTTAGGTCGTTGTCAATACCTGCACTTCACACAGGGATCATCCATTCCTTAGGTAACTGTAAACACCTGCATTGAACAGAGGGATCATACATTCCTTAGATAACAGTAAACACCTGCATTGAGCAGAGGGATCATCCATTCCTTAGGGAAAGGTAAACACCTGCATACAACAGAGGTGTCATATATTCCTTAGGTAAAGGTGAACATATTCATTGAACAGAGGGATCATCCATTCCTTAGGTAAAGGTTAATACCTGCATTTTACAGAGGGATCATCCATTCCTTAGGTATAGGACAACACTTCCATTGCATAGAGGGATCATCCATTCCTTAAGTAAAAATCAACACCTGCATTGTACAGAGGGATCATCCATTCCTTAGTTAAAGGTCAACACCTGATTTGCACAGAGGGATCATCCATTCCTTACTTAGAGCACAACATCTGCATTGCACAGAGGGATCATCCATTCCTTAAGTAAAGATCAACACCTGATTTGCACAGAGGAATCATCCATTCCTTAGGTAAAGGTCAACACCTGAGTGGCTGAGAGGGATCATCCATAGCTTATGTAAAGCTAAACACCTGCATTGCAAACAGGGAACATCCATTCCTTAGGTAATAGTAAACACCTGCATTGCACAGAAGGATCATCCATGTCTTATGTAAAGGTAAACACCTACATTGCACAGAGAGAACATCCATTCCTTCTGTAAAGGTAAACACCTACATTTCACACAGAAAACATCCATTCCTTTTGTAAAGGTAAACACCGGGATTGAAGAGAGGGATTTTTCATTCCTGAGGCAATAGTAAACACCTGCACTTCACAGAGGGATCATCCATTCCTAAGACAATTATAAACACCTGCAATGCACAGAGCCGTCATCCATTCCTTAGGGAAAGCTAAAAACCTGCATTGCACAGAGGGATCATCCATTCCTTAGGTAATTGTAAACAGCTGCATTGAACAGAGTGATCATCCATTCCTTAGATAAGGGTCAGCACTTGCATTGAACAGAGGGATCATCTATTCCTTAGGTAAAGATCAAAACCTTTATTGCAAAGAGGGTTTATGCAATTCCGTAGGTAAAGGTAAACACCTGTATTACACAGAAGGTTATCCATTCCTTAGGTAAATGTAAACACCTGCATTGCACAGATGGATCATCCATTACTTAGGTAATGGTAATCAACTGCATTGAACAGTGGTATCATCCACTAATTAGATAACGGTAAACACCTGCGTTGAAGAGAGGGATCATCTATTCCTTAGGTAAAGATCAACACCTGCATTGCAAAGAGGATCATTGATTCCTTAAGTAGACTTCAACATCTGCATTGCACAGAAGGTCATCTATTCCTTAGGAAAAGAACAACAACTGCATTTCACAGAGGGATCTTCCATTCACTAGGTAAATATAAACACCTCCATTACACAGAGGAATCATCCTATCCTTAAATAAATGTAAACACCGCCATTGAACATAGGTATCTTCAATTCCTTACGTAATAATAAACAACTGCATTGAACGTTGGGATAATCTATTCCTTAGGTAACTGTAAACACCTACATTGAAAAGAGGGATCATCTATTCCTTAGGTAAAGATCAACACCTGCATTGCACAGAGGGATCATCCATTCCTTAGGTAATGGTAAACACCTGGTTGCACAGAGGGATCATCCAGTCTTAGATAATGGGAAACACCTGCATTGAACAGGGTGATTATCCATTCCTTAGGTAATGGTCAACACCTGCACTGCACAGAGGGATAATCCATTCCTTAGGTAAAGGACCACACATGCTTGGCCCAGAGGGATCATCCATTCCTTATGTAAAGGTAAAAACATGCATTGCACACAGTGAACATCGATTCTTTTTGTAAATGTAAACACCAGAATTGACCAGAAGGATTTTTCATTCCTTAGGTAATAGTAAACACCTGCAATGCACAGAGGGATCATCCATTTCTTGGGTCAAGCTAAAAACCTGCATTGCACAGAGGGATCATCCATTCCATAGGTAACTGTAAACAGCTGCATTGAACAGAGGAATCATCCATGCCTTAGATAAAGGTAAGCACCTGCATTGAACAGAGTCATCATCTCTTCCCTAGGCAAAGATCAACAATTGCATTGCACATAGGGATCATATGATTCTTTAGGTAAAAGTAAACACCTGCATTGCACAGAGGGATTATCCATTCCCTAGATAATGGGAAACACCTGCATTTAACAGAGGGATCATCCATTCCTTAGACAATGGTCAACACCTGCATTGCACAGAGTGATCATCCAATACTTAGGTAAGTTCAACACCTGCATTGAACAGATGTGTCATTCATTCCTTAGGTAAACGTCAACACGTGCCAGTTCCAGAGGGATCATCCCTTCCTTAGGTAAATGTAAACACCTGCATTGCACACCGTAAACACCAGTTCCTTTTGTAAAGGTAAACACCTGCATTGAACAGAGGGATCTTCCATTCCTTAGGTAATAGTAAACACCTGCAACTCACAGAGGGATCATCCATTCCTAAAGTAAATGTAAACACCTGCAATGCACAGAGGGATCATCCATTCCTTAGATAAAGGTCAACACCTACCTGGCCCAAAGGGATCATCCATTCCTTATGTAAATTTAAACTCCTGCATTGAACACAGGGAACATCCATTACTTTGGTAAAGGTAAACACCTGCATTGAACAGAGGGATCTTCCATTCCATAGGTAATAGTAAACACCTGCAATGCACAGAGGGATAAACCACTCCTTAGGTAAGGGTAAACACCTGCATTGCCCAGAGGGATCATCCATTCCTTAGGTAACTGTAAACACCTTCATTGAACAGGGGGATCATACATTGCTTAGATAATGGTAAACACCTGCATTGAACAGTGATATCATCTATTCCTTAGGTAAAGATCAACACCTGCATTGCACAGAGGGATCATATAATTCCTTAGGTAAAGGTAAACACCTGTATTGTTCAGAGGGACCATCCATTCCTTCGCTAATGGTAAACACCTGGATTGCACAGAGGGATCATCCATTCCGTGGATAACGGTAAACACATGCATTGAAAAGAGGGATCATCCATTCCTTAGGTAATGGTCAACACCTCCATTGCACAGAGGGATCATCCAATCCTTATGTAAAGTTAAACACCTGCATAGCACACAGAGAACATCCATTCTTTTTGTAAAGGTAAACACCTGCATTGAACAGAGGGATAACTATCCTTTTGGTAATAGTAAACACCTGCAATGCGCAGAGGGATTATCCATTCCTAAGACTAATATAAACGCCTGCAATGCACAGAGGGATCATCCATTATTTTGATAAGGGTAAACAGCTGCATTGAACTGAGGTATCATCCATTCCTTAGGTAAACGTAAACACCTGCCATGCCCAGAGGGATCATTTATTCCTTAGGTAAAGGTGAACACCTGCATTGCACAGAGGGATCATCCAATCCTTAGGTAAGTTCAAACCTGCATTGAACAGATGTGTCATTCATTCCTTAGGTAAAGGTCAACACCTGCCTGTCCAAGAGGGATCATCGCTTCATTTTGTAAATATAAACACGTGCATTGCACACACTAAACACCAGTTCCTTTGGTAAAGTTAAACACCTGCATTGAACAGAGGGATCTTACATTAGTTACGTAATAGTAAACACCTGCAACTCACAGAGGGATCATCCATTCTTAAAGTAAATGTAAACACCTGCAATGCACAGGGCGATCGCCCATTCCTTAGGTAAAGGTCAACACCTGCCTGGCCAAGAGGGTCATCCATTCCTTATATGAAGTTAAACACCTGCATTGAATAGAGGGAACATCCATTACTTCGGTAAAGGTAAACACATTGCATTGAACAAACCAATCATCCATCCTAAGGTAAAGTTAAACACATGCATTGAACAGAGGGATCTTCCATTCCATAGTTAATAGTAAACCCCTGCAATGCACAGAGGGATCATCCATTCCTTAAGTAAGGTAAAAACCTGCATTGAACAGAGGGATCTTCCATTCAATAGTTATTAGTAAACACCTGCAATTCACAAAGAAATCATCCATTCTTTAGGTAATGTAGAGACCTGCATGGCACACAGAGAACATCCATTCCTTTGTAATAGAAAACACCTGCATTGAACAGAGGGATCATCCATTCCTTAGGTATAGGTAAACACCAGAATTGAACATGCATCTTCCATTCCTTAGGTAATAATGAACACCTGCACTGCACAGAGGGATCATCCCATTCCTTACATAAACATAAACACCTGCAATGAACAGAGGGATCTTCCATTCCTTAGGGAAAGGTAAACACCTGAGTTGCACATGCGGATCATCCATTCCTTACGTAAAGGTTAACACCTACATTTTACAGAGGGATCATCCATTCCTTAGGTAAAGGTAAAGAACTGCATTTCATAGAAAGTTCATAAATTCCTCAGGTAAAGGTCAACACCTGCCTGGCCAAGAAGGATCAACCATTCCTTATGGAAAGATAAACCTGCATTTCACACAGGGAAGATCCATTCCTTTTGTAAAGTGGAAAACCTGCATTGCACAGAGGGATCATCCATTCCTTAAGTAAAGGTAGAAACCTGTGTTGAACAGAGGGATCATCCTTCTTCATGTGAAGGTAAACACCTGCATTGAACACAGGTATCATCCATTCCTTAGGAAAAGGTAAACACCTGCATTGAAAAGAGGGATCATCCATTCCTTAGATAACGATAAACACCTGCATTCAACAGAAGGATCATATATTCCTTAGGTAAAGATCAACACCTGCATTGCAAACTGGGATCATCCCATTCTTTAGGTAAAGGTAAACACTTGCATTGCACAGAGGGATGTTCCAATCCTTAGGTAATAGTAAACCAGGCAATACACAGAAGTATGATCCCATTCCTTACATAAATGTTAACACCTGCATTGAACAGAGTGATCATAAATTCCTTAGGTGAAGTAAAACCCCTGCCTTGCACAGAGGGATCATCCATTCTTTAGGTAAGAGATGAACAACTGCATTGCAGAGAGGGATCATCCATTCCGTATGCAAAGGTAAACACCTGTTTTCACAGAAGGATAATCCATTCCTTAGGTAAATGTAAATACCTGGATCGAACACAGGGATCATCCATTCCTTAGATAATGGTAAACACCTGCATTGAACAGAGGGATCATCCATTCCTTAGGTAAAGATCAACACCTGTATTGCACAGAATTATCATCCATTCCTTATGTAAAGGACAACACCTGCATTGCACAGAGGGATCTTCCATTCATTAGTGAATGATAAACACCTCCTTTGCACAGAGGAATCATCCTTTCGTTAGGTAAATGAAAACACCTGCATTGAACATAGTCATATTATATTCCTGAGGTAATAGTAAACACCTGCAATGCACAGAGGGATCATCCATTCCTACATTAAAGGTGAACACCTGAATTGCTCAGAGGGAACATCCATTCCTTATGTAAAAGTAAACACCTGCATTGCACACAGGGAACATCCCTTACTTGAAAAAGGTAAACATCTTCATTGAATATAGGGACCATCCATTCCTTAAGTCAAGGTAAACACCTGCATTTAATAGAGGGATCTTCCACTCCTTAGGTAAGAGTATACACATGCAATGCACAGAGGGATCATCCCTTCCTTAGGTAAAGGTAAACACATATATTGAACAGAGGGATCATCCACTTCTTAGATAATGGTAAACACCTGCATTTAACAGAGGGCTCATCTTTTCCTTAGGGAATGATCCACACCTTCATTGCACAGAGGGATCATACCATTCTTTAGGTAAAGGTAAACACCTGAATTTCACAGAGGGATCATCTGTTCCTTAGGTAATGGTAAACTCCTGCACTGAACAGAGGGATGATCCATTCCTTAGATTATGGTAAACACGTGCATTGAACAGAGGGATCATCCATTCTTTGGGTAAAGATAAAACCTGGATTGCACAGAGGGATCATCCATTGTTTAGGTAACTGTAAACACCTCCATTGAACAGAGGGGTCATCCATTCCTTAGGTAAAGGTAAACACCATCATTGAACATAGCCATCTTCCATTCCTTTGGTAATATAAACACCTATAATAAACAGAGGGATCATCCCATTCCGTAGGTAAAGGTAAACACCTTCAGTGAACAGAGGGATCACATATTCCATAGGTAAATATCAACACCTGCATTGCACAGAGGGATCATCCGTTTCATAGATAACAGGAAAAACCTGCATTGAACAGAGGGATCATCCATTCCTTAGGTAACTGTAATCACCTGCATTGAACAGAGGGATCACCCATTCCTAAGATAATGTTAAACACCTCCATTGAAAAGAGGCATCATCTATTCCTTATGTATAGATCAACACCTGCATTTCACAGAGGTATCATGCATTACTTAGGTAAATGGAAACACCTGCATTGCACAGAGGTATGATCCATTCCTTAGGTACTGGTAAACACCTGCATTGCACACAGGGATCAGCCATTCCTTATGTAAAGGTCAACACCTGCATTGCACATGAGGATCATCCATTCCTTAGGTAAAGTTAAACACCAGCATTGAACATAGATATCTTCCATTCCTTAGGTAATACTAAACACTTTCAATGTACAGAGGGATTATCCACTCCTTAGGTAAAGGTCAACACCTGCCTGGCCCAGAGGGATCATCCATTCCTTATGTAAATGTAAACACCTACCTTGCACACAGAGAACATCCATTCCTTTTGTAACGGTAAACTGCTGCGTTGAACAGAGGGATCATCCATTCCTTAGGTAACTGTAAACACCTGCATTGATCAGAGGGATCATCCATTCCTTAGGTTAGGTAAACACCAGCATTGAACATAGCCATCTTCCATTCCTTTGGTAATAGTAAACACCTACAATAAACAGAGGGATCATACCATTCCTTAGGTAGAGGTAAACACCTGCATTGCAGAGGGATCATCCAATCCTTAGTAAAGGTGCACACCTTCATTGAACAGAGGGATCACATATTCCATAGGTAAATGCCAACACATGCATTGCACAGAGGGATCATCCATTTCTTAGATAACGGGAAACACCTGCATTGAACAGAGGGATCATCGATTCCTTAGGTAACTGTAAAAACCTGCATTGCACAGAGGGATCATCAATTCCTTAGATAAAGGTAAAGAACTGCATTGCACAGAGGGTTCATCCATTACTTAGTTAAAGATAAACACCTGCATTACACAGAGGGATCATGCATTCCTTAGGTAACTGTAAACACCTGCATTGAACAGATGGATCATCTATTCCTTAGTTACACATGAACACATGCATTAAACAGAGGGATCATCACGATTGTTAGGGAAAGTTAAACACCTACATTGCACAGAGTGATCATTAATTCCTTAGGTAAAGGAAAACACCTGCATTGCACAGAGGGATCATTCATTCCTTAGGTAACTGTAAACACCAGCATTGAAGAGAGGGATCATCCATTACTTAGACAACTGTAAAGACCAGCAGTGCATAGAAGGACCAGAAATTCCTAAGTTAAAAGTAAACACCTGCAATTCACACAGGGATCATCCATTCCTTACCTAAAGGTAAACACCTGCAATGCATGTAGGGATTATCCATTCCATAGGGAAGGCTAAACACCTGCATTGAACAGAGGGATCTTCCATTCCTTAAGTAAAGGAAGAAACCTGGGTTTAACAGTGGAATGATCCTGCTTTAGGTAAAACAAACAGCTGCGTTGAACAGAAGTGTTATCCATTCCCTATGTAAAGGTAAAGACCTGCATTGAATAGAGGGATCATCCATTCCTTAGATAACGGTAAACACCTGCACTGAACAGAGGGATCATCTATTCCTTAGTTAAATATCAACACCTGCAATGCACAGAGGGATCATCCCATTCCTTAGGTAAAGTTAAACACCTGCATTGCACAGAGGGATCATCCATTCCTTAGGTAAAGATAAACACCTGCATTGCACAGAGGGATCATCCATTCCTTAGGTATCAGTAAACGCCTGCGTTGAAAAGAGGGCTCATGTATTCCTTAGGTAACTGTAAACACCTGCATTGAACAGAAGGCTCATCTATTCCGTGGGTAAACATCAACACCTGCATTGCACAGAGGGATCATCCATCCTTAGGTAAATGTAAACACCTGCATTGAACAGAGGTATCATGCATTCCTTAGATAACGGTAAACACCTGCATTGTATAGAGGGAACATCCATTCCTTAGGTAAAGATAAAAACCTGAATTGCACAGAGGGATCATCGATTCCTTAGGTAACTGTAAACACCTGCATTGAAGAGAGGGGTCATCCATTCCTTAGGTGTCAGTAAACACCTGCATTGAAAAGAGGGTTCATCTATTTCTTACTTAAAGATCAACACCTGCATTGCACAGAGGGATTATCCATTCCTTAGGTAAAGGTAAACACCTGCATTGAAAAAAGGGCTCATATATTCATTAGACAAAGGTAAACACCTGAATTGCACAGAGGGATCATCCATTCCTTAGGTAACTGTAAACACCTGCATTGAACAGAAGGGTCATCTATTCCTCAGATGTCAGTAAACACCTGCGTTGAAAGGAGGGCTCATATATTTCTTAGGTAAAAATCAACACCTGCATTGCACAGAGGGATCATCCATTCCTTAGGTAAAGATAAACAGCTGCATTGTACAGAGAGATCATCCAATATTTCGGTAACTGTAAACACCTGCATTGAACAGAGGGATCATCCATGCCTTAGGTAAAGGTGAACACCTGCATTGCACATTGATCATCCATTCCTTAGGTAAAGATAAACACCTGCACTGCAAGGGGGATCATCCATTCCTTAGGTAAGTGTAAACACCTGCATTGAACAGAGAGGCCATCCATTCCTTACGTGTCAGTAAACAACTGCATTGAAAAGAGGGATCATCTATTCCTTAGCTAAACACCAACACCTGCATTGCACAGAGGGATCATCCATTCCTTAGGTAAAGATAAACACCTGCATTGCTCACAGGGATCATCTATTCCTTAGGTAAAAGTAAACACCTGCATTGAAATGTGGGATCATTCATTCCTTAGGAAACTGTAAACACCTGCATTGAACAGAGGGATCATCCATTCCTTAGATAACGTGAACACCTGCATTGCACAGAGTGATCATCCATTCCTTAGCTAACTGTAAACACCTGCATTGAACAGAGGGATCATCCATTCCTTAGATAACGGTAAACACCTGCATTGCACAGAGGGAGCACACTTACTTATGTAAAAATGAACACCTGCTTTGCACCGAGTGATCATCCATTCCTTAAGTAACTGTAAACGACTGCATTGAAGAGAGGGGCCATCCATTCCTTAGATGTCAGTAAACACCTGCATTAAAACGAGGGCTCATCTAATCCTTAGGAAAAGGTCAACACCTGCATGGCACAGAGGGATCACCCATTCCTTAGGAAAAGATCAACCCCTGCATTTCACAGAGGGATCATTCATTCCTTAGGTAAACACCTTCATTGCACAGAGGATTCATCCATTCCTTATGTAACTGTAAACAACTGCATTGAACATAGGGGTCATCCATTCTTTAGATGTCAGTAAAGACCTGCATTGAAAAGTGGGCTCATCTATTCCTCAGTTAAAGATGAACACCTGCATTGCAGAGAGCGATCATCCCAATCCTTAGTTAAAGGTAAACACCTGCATTGCTCAGAGCGATCATACATTCCTTAGGTAAAGATAAACACCTGCAATGCACAGAGGGATCATCCATTCCTTAGGTAACTGTGAACACCTGCATTGAACAGAGGGGTCATCCATTCCTTATATGTTAGTAAACACCTGCATTGAAAAGAGGGCTCACCTATTCCTTAGTTAAAGAGGAACACCGGCATTGCACAGAGGGATCATCCATAACTTAGGTAACGGTAAACACCTGCATTGCACAGAGGGGTAATCCATTCCTTACGTTATTGTAAACACCTGCATCGACCAGAGGGATCATCCCATTCCTTATGTAACAGTAAACACCTGCATTGCACACAGAGAACATCCATTACTTTTTTAAAGGTAAACACCTGCATTGAACAGAGGGATCTTTCATTCCTTAGGTAATAGTAAACAACTGCATTGCACAGAGGGATAATCCAATCCGTAGGTAAAGATAAACACCTGCATTGCACAGAGTGATCATCCATTCCTTACGTAAATGTAAACATTTGCATTGAACAGAGAGATCATCCATTCCTTAGATAACGGTAAACACCTGCATTGCATAGAGGGATCACCCATTCCTTAGGTAACTGTAAACACCTGCAATGCACAGAGGGATCATCCTCTCCTTAGGTAACTGTAAACACCTGTATTGAACAGAGGGATCATCCATTCCTTATATGTTAGTAAACACCTGCATTGAAAAGAGGACTCACCTATTCCTTAGTTAAAGATGAACATCGGCATTGCACAGAGGAATCATCCATAACTTAGGTAACGGTAAACACCTGCACTGCACAGAGGGATAATCCATTCCTTACGTTATTGTAAACACCTGCATTGACCGGGGGGATAATCCCATTCCTTATGTAACGGTAAACACCTGCATTGCACACAGAGAACATCCATTCCTTTTTTAAAGGTAAACACCTGCATTGAACAGTGGGATCTTTCATTCCTTAGGCAATAGTAAACAAGTGCATTGCACAGAGGGATAATCCATTCCTTAGGTAAAGATAAACACCTGCATTGCACAGAGTGATCATCCATTCCTTACGTAACTGTAAACATTTGCATTGAACAGAGGGATCATCTATTCCTTAGATAACGGTAAACACCTGCATTGCACAGAGGGATCACCCATTCCTTAGGTAACTGTAAACACCTGCATTGAACAGAGGGGTCATCCATTCCTTAGATGTCAGTAAACACCTGCATTGAAAAGAGGGCTCATCTATTCCTTAGGTAAAGATCAACAGCTGCATTACACAGAGGGATCATCCATTCCTTAGGTAAAGGTGAACACCTCCATTGCACAGAGGGATCATTCATTCCTTAGGTAATTGTAAACACCTGCATTGAACAGAAGGGTCATCCATTCCTTAGATGTCAGTAAACACCTGTATTGAAAGGAGGGCTCATATATTCATTAGATAAAGATCAACACCTGCATCACATAGAGGGATCATCAGTTCCTTAGTTAAAGATAAACAGCTGCATTGCACAGAGAGATCATCCAATCATTAGGTAACTGTAAACACCTGCATTGAACAGAGGGATCATCCATGCCTTAGGTTAAGGTGAACACCTGCATTGCACATTGATCATCCACTCCTTAGGTAAAGTTAAACACCTGCACTGCACAGGGGGATCATCCATTCCTTAGGTAAGTGTAAACACCTGCATTGAACAGAGGGGTCATCCATTTCTTACATGTCAGTAAACAACTGCATTGAAAACAGGGATCAACTATTCCATAGTTAAATATCAACACCTGCATTGCACAGAGGGATCATCCATTCCCTAGGTAAAGGTAAACAACTGCATTGCACAGAGGGATCATCCATTCTTTAGGTAAAAATAAACACCTGCATTGAACAGACGGGTCCTCCATTTCTTAGATATCAGTACACACCTGCTTTAAAAAGAGTGCTCATCTATTCCTTAGGTAAAGATCAACACCTGCATTGCATAGAGCATCATCCATTTCTTAGATAATGGGAAACACCTGCATTGAACAGAGGGATCATCCATTCCTAAGTTTACAGTAAACACCTGCATTGCAAAAAGTGAACATCCATTATTTTATTTTTATTTTTATTTTTTATTTATTTTTGGAGAGAGAGACAGAGAGAGATAGACAGAGAGGGAGAGGGAGACAGAAATGGGAGTCGCCAGCAGTCTCTCAGCTGCTGTGAACGAAATCCAGATGCGTGCACTCCTTTGTGGACAAGTGCGGCATTGCGCCCTTGCCTCACTTTGCCTCTGGCTAAACGTGGGACCTTAGGTAAAGGGAAACACCTGCATTGCACACAGAGAACATCCATTCCTTTTGTAAAGTTAAACACCTGCATTGCACAGAGGGATCTTTCATTCCTTAGGTAATAGTAAACAACTGCATTGCACAGAGGCATCATCCCATTCCTTAGGTGAAGATAATCACCTGCATTGCACAGAGGAATCATCCATTCCTTAGGCAAATATAAACACCTGCATTGCACAGACGGATCATCCATTCCTTAGGTATCAGTAAACACCTGCATTGAATAGAGGGCTCATCTATTCCTTAGGGAAAAGTAAACACCTGCATTGCAAAGTCGGATCATCCATTCCTTTGTTAACTGTAAACCTCTGCATTGAACAGAGGGATCATACATTCTTTAGATAACGGTAAACACCTGCATTGAACTGAGGGCTCATCTATTCCTTAGGTAAAGATCAGCACCTGCATTGCACACAGAGAACGTCCATTCCTTTTGTAAAGGTAAACACCTGCATTGAACAGAGGTATCATCCATTCCTAAGATAATGGTAAACACCTGCATTGAACAGAGGGATCATGTATTCCTTAGGTAAAGTCCAACACCTGCATTACACAAAGGGATCAACCATTCGTTAGGTAATGGTAAACACCTGGTTGCACAGAGGGATCATCCATTCCTTAGATAATGTAAACATCTGCATTGAACAGAGGGATTTTCCATTCCTTAGGTAATGGTCAACACCTGCATTGCACAGAGGTATCATCCATTCCTTAGGTAAAGGTCAACACCTGCCTGGCCCAGAGGAATCACACATTCCTTCTGTAAAGGTAAAAACCTGCATTGCACACAGTGAACAGCCATTCCTTTTGTAAACTTAAAAACCACCATTGACCAGAGGGATCATCCATTTCATATGTAACTGTAAACACCTGCATTGAACAGAGTGATCATCCATTCCTTAGATATCAGTAAACACCTGCTTTGAACAGAGGGATCATCTATTCGTTAGTTAAAGATCAACATCTGCATTGCACAGAGGGATCATCCCATTCCTTAGGTAAAGGTATGCACCTACATTGCACACAGGGATCATCCTTTCCTTAGGTATTGGTACACATCTGCAATTCACTGAGGGATAATCCATTCCTTAAGTAAGGTTAAAAACCTGCATTGCACAGAGGGATCATCCATTCCTTAAGTAAAGGTAGAAGCCTTCTTTAAACAGTGGGATTATCCTTCTTTATGTAAAGGTAAACCCCAGCGTCGAACATAGGTATCATCCATTCCTTAGGTAAAGGTAAACACCTGCATTGAAGAGAGGGATCATCCATTCCTTAGATAACAGTGAACACCTACATTGTACAGAGGGCTCATTTATTCCATAGGAAAAGGTCAACACCTGGATTGCACAGAGGGATCATCCCATTCCTTAGGTTAAGGTCAACAGCTGCATTGCCCAGAGGGATCATCCATTCCAGAGATAACGGTAAACACCTGCATTGAACAGAGGGATCAACTATTCCTTATGTAAAGATCAACACCTCCATTTCACAGAGGGATCATCTATTCCTTAGGTAAAGGTAAACACATGCATTGACCAGGGGGATCATCCATTCCTTTGGTAAATGTAAACAGTTGCATTGCACAGAGGGATTACCCATTCCTTATGTAATGGTAAACACCTGCATTGAACATAGGGATCACGCATCCCTTCGATAATGTTAAACACCTGCATTGAACAGATGGATCTTCCATTCCTGACATAACGGTAAAAACCTGCATTGAAGAGAGGGATCATCTATTCCTTACCTAAAGATCAACACCTGCCTTTCATCAATTCCTTAGGTAACGGTAAACACCTGCATTGAACAGAGACATCATCCATTCCTTCTATAACTGTAAACACCTGCATTTAAGAGAGGGCTCATTTATTCCTTAGATAACGGTAAGCACCTGCATTGAACAGAGGGATCATCTACTATTTAGTAAATGTTCAACACCTGCATTGCACAAAGGGATCATCCCATTCCTTACTTAAAGGCAAACCCCTGCATTGACCACAGGGATCAACCATTCCTTAGATAAATGTAAACACCTGAATTTCACAGAGGGATCATCCATTCCATAGGTAATGGTGAAAACCTGCATTGAACAGAGATCATCCATTCCTTAGTTAACGATAAACACCTATAATGGACAGAGGGATCATCCATTCATTAAGTAAAGGTAGAAACCTGCGTTGAACAGAGGGATCATCCTTCTTTAGTTAAAGGTAAACACCTGTGTTGAACAGAGGTATCATCCATTCCTTAGGTAAAGGTAAACACCTGTATTGAACAGATGGATCTTCCATTCCTGAAATAACGGTGAACACTGGCATTGACCAGAGGGATCAACCATTCCTTAGGTAATTGTAAACACCTGCATTGCACAGAGGGATCATCCATTCCTTAGATAACGGTAAACACCTGCATTGAAGAAAGGGCTCATTTATTCCTTAGATAACAGTAAACACCTCCATTGATCAGATCCATTGATCTATACCTTAGTTAAAGTTCAAAACCTGCATTGCACAGAGGGATCATCCCATTCCTTAGGTAAAGGTAAACACCTGCATTGCACAGAGGGATCATCAATTCCTTACATAAAGATAAACACCTGCCTTACACAGAGGGATCATCCATTCCTTAGGTAAAGATCAACACCTGCATTGCCCAGAGTATTCGTCCTATTCCTTAGGTAAAGGTAAACTCCTGAATTGCACAGAGTGATCATCCAATCCTTCAGTATAGAGGAACACCTGAACTGCTCAGAGGGATCATCCATTCCATAGTTAAAGGTATACACCTGCATTGCACACAGGGAATATCCATTACTTTGGTAAACGTAAAGACCTGCATTGAACAGAGGGATCTCCCATTCATTAGGTAATACTAAACAACTGCAATGCAGAGAAGGATCATCCATTCCTAAGGTAAATGTAAACACGTGCAATTCACACACGGATCATCCATTCCTTAGATAACAGTAAACACCTGCATTGAAAACAGGGCTCATCTATTCCTTACGTTAAGATCAATACCTCCATTGCACAGAGGGATCACCCATTTCTTAGGTAACTGTAAACACCTGCATTGAACAGAGGTATCATCTATTCCTTAGGTAAAGATCAACACCTGCATTGCACAGAGGTATTTTCCATTCATTAGGTTATAGTAAACACATGCAATGCACAGAAGGATCATTCATTCCTAAGGTAAATGTAAACACTTGCAATTCACACAGGGATCATCCAATCCTTAGGTAATGGTAACCACCTGCAATGCACAGAGGGATCAACCATTCTGTAGGTAAGGGTAAACACCTGCATTGCACAGAGGGATCATCCATTCTTTAAATAAAGGTAGAAATTTGCGTTGAACAGAGGGATCATCTTTCTTTAGGTAAAGGTAAACACCTGCTTTGATAAGAGGTATCATCCATTCCTTAGGTAAAGTAAAACACCTGCATTGAACAGAGGGATCATCCATTCCTTAGATAATGGTAAAAACCTGCAATGAACAGAGGGATCATCTATTCCTTAGTTAAAGTTGAACAACTGCATTGCACAGAGGGATCATTCCATTGCTTAGGTAAAAGTAAACACCTGCATTGAACAGAGGGATCATCAATTCCATGGTTAAGATAAACACCTGCCTTACACAGAGGGGTCATCAATTACTTAGGTAACTGTAAACACCTGCATTTCACAGAGGGTTCATCCCATTGCTTAGGTAAAGGTCAACACCTGCATTGCCCAGAGGGTTCATCCATTCCTTAGGTAAAGGTAAACACCTGCATGGCACAGAGGCATCATCCATTCCTTATGTAATGGTAAACACTTGCATTGAAGAGATACATCACCCATTCCTTAGATAATGGTAAACACCTGTATTGAACAGAGGGATCTTCCATTCCTGAGATAACAGTAAACACCTGCATTGAACATAGGGATCATCTATTCCTTAGGTAAAGATCAACACCTTCATTGCACAGGGGGAACATACCATACCTTAGGTAAAGGTAAACATCTGCAGTGCATGGAGGGATCATACATTCGTTCGGTAAAGGTAAAAACCTGCATTGCACAGAGGGATCATCCATTCCTTAGATAACAATAAACACCTGCATTGAACAGAGGGATCATCTAATCCTTAGGTAAAGAAAAACACCTGCATTGCACAGAGGAATCATCCCATACCTTAGGTAAAGGTAAACACCTGCAGTGCATGGAGGGATCATACATTCCTTCGGCAAAGTTAAACACCTGCATTGAACAGAGGGAACATTCATTCCTTAGATAACAGTAAACATCTGCATTGCACAGAGGGATCATCCCATTCCTTAGGTAAAGGTATACACCTGCATTGCACACAGGGAACTTCCATTACTTTCGTAAACTTGAACACCTGCATTGAACAGACGGATCTTCCATTCCTTAGGTAATAGTAAACACCTGCAATACACACAAGGATCATCCATTCCTAAGGTAAATGTAAACACCTGCAATTCACACAGGGATCATCCATTCCTTAGGCAATGGTAAACACCTGAAGTGCACATAGGGATGACTCATTCCTTAGGTAAGGGGAAACACCTGCATTGCACAGAGTGAATATCTAATCCTTAGGTAATAGTAAACTCCTGCATTGAACTGAGGGATCATCCATTCCTTAAGTAAAGATAAACATCTGCATTGAACAGAGGAATCAACTTTTCCTTAAGTAAAGGTAAAAACGAGCATTGAACATAGGTAGCTTCCATTCCTTAGGTTATAGTAAATGCACAGAGGGATCATACCATTCCTTACATAAACCTAAACACCTGCATGGAACAGAAGTATCATTCATTCCTTAGGTAAGAGATGAACACCTGCCTTGCACGGAGGGATCATCCAGTCTATACTTAAAGATCTACACCTGCATTGAATAGATGGATCATCCATTCCTTAGGTAAAGTTCAATATCTGCATTGCACAGAGGGACCATCCATTCCTTAGGTAAAGGTCAACACCTGCCAGGTCCAGAGGGATCATCCCTTCATTATATAAACATAAACACCTGCATTGCACACAGGGAACATCCATTCCTTTGGTAAAGGTAAACACCTGCATTGAACAGAAGGAACATCTTTCTTTAGGTACAGGTAAACACCTGCATTGCACAGAGGGATCATCCATTCCTTAGATAACAGTAAACACCTGCATTGAACACAGGGCTCATCTATTCCTTACGTAAAGATCAATACGTCCATTGCACAGAGGGACCATCCGTTCCTTAGGTAAAGGTCAACACCTGCCAGTCCCAGAGGGATCATCCCTTCATTATGCAAATATAAACACCTGCATTGCACACAGGGAACATCCATTCCTTTGGTAAAGGTAAACACCTGCATTGAACAGAGGGATCATCTTTCTTTAGGTACAGGTAAACACCTGCATTGCACAGAGGGATCACCCATTCCTTTGATAACAGAAGAAACCTGCATTGAACACAGGGCTCATCTATTCATTACGTAAAGATCAATACCTCCATTACACAGAGGGATCACCCATTTCATAGGTAACTGTAAACACCTGCATTGAAGAGAGGGATCATCCATACCTTAGATAACTCTAAACGCCTGCATTGAACAGAGGGATCATCTAGTCCTGTGGTAAATTTCATCACCTGAATTGCAAAGTCGGATCATCCATTCCTTAGGTAATGATAAACATCGGCATTGCACAGAGTGATCATCCATTCCTTAGATAAAGGTAAACACCTGCATTCAACAGAGGGATCATCTATTCCTTAGGTAAAGGTCAACAACTGCATTGCACAAAGGGATCATCCATTCCTTAAGTAAAGGTAAAATCCTGCTTTGAACTGAGATATCATCTTCATTTAGGTAAAGGTAAACACCTGCGTTGAACAGAGGTATCACCAATTTTTGGGAAAGGAAAACACCTGCATTGAACAGAGGGATCATCCATTCCTTAGAAAAAGGTAAACAGCTGCATTGAACAGAGGGATCATCTATGCCTTTCGTAAAGTTCAATACCTACATTGCACAGAGGGAAGATCCCATTCCTTAGGTTAAGGTAAACACCTGCATTGCACAGAAGGATCATCCATTCCTTAGGTAACTGTAAACACCTGCATTGAACAGAGGGCGCATCTGTTCCTTAGGCAAAGATCAACACCTGCATTGCACAGAGGCATCATCCATTCCTTAGGTCATTGTAAACACCTGCATTGAAGAGAGCCATTATCCCTTCCTTAGAGAACGGTAAACACCTGCATTAAACAGAGGGCTCATATATTCCTTAGGTAAAGGACATCCCCTGCATTGCACATAAGGATCATACATTCCTTCGGTAAAGGTAAACACCTGCATTGAACAGAGGGATCATTCTTTCCTACGATAACGGTAAATGCCTGCATTGAAGAGAGGGCTCATTTATTCCTAAGATAACTGTAAACACCTGCATTGAACAGAGGGATCATCTATTCCTTAGTTAAAGTTCAACACCTGCATTTCACAGAGGGATCATCCCATTCCTTAGGTAAAGGTAAAAACCTGCTTTTCACAGAGGGATCATCAATTCCTTAAGAAACTGTAAACACGTGCATTGAACAGAGGGTTCATCCATTCCTTAGATATCAGTAAACACTTGCATTGAACAGAGGGCTCATCTACTCCTTAGGTAAAGATGAACACCTGCGTTGCACAGAGGGATCATCCTATTCCTTAGGTCAAGTAAACACTGCATTGAACAGAGGGTTCATCCATTCCTTAGGGTAAACACCTGCATTGAACAGATGGCTCAGATGGATCATCCATTCCTTAGATAATAAAGTAAACACCTTGCATTACAGGATCATCCATTCCTTAGGTATCAGTAAACACCTGCATTGAACAGAGGGATCATCCATTCCTTAGGTAAAGGTAAATACCTGCATTGCACAGAGGAATCCATTCCCCATGTAATGGTAAACACATGCATTGAAGAGATGGATCACCCATTACTTAGATAATGGTAAACACCTGTATTGAACAGATGGATCTTCCATTCCTGAGATAATGGTGAACACCTTCATTTACCAGAGGGATCATCCATTCCTTAGGTAAATGTAGGATCATCCATTCCTTAGGTAAATGTAAACGCCTGCATTGCACAGAGGGATCATCCATACCATAGGTAATGGTGAAAACCTGCATTGACCAGATATCATCCATTGCTTAGGTAATGGTAAACACCTGCATGGAACAGAGGGATCATCCATTCCTTAAGTAAAGGTAGAAATCTGTGTTCAACAAAGGGATCATCCTTCCTTAGGTAAAGTTAAACACCTGCGTGAACAGAGGTATCATCCATTCCTTAGGTAAAGGTAAACACCTGTATTGAACTGATGGATCTTCCATTCCTGAGATAATGGTGAACACCTTCATTGACCAGAGGGATCATCCATTCCTTAGGTAAATGTAAACGCCTGCATTGCACAGAGGGATCATCCATTCCATAGGTAATGGTGAAAACCTGCATTGAACAGATATCATCCATTGCTTAGATAATGGTAAACACCTGCATGGAACAGAGGGATCATCCATTCCTTAAGTAAAGGTAGAAATCTGTGTTCAACAAAGGGATCATCCTTCCTTAGGTAAAGGTAAACACCTGCATTGACCAGAGGGATCATCCATTCCTTAGGAAATTGTAAACATGTGCATTGAACAGAGGGCTCATCTATTCCTTAGGTAAAGATGAACACCTGCATTGCACAGAGGGATCATCCCATTCCTTAGGTCAAGGAAAATACCTGCACAGAACAGAGGGATCATCCATTCCTTAGATAACGGTAAACACCTGCATTGAACAGTGGGATCATCTATTCCTTAGGTAAATATCAACACCTGCATTGCACGGAGGGATCATAAGATTCCTTAGGAAACTATATACACATGCATTGAACAGAGGCATCATCCATTCCATAGATAACGGTAAACACCTGCTTGGAACAGAGGGATCATCTATTGCTTAGTTAAAGATCAAACCTGCATTGCACAGAGGGATCATCCCACTCCTTAGCTAAAGGTATACACCTGCATTGCCCACAGGGATCATCCATTCCTTAGGTAATGGTAAACACCTGCAATGCACTGAGGGATAATCCGCTCCTTAGGTAAGGGTAAACACCTGCGTTGAACCCAGGGATCATCCATTCCTTAGATAATGATAAACCCCTGCATTGCACAGAGGCATCATCTATTCCTTAGGTAAAGATCAACACCTGCATTGCACAGAGGGATCATCCTTCCCCTAGGTAAAGTTAAACACCTCCATTGAACAGAGGGATCATACTTTCCTTAGGTAGAGGTAAACACCTGCATTGAACATTGGGGTCATCCATTGCTTAGGTACCTGTAAACACCTGCATTGAACAGAGGGCTCATCTATAACTTAGGTAAAGGGAAACATCGGCATTGCACAGAGGGATCATCAATTCCTTAGGTAAATGTAAACACCTGCATTGAACAGAGGGGTCATCCATTCCTTAGATGTCAGTAAACACCTGCATTGAAAAGAGGGATCATCTATTCCTTAGTTAAAGATGAACACCTGCATTGCACAGAGGGATCATCCATTCCTTAGGTAAAGGTAAACACCTGCATTGCACAGAGGGATCATGCATTCCTTAGGTAACTGTAAACACCTGCATTGAAAAGAGGGATCTTTCATTCCTTAGGTAATAGTAAGGACCTGCATTGCACAGAGGGATCATCCCATTCCTTATGTGAAGATAAACACCTGCATTGCACAGAGGGGTCATCCATTCCTTAGATGTCAGTAAACACCTGCATTGAAAAGAGGGCTCATCTATTCCTCAGGTAAAAGTAAACACATGCATTACAAAGTCGGATCATCCATTCTTTTGTTAACTGTAAACCTCTGCGTTGAAGAGAGGGGTCATCCATTCTCTAGATAATGGTAAACACGTGCATTGAACAGAGGGCTCATCTATTCATTAGGTAAACATCAACACCTTCCTTGCACATAGGGATCATACCAATCCTTAGGCAAAGGTAAACACCTGCATTGAACAGAGGTATCGTCCATTCATTAGGTAACTGTAAACACCTGCATTGAAGAGAGGGGTCATCCATTCCTTAGATGTCAGTAAACACCTTCATTGAAAAGAGGGCTCATCTATTCCATAGGTTAAGATGAACACCTTCATTGCACATAGGGAACATACTAATACTTAGGTAAAGGTAAACACCTGCATTGCACAGAGGGATCATCCATTCTTTAGGTAAATGTTATCACCTGCATTGAGCAGAAGGATCACCCATTCCTTAGGTAATGGTCAACACCTGCATTGCCCAGAAGGATCATCCATGTATTATGTGAAGGTAAACACCTACATTGCACACAGAGAACATACATTCCTTTTGTAAAGGTAAACACCTACATTGCACACGGAAACCATCCATTCCTTTTGTAAAGGTAAACACTTGCATTGAAAAGAGGGATCTTTCATTCCTGAGGTAATAGTAAACACCTGCACTGCACAGAGGGATCATCCATTCCTAAGACAAATATGAACACCTGCAATGCACAGAGGCATCATCCATTCCTTAGGGAAAGCTAAAAACCTGCATTGCACAAAGAGATCATCCATTCCTTAGGTAACTGTAAACACCTGCATTGAACAGAGGGATAATCCATTCCTTAGATAAGGGTAAGCACCTGAATTGAACAGACGGATCATCTATTCCTTAGGTGAAGATCAACACCTGCATTGCACAGAGGGATCATCCATTCCTTAGGTAACTGTAAACACCTGAATTGAACAGAGGGATCATCCATTCCTTAGATAACGGTAAGCACCTGCATTTAACAGAGACATCATCTATTCCTTCGGCAAAGATCAACACCTGCATTGCACAGAGGGATCATATAATTCCTTAGGTAATAGTAAACACCTGAAATGCACAGAGGGATTATCCATTCCTAAGACAAATATAAAGGCCTGCAATGCACAGATGGATCATCCATTCCTTATGTAAAGCTAAAAACCTGCATTGAACAGAGGGATCTTCCATTCCTTAGATAATGGTTAACACCTGCATTGAACAGAGGGATCATCCATGCCTTTGGTAAATGTAAACGCCTGCCAGGCACAGAGGGATCATCTATTCCTTAGGTAAAGGTGAACACCTGCATTGCACAGAGGGATATTCCAATCCTTAGGTGAGTTCAACACCTGCACTGAACAGATGTGTCATTCATTCCGTAGGTAAAGGTCAACACCTGCCTGTCCAAGAGGGATCATCCCTTCCTTATGTAAATGCTAACACGTGCATTGCACACAGTAAACACCTGTTCCTTTGGTAAAGGTAAACACCTGCATTGAACAGAGAGATCTTCCATTCCTTAGGTAATAGTAAACACCTGCAACTCACAGAGGGATCATCCATTCCTAAAGTAAATGTAAACACCTGCAATGCACAGAGTGATCACCCATTTCTTAGGTAAGGGTCAACACCTGCCAGGCCCAGAGGGATCATCCATTCCTTATGTGAAGTTAAACATCTACATTGAACTCAGGGAACATCCATTACTTTGGTAAAGGTAAACAGCTGCATTGAACAGAGGGATTTTCCATTCCATAGATAATAGTAAACAATTGCAATGCACAGAGGGATCATCCATTCCTTAGGTAAAAGTTAACACCTTCACTGCACAGAGGGATCATCCATTCCTTAGGTATAGGTCAACACCTGCATTGCACAGAGGGATCATCCATTCCTTAGGTATAGGACAACACCTGCATTGCACAGAGGGATCTTCGATTCCTCAAGTAAAGATCAACACCTGCATTGCACAGAGGGATCATCCTTTCGTTAGGTAAAGGTCAACACCTGACTGGCCGAGAGTGATCATCCATACCTTATGTAAAGGTAAACACCTGCATTGCACACAGAGAACATCCATTCCTTAGGCAATAGTAAACACCTGCAATGCCCAGAGGGATCATTTATTCTTTATGGAAGGGTATAAACCTGCATTGCAATGGAGGATAATCCATTCATTAAGTAAAGGTAGAAACCTGGTTTGAAGAGAGAGATTATCCTTCTTTGGGCAAAGTAGAAACCTGTGTTGAACAGAGGGATGATCCATTCCTTAGGTAACATTAAACACTTGCATTGCACAGAGGAATCATGCATTTCATTCCTGAGGTAATAGTAAACACCTGCACTGCACAGAGTGATCATCCATTCCTAAGACAAATATAAACACCTGCAATGCACAGAGGCATCATACATTCCTTAGGGAAAGCTAAAAACCTGCATTGATCAAAGGAATAATCAATTATTGAGGTAACTGTAAACACATGCATTGAACAGAGAGATCATTCATTCCTTAGATAAGGGTAAGGACTTGCATTAAACAGAGGGATCATCTATTCCTTAGCTAAACATCCAAACCTGTATTGCCCAGAGAGTTTATGCCATTCCTTAGGTAAAGGTAAACACCTGCATTGCACAGAAGGTCATCCATTCCTTAGGTAAAGGTAAACACCTGCATTGCACAGATGGATCATCCATTACTTAGGTAATGGTAAACAACTGCATTGAACAGAGGTATCATCCATTCCTTAGAAAACGGTAAACACCTGAGTTGAAGAGAGGGATCATATATTCATTAGGTAAAGATCAACACCTGCATTGCACAGAAGGTCATCCATTCCTTAGCAAAGGACAACACCTGCATTGCACAGAGGGATCATCGATTCCTCAAGTAAAGATCAACACCTGCATTGTACAGAGGGATCATCCATTCCTTAGGTATAGGACAACATCTGCAATGCACAGAGTGATCATCCATTCCTTAGGTAACTGTAAACAGCTGCATTGAACAGAGGGATCATCCATTCCGTAGATAAGGGTAAGCACCTGCATTGAACAGAGGGATCATCTATTCCTTCGGTAAAGTTCAACATCTGCATTGCACTGAGGGATCATATCATTCCTTAGGTAAAGGTAAACACCTGCATTGCACAGAGAGATCATCCATTCCTTAGGTAATGGTATACCCCTGGATTGCACAGAGGGATCATCCATTCCGTAGATAACGGTAAACACCTGCACTGAACAGATGGACCATCCATTCCTTAGGTAATGGTCAACACATGCATTGCACACAGGGACCATCCATTCCTTAGTTAATGGTCAACACATGCATTGCACAGAGGGAACATCTATTCCTTATGTAAAGATAAACACATGCATTGCACACAGAGAACATCCATTCCTTTTGTAAAGGTAACCACCTGCACTGAACAGAGGGATCTTTCATTCCTCAGGAAATAGAAAACATATGCAATGCACAGAGGGATTATACATTCCATTACAAATATAAACGCCTGCAATACACAGAGGGATCATCCATTCCTTAGGTAAGGCTAAAAACCTGCATTGCACAGAGGGATCATCCATTCCTTACGTAACTGTAAACACCGGCATTGAACAGAGGGATCACCCATTCCTTACATAGGGGTAAGCACCTGCATTGAACAGAGGGATCATCCATTCCTTAGGTAAATGTAAACACCTGCCTTGCACAGAGGGATCATCTATTCCTTAGGTAAAGGTCAACACCTGCATTGCACAGAGGGATCATCCATTCCTTACGTAACTGTAAACACCGGCATTGAACAGAGGGATCATCCATTCCTCACATAAGGGTAAGCACCTGCATTGAACAGAGGGATCATCCATTCCTTAGGTAAATGTAAACACCTGCCTTGCACAGAGGGATCATCTATTCCTTAGGTAAAGGTGAACACCTGCATTGCACAGAGGGATCATAAAATCCTTAGGTAAGTGCAACACCTGCATTGAACAGATGTGGCATTCATTCCTTAGGTAAAGGTCAACACCTACCTGTCCAACAGGGATCGTTCCTTCCTAATATAACGCTAAACACCTGCATTGCATACAGTAAACACCAGGTCCTTTGGTAAAGGTAAACACCTGCATTGAACAGAGGGATCTTCCATTACTTGGGTAATAGTAAACACCTGCAATTCACAAGGGATCATCCATTCCTAAAGTAAATGTAATCACCTACAATGCACAGAGCGATCATGCATTCCTTAGGTAAAGGTCAACACCTGCCTAGCGCAGAGGGTTCATCCATTCCTTATGTGAAGTTAAACACCTGCATTGAACACAGGGAACATCCATTAGTTTGGTAAAGGCAAACACCTGCATTGAACATACGGTTCATCCATTCCTTAGGTAAAGGTAAACAACTGCATTGAACAGAGGGATTTTCCATTCCATAGTTAATAGTAAACACCGGCAATGCTCAGAGGGATCATCCATTCCTTAGGTAAGGGTAAACACCTGCATTGCACCGTAGGATAATCCATTCCTTAAGTAAAGGTAGAAACCTGGTTTGAAAAGAGGGATCATCATTCTTTAGGTAAAGGTAGACACTTGTGTTTAACAGAGGGACCATCCATTCCTTAGATAACATTAAACACCTGCATTGCACAGAGGGATCATCCATTCCTTAGGTAATGGTAAATACCTGCAGTGATCGGAGGGATAATACATTCCTTAGATAACGGGAAACACTTGCATTGAACAGAGAGATCACCCACTCGTTAGGTAACTCTAAACACCTGCATTGAACAGAGGGATCATCCATTTCCTAAGATAACGTAAACAATTGCATTGAACAGAGGGATCATCTATTCCTTAGGTAAAGATCAACACCTGCATTGCACAGAGGGATCATCCATTCCTTAGGTAATGGTAAACACCTGGCTTGAACAGAGGGATCATCCATTCCTTAGATAACGTTAAACACCTGCATTGAATAGAGGGATGATGCATTCCTTAGGTAATGGTAAGCACCTGCATTGCACAGAGAGATCATATCATTCCTTAGGTAATGGTAAATACGTGGATTGCACAGAGGGATCATCCATTCCTTAGGTAAAGGTCAACACGTGCCTGGCCCAGAGGGATCATCCATTCCTTAGGTAATGGTAAATACGTGTATTGCACAGAGGGATCATCCATTACTTAGATAAAGGTCAACACCTGCCTGGCCCAGAGGGATCATCCATTCCTTATGTAAAGGTAAACACCTGCATTGCACACAGAGAACATCCATTCCTTTTGTAAAGGAAAACACCTGCATTGAACAGAGGTGTCATATATTCCTTTGGTAAAGGGAAACATATTCATTGCGCAGCATGATCATCCATTCCTTAGGTAAAGGTCAACACCTACATTGTACAGAGGGATCATCCATTCCTTAGGTATAGGGCAACACCTGCATTTCACAGAGGGATCATTCATTCCTTAAGTAAAGATAACACCTGTATTGTACAGAGGGATCATCCATTCCTTAGGTAAAGGACAACACCTGCAATGCACAGAGGGATCATCCATTCCATAGGTAACAGGAAACACCTGCACTGAACAGAAAGACCATCCATTCCTTAGGTAATGGTCAACACATGCATTGCACACAGGGACCATCCATTCCTTAGGTAATGGTCAACACATGCATTGCACAGAGGGAACATCTATTCCTTATGTAAAGGTAAACACCTACATTGCACACAGAAAACATCCATTCCTTTTGTAAAGGTAAACACCTGCATTGAACAGAGGGATTATTCATTCCTAAGACAAATATAAACACCTGCATTGCACAGAGGGATCTTCCATTCATTAGGTAAAGATAAAAACCTCCATTGCTCAGAGGGATCATCCATTCCTTAGGTAAATGTAAACACCTGCCTTGCAGAGAGGGATCTTCCATTCATTAGGTAAAGATAAACACCTCCATTGCTCAGAGGGATCATCCATTCCTTAGGTAAATGTAAACACCTGCCTTGCAGAGAGGGATCTTCCATTCATTTGGTAAAGATAAACACCTCCATTGCTCAGAAGGATCATCCATTCCTTAGGTAAATGTAAACACCTGCCTTGCACAGAGGGATCAATTATTCCTTAGGTAAAGATCAAAACCTGCATTGCACATAGGGATCATGCCATTCCATAGGTAAAGGTAAACATTGTGCATTGCACAGAAGGATCATCCATTCCATAGGTAAAGGTAAACACCTGCATTGCATTGATGGGTCATCCATTTCTTATGTAATGGTAAACACCTTCATTGAACAGAGGGATCATCCATTCCTTACATAACGGTAAACACCAGCATTGAAGAGAGGGATCTTCTATTCCTTAGGTGAAGATCAACACCTGCATTGCACAGAGGGATCATTGATACCTTAAGTAAACTTCAACTTCTGCATTGCACACAAGGATCATCAATTCCTTAGGTAAAGGACAACAACTGCATTGCAACGTGGGATCTTCCATTCATTAGGTAAAGATAAACACCTCCATTGCACAGAGGAATCATCCTTTCCTTAGGGAAAGGTAAACACCAGAATTGAACATAGGCTTCTTCCATTCCTTAGGTAATAATAAACACCTGCAATGCACGGAGGGAACATCCCATTCCTTACATAAACGTAAACACCTGCAATGAACAGAGGGATCACCCATTCCTTAGGGAAAGGTAAACAACTGAGTTGGACAGACGGATCATCCATTCCTTACGTAAAGGACAACACCTGCATTTTACAGAGGGATCATCCATTCCTTAGGTAAAGGTGAAGAACTGCATTTCACAGAGAGTTCATAAATTCCTTAGGTAAAGGTCAAGACCTGCCTGGCCAAGAAGGATCATACATTCCTTATGGAAAGGTTACACGTACATTTCACACAGGTGAGATCCATTCCTTTGGTAAAGGTGAAAACCTGCATTGATCAGATGGATCTTCCATTCCTTAGGTAATAGTAAACACCTGCATTGCACAGAGGGATCATCCATTCCTTAAGCAAAGGTAGAAACCTGCGTTGAACAGAGGGCTCATCCTTCCTCATGTAAAGGTAAACACCTGGGTTGAACACAGGCATCATCCATTCCTTAGGCAAAGGTAAACACCTGCATTGAGAAGAGGGATCATCCTTTCTTTAGATAACGATAAACACCTGCATTCGACAGAGGGATCATATATTCCTTAGGTAAAGATCAACACCTGCATTGCACACAGGGATCATCCCATTCGTTAGGTAAGGTAAACACTTGCATTGTACAGAGGGATCATCCATTCCTCTGGTAAAGGTAAACACCTGCATTGTGCATAGGCATCTTCCATTCCTTAGGTAATAGTAAACACCTGCAATGCACAGAGGAATCATCCCACTCCTTACATGAAGGTAAACAACTGCATTGAACAAAGGGATCCTCCATTCCTTAGATAATGGTAAACACCTGGATTGAACAGAGGATCACCTATTCCTTAGTAAAGATCCGCACCTGCATTGCACAGGGGATCATCCCATTCCTTAGGTAAAGCTAAACACCTGCATTGCACAGAGGGATCATCAATTCCTTAGGTAAAGGTAAACACCTGTATTGCAGAGAGGGATCATCCATTCCTTAGGTAAGTGTAAACTCCTACATTGGACAGAGGGATTATACATTCCTTAGATAATGGTAAACACCTGCATTGAACCGAAGGATCATCTATTTCTTAGGTAAAGATCATCACTTGCATTTCACAGAGGGACCATCCATTCCTTAAGTAAAGTTCAAAATCTGCATTGCACAGAAGGATCTTCAATCCCTTAGGTAAAGGACAACACCAGCATTGCACAGAGGCACCTTCCATTCATTAGTTAAAGATAAACACCTCCACTGCACAGAGGAATCATCCTTTCCTTAGGTAAAGGTAAACAACAGCATTGAACATAGGCATCTTCCATTCTTTAGGTAATAGTAAACACCTGCAATGCACAGAGGAATCATCCCATTCCTGACATAAACTTAAAAACCTGAACTGTACTGAAGGATCATCCATTTCTTAGGTAAAGGCAAACACCTGCCTTGTACAGAGGGATCATCCATTACTTAGGTACGAGGTGAACACCTGGATTGTGCAGAGGGATCATCCATTCCTTAGGTAAAGATCAACACCTGCATTGAACAGAGGGATCATTCATTCCTAAGGTAAATGTGAACACCTGCAATGCACAGAGAGATCGTCCATTCCTTAGATAAGGGTAAACACCTGCAATGCACAGAGGGAACATCCATTCCTTAGGTAATGGTAAACACCTGAATTGCACAGAGGGATCATGCTTTCCTTAAGTAAAGGTACAAACCTGCCTTGAACAGAGGGATCATCCTTCTTTAGGTAAAGGTAGACACCTGCTTTGTACAGACGTGCCATCTATTCCGTAGGTAATGGTAAACACCTGCATTGAACAGAGGGTTCATCCATTCCTTAGGTAACAGTGAAAACCGGAATTGAACAGAGGGAACATCTATTCCTCTAGGTTAAGATCAACACCTGCATTGCACAGACGGATCATCCCATTACTTAGGTAAAGGAAACACCTGCATTGCACAGAGGGATACCCATCCCATATGTAAAGGTAAACACCTGTTTGCACAGAAGGATAATCCATTCCTTAGGTATCTGTAAATACCTGCATTGAACACAGGGATCAACCATACCTTAGATAATGGTAAACACCTGCATTGAACAGAGGGATCATCCATTCCTTAGATAAAGGTAAACACCTGTACTGAACAGAGGGATCATACATTCCATGGGTTAAGGTAAAACCTGGATTGCACAGAGGGATCATCCATTCCTTAGGTAACTGTAAACACCTGCATTGAACAGAGGGATCATCCATTCCTTAGGTAAAGGTAAACACCAGCATTGAACATAGTCATCTTCCATTCCTTTGGTAATAGGAAACACCTACAATAAACAGAGGGATCATCCATTCCTTAGGTAAAGGTCAAAACCTGCCTGGTGTAGAGGGATCATCCATTCCTAATGGAAAGGTAAACAAGTGCATTACACAGGGAACATCCATTCCTTTGGTAAAGTTAAACACCTGCATTGAACAGAGGGATATTCCATTCCTTAGGTAATAGTAAACACCTGCAATGTACAGAGGGATCATCCGTTCCTTAGATAACGTTAAACACCTTCATGGAACAGAGGGATCATCCATTCCTTAGGTAAAGGTCAACACCTGCCTGGCCCAGAGGGATCATCCATTCATTAGGTAAAGGTAAACAACTGCATTGAACAGAGGTGTCGTATATTCCTTAGGTAATGGTCAACATATTCATTGCACAGAGTGATAATCCATTCCATAGGTAAAGGTCAACACCTGCATTGTACACAGGGATCATCCATTCCTTAGGTATAGGACAAGACCTGCATTGCACAGAGGTATCATCCATTCCTTAAGTAATGGTCACATCTGCATTGAACAGAGGGATCATCTATTCCTTTGTTAGAGGTCAAAACCTGAATAGCACAGAAACATCATCCATTCCTTATGTAATGGACAACAACTGCATTGCAGAGAGGGATCATACATTCCTTAGGTAAAGTTGAACACCTGCATTGCACAGAGGGATCATTCATTCCTTTGATTAATATAAACAGCTGCATTGAGTGAAGTGAACATCCATTCCTTAGATAATGGTAAACACCTGCATTGAACAGAGGGATCATCCATTCCTTAGGTAAAGGTAAACACCAGCATTGCACAGAGGGATCATCCATTCCTTAGGTAAGTGTAAACACCTACATTGAACAGAGGGATCATCCATTCCTTAGATAATGGTAAGCACCTGCATTGCACAGAGGGATCATCCCATTCCTAAGGTAAAGGTAAACACCTGCATTACACAGAGGTATCATCCACTCCTTAGGTAAACGTAAACACCTGCATTGCACCAATGGATCATCGATTCCTTAGATAACTGTAAACACTTGCATCGAACATAGGGATCATCCATTCCTTAGATAACAGTAAACACCTGCATTGAACAGAGGGCTCATCTATACCTTAGGTAAAGATCCACACCTTCATTGCACAGAGGGATCATGCAATCCTTTATGTAAAGGTAAACACCTGCATTGCACAGAGGGATCATCCATTCCTTAGGTAAAGGTAAACACCGGCATTGAACAGAGGGATGGTCCCTTCCTTAGATTATGGTAAAAACCTGCATTGAACAGAAGGATTATACATTCCTTAGGAAAAGGTGAACACCTGCACTGAACAGAGGGGTCATATATTCCTTGGGTAAAGGTCAACATATTCATTGAACAGAGGGATCATCCATTCCTTAGGTAAAGGTCAACACCTACATTGCACAGAGGGATCATCCATTCCTTAAGTAAAGATCAACACCTGCGTTTCACAGAGGGATCATCCATCCTTAGGTAAAGGTAAACACCTGCATTGGACAGAGGGATAATCCTTCTTTAGGTAAAGGTAGACACCTGCGTTGAACAGAAGTATGATCCTTTCCTTAGATATAGGTAAACACCTGCATTGAACAGTGAGAACATCCATTCCTTAGGTACCAGTAAACACCTGCATTGCACAGAGGGATCATCCATTCCTTAGGTAATGTAAAACACCTGCAGTGATGAGGGGGATCATTAGTGACTTAGATAATGGTAAAAACCTGCATTGAACAGAGGAATCATCCATTATTTAGGTAACTGTATACACCTGCATTGAACAGAGGCATCATCCATTCCTAAGATAACGGTAAACACCTGCATTGAACCGAGGGATCATATATTCCTTAGGTAAAGATCAACACCTGCATTGCACCGAGGGATCATCCATTCTTTATGTAATAGTATACACATGCATTGCACAGAAAGATCACCCATTCCTTTGGAAATGGTAAACACTTGGATTGCACAGATGGATAATCCATTACTTAGATAACGTTAAACACCTGCATTGAACAGAGGAATCATCCATTCCTTAGGTAAAGGTCAACACCTGCCTGGCCCAGAGGGATCATCCATTCCTTATGTAAAGGTAAACATCTGCATTGCACGCAGAGAACATCCACTACTTTTGTAAAGGTAAACACTTGCATTGAACAGAGAGATCATCCATTTCATAGGTAAAGGTCAACACCTGCATTGTACACAGGGATCATCCATTCCTTAGGTATAGGACAACACCTGCATTGCACAGAGGCATAATCCATTCCTTAAGTAATGATTACACCTGCATTGAACAGAGGGATCATCCATTCCTTTGGTAAAGGTCAAAACCTGAATAGCACAGAAGGATCAACCATTCCTTATGTAATGGACAACACCTGCATTGCACAGAGGGATCATCCATTCCTTAGGTAAAGGTCAAAACCTGCCTGGCGCAGAGAGATCATCAATTCCTTATGTAAAGGTAAACACCTACATTGCACACAGAGAACGTCCATTCCTTTTGTAATGCTAAACACCTGCATTGAACAGAGGGATCTTCCATTCCTAAGTTAAAGGTAAACACCTGAAATGCACAGAGGGATCATCCATTCCTTAGGTAAGGGTAAACACCTGAATTGCATAGAGGGATAATCCATTACTTAAGGGAAAGTAGAAACCTGTGTGGAACAGAGGGATAATCCTACTTTAGATAAAGGTAAAAACCTGCATTGAACAGAGGGATCATCCATTCCTTAGGTAAAGGAAACACCACCATTTTGCACAGAGTAATCATCTTTTCCTTAGGTAAAGGTAAACACCAGCATTTAACTTAGGCATCTTCCATTCTTTAGGTAATGGTAAACACCTGCAATGCACAGAGGAATCATCCCATTCCTTACATAAACTTAAAAACCTGCACTGAACTGAAGGATCATCCATTTCTTAGGTAAAGGCAAACACCTGCCTTGTACAGAGGGATCATCCATTACTTAGATGAACTAAACAGCTGCATTGAACAGAATGATCATCTATTCCTTATGTAATCATCAACACCTGCATTGCACAGAGGGATCATCCATTCCTTAGGTAAATGTCAGCACCTGCATTGCAGAGAAGTATCATTCATTCCTTAGGTAAAGGACAACACCTGCATTGTACAGAGGGATCTTCCATTCATTAAGTAAAGATAAACACCTCCATTGGACAGAGGAATCGTCCTTTCCTTAGGGAAATGTAAACACCAGCATTGAACTTAGTCATCGTCCATTCCTTAGGAAATAGTCAACCCCTGCAATGCACAGAGGAGTCATCGCATTACTTACATAAACGTAATCACCTGCATTGAAAAGAAAGATCATCCATTCCTTAGGTAAAGGTAAACACCTGCCTTGCACAGAGGGATCATCCATTCCTAAGGTAAATGTAAACACCTGAAATGCACAGACAGATCTTCCATTCCTTAGGTAAAGGTTAACACCTGCCTGTCCCAGAATGATCATCCATTCCATATGTACCGTTAAACACCTTCATTGCACACAGGGAATATCCATTTCTTTGTTAAATGTAAACACCTGCATTCATCAATGGGGTCATACATTCCTAGGTAATAATAAACACCCGCAGTGCACAGGGGTATCATCCATTACTAACGTAACCGTCAACACCAGCCTGAGCAGGGTGATCATCCATTCCTTATGTAAAGTTTAACACCTATATTGCACACAGGGAACATCCATTACTTTGGTAAAGGTAAACACACACACATTGAACAGAGGTATAATCCACTCCTTAGGTAAAGGGTAACACCTTCATTGAACAGAGGGATATTACATTCCTAAGGTAATAGTAAACACCTGCAATTCACAGATGGATCATCCATTCCTTAGGTAAAGGTAAACACCTGCAATGCACAGAGGGATCATACATTCCTTAGGTAAGGGTAAACACCTGCATTGCACAGAGGGATCAACCATTCCTTAATTAAAGGTAGAACCCTGGGTTGAACAGAGGGATCATCCTTCTTTATGTAAAGTTAAACACCTGCGTTGAACAGAGGTATCATCCATTTCTTAGGTAAAGGTAAATAGTTGAATTAAACAGAGGAATCATCCATTCCTTAAATAAAAGTAAACAAGTGCATTGAACAGAAGGATCATCTACTCCTTAAGTAAAGGTCCACACCTGCATTGCACAGAGGGATCATACCATTCCTTAGGTAAAGGTAAACACCTGCAATGAACAGAGTGATCATCCAGTACGTAGGTCAAGGTAAACACCTTCATCTAACAGAGGGATATTCCATTCCTTAGGTAATAGTATACAACTGCAATGCACAGATGGAACATGCATTCCTTAGGTAAATGTAAACACCTGCAATGCACAGAGGGATAATCCATTCCTTATGTAAGGGTAAACACCTGCATTGAACAGAGGGATCATCCAATCCTTAAGTAAAGGTAGAAACCTGCGTAGAACACAGGGATCATCCTTCTTCAGGTAACAGTAAACACCTGCGTTCAAAAGAGGTATCATCCATTACTTAGGTAAAGATAAACACCTGCATTGAACAGTGGGTTAATCCATTCCTTAGGTAACGGTAAACACTGGTATTGAACAGAGGAATCATTTATTCCTTAGGTAAAGTTTAACACCTGCATTGCACAGAGGTATCACCACATTCCTTAGGTAAAGGTAAACACCTGCATTGCACAGAGGGATCATCAATTCCTTAGGTAAATGTAAACACCTGCATTGCACACAGGAATCATTCATTCCTTAGGTAACTGTAAACACCTGCATTGAACAGAGGGATCATCCATTTCTTAGATAATGGTTAACTCCTGCATTGAACAGAGGGATGATCTATTCTGTAGGTAAAGATCAACACCTGCATTTCACAGAGGGATCATCCTATTCCTTAGGTAAAGGTAAACACCTGCATTGCACAGAGGGTACATACATTCCGTAGGTAATGGTAAACACCTGCATATAAGAGAGGGATCATCAATTCTTTAGGTAAAGGTAAACAGGTGCATTGAACAGAGGGATCTTCCATTCCGTAGGTAATAGTAAACACCTGCAATGCTCAGAAGGATCATCCATTCATAAGGTAAATGCAACCACCTGCATTACACAGGAGAATCATGATTTCCTGAGGTAAAGGTAAAAACCTGGATTTACCAGAGGAATCTTCCATTCCTTAGGTAACTGTAAACACCTGCAATGCACAGAAGGATCATCCATTCCTTACGGAAAGGAAGAAAACTGCATTGAACAAAGGTATCATCCATTCCTTAGGAAAAGGTAAACACCTGCATTGAACAGAGGGTTAGTCCATTCCTTAGAATACGATAAACACCTGCATTGAACAGAGGGATCATTTATTCCTTAGATCAAGTTTAACACCTGCATTGCACAGAGGTATCACCACATTCCTTAGGTAAAGCTAAACACCTGCATTGCACAGAGGAATCATTCATTCCTTAGGTAACTGTAAACACCTGCATTGAACAGAGGGATCATCCATTTCATAGATAACGGA
>JAEOAD010002188.1:0-175126 GCA_036365145.1 Orientallactaga sibirica
CTAAGTAGAAAACTTTGAACTTGCTGCACTGAACCTTCTTCATTAGGAAAGCAACTGAAGTTTAGAACCGAACTAGCTTATTTCTCACAGTACAGTGTTCGGCAATTAAATCGGTTTGTTTTCTAAACAATCTACTTTAGAAATGAAGAAACTAGTAAGTTGTATATCTTGTTAGACTACACAAACAAGGAAGGTTTGAAGTTGCTGCACTAAACCTTCTTCTTAGGAAAGCAACTGATTCCTAGAACCAAACTAGCTTATTTCACACAGCACAGTGTTCGCCAATGAAGATGTATGTTTTCTAAACCAACTGCTTTAGAAATGAAGCAAAACTACTAATTTGTACATCTTCTTAGATTTCACTAACTAGAAATGTTTGAAGTTGCTGCACTAAACCTTCTTCGTAGGAAAGCAACTGATTCCTAGAACAGAACTCCCTTATTTCACACAGTACAGTTTTCGGCAATGAAGATGTATGTTTTCTAAACAAACTGCTTTAGAAATGAAGTGAAACTACTAAGTTGTATATCTTGTTAGATTACACTAACTAGAAAAGTTTGAACTTGCTGCACTGAACGTTCTTAGTAGGAAAGCAACTGATTCCTAGAACCGAACTAGCTTATTTCACACAGTACAGTTTTCGGCAATCAAGATGTATGTTTTCTAAACAAACTGCTGTAGAAATGAAGGGAAACTACTAAGTTGTACATCTTGTTAGATTACACTAACTAGAAAAGTTTGAAAATGCTGCACTGAACCTTCTTCGTACGAAAGCAACTGATTCCTAGAACCGAACTAGCTTATTTCACACAGTACAGTTTTCGTCAATGAAGATGTATGATATCTAAACAAACTGCTTTAGAAATGAAGTGAAACTACTAAGTTGTACATCTTGTTAGTAGGTTTGATTACTAAACTTACCTGGAAAAAGTTTTTAGAAACAAAACTTATTTTCTGCACTAAACCGTCTTTGTAGGAAAGGAACTAATTTGTACATCTTCTTAGATTACACTAACTAGAATTATTTCACCTTCTCGTAGAAAGCAATTGACAGAACTACCTTATTTCACACAGGCAATGAAGATGTATGTTTTTCTAAACAAACTGCTTTAGAAATGAAGTGAAACTATTAAGTTGTACATCTTGGTAGATTACATTAACTGGAAAAGTTTGAACTTTCTGCATTAAACCGTCTTCGTAGGAAAGGAACTGATTCCTAGAACCGAACTTACTTATTTCACACAGTACAGTTTTCGGCAATGAAGATGTATGTTTTCTAAACACACTGCTGTAGAAATGAAGTGAAACTACTAAATTGTACATCTTGTTAGATTACACTAAGTAGAAAAATTTGAACTTGCTGCACTAAACCTTCTTCGTAAGAAAGCAACTGATTCCTAAAACAGAACTAGCTTATTTCACACAGTAGAGAGTTCGGCAATGAAGGTGTTTGTTTTCTAAACAAACTGCTTTAGAAATGATGCGAAACTAGTAAGTTGTACATCTTGTTAGACTACACAAACAAGGAAGGTTTGAAGTTGCTGCACTAAACTTTCTTCGTAGGAATGCAACTGATTCCTAGAACCAAACTAGCTTATTTCACACAGAGGGTGTTCGCCAATGAAGATGTATGTTTTCTAAACCAATTGCTTTAGAAATGAAGCGTAACTGCTAATTTGTACATCTTCTTAGATCACACTAACTAGAAATGTTTGAAGTTGCTGAAATAAACCTTCTTCATAGGAAAGCAACTGATTCCTAGAACGGAACTACCTTATTTCACACAGTACAGTTTTCGGCAATGAAGATGTATGTTTTCTAAACAAACTGCTTTAGAAATGAAGTGAAACTACTAAGTTGTATATATTGTTAGATTACACTAAGTAGAAAACTTTGAACTTGCTGCACTGAACCTTCTTCGTAGGAAAGCAACTGATTCCTAGAACCGAACTAGCTTATTTCACACAGTACAGTGTTCGGCAATTAAGTGGTTTGTTTTCTAAACAATCTACTTTAGAAATGAAGAGAAACTAGTAAGTTGTATATCTTGTTAGACTACACAAACAAGGCAGGTTTGAAGTTGCTGCACTAAACATTCTTCGTAGGAAAGCAACTGATTCCTAGAACCAAACTAGCTTATTTCACACAGCACAGTGTTCACCAATGAAGATGTATGTTTTCTAAACCAACTGCTTTAGAAATGAAGCAAAACTACTAATCTGTACATCTTCTTAGATTGCACTAACTAGAAATGTTTGAAGTTGCTGCACTAAACCTTCTTCGTAGGAAAGCAACTGATTCCTAGAACGGAACTCCCTTATTTCACAAAGTACAGTTTTCGGCAATGAAGATGTATGTTTTCTAAACATACTGCTTTAGAAATGAAGTGAAACTACTAAGTTGTATATCTTGTTAGATTACACTAACTAGAAAAGTTTGAACTTGCTGCACTGAACCTTCTTCGTAGGAAAGCAACTGATTCCAAGAACCGAACTAGCTTATTTCACACAGTACAGTTTTGGCAATCAAGATGTTTGTTTTCTAAACAAACTGCTTTAGAAATGAAGGGAAACTACTAAGTTGTACATCTTGTTAGATTACACTAACAAGAAAAGTTTGAAAATGCTGCACTGAACCTTCTTCTTAGAAAGCAACTGATTCCTAGAACCAAACTAGCTTATTTCACACAGTACAGTTTTCGCCAATGAAGATGTATGTTATCTAAACAAACTGCTTTAGAAATGAAGTGCAACTACTAAGTTGTACATCTTCTAGATTACATTACCTAGAAAAGTTTGAACTTTCTGCACTAAACCTTCTTTAGGAAAGGAACTGATTCCTAGAACCAAACTAACTTATTTCACAGAGTACAGTGTTCGCCAATGAAGATGTATGTTTTCTAAACAAACTGCTGTAGAAATGAAGTGAAACTATTAAGTTGTACATCTTCTTAGATTACATTAACTGGAAAAGTTTGAACTTTCTGCATTAAACCGTCTTCTTAGGAAAGGAACTGATTCCTAGAACCGAACTACCTTATTTCACACAGTACAGTTTTGGCAATGAAGATGTATGTTTTCTAAACAAACTGCTGTAGAAATGAAGTGAAACTACTAAGTTGTACATCTTCTGAGATTACACTAACTAGAAAAGTTTGAACTTGCTGCACTAAACCTTCTTCGTAAGAAAGCAACTGATTCCTAAAACAGAACTAGCTTATTTCACACAGTAGAGAGTTCATAATGAAGGTGTTTGTTTTCTAAACAAACTGCTTTAGAAATGATGCGAAACTAGTAAGTTGTACATCTTGTTAGACTACACAAACAAGGAAGGTTTGAAGTTGCTGCACTAAACTTTCTTCGTAGGAATGCAACTGATTCCTAGCACCAAACTAGCTTATTTCACACAGCACAGTGTTCGCCAATGAAGATGTATGTTTTCTAAACCAACTGCTTTAGAAATGAAGCGTAACTGCTAATTTGTACAACTTCTTAGATCACACTAACTAGAAATGTTTGAAGTTGCTGAAATAAACCTTCTTCGTAGGAAAGCAACTGATTCCTAGAACGGAACTACCTTATTTCACACAGTACAGTTTTCGGCAATGAAGATGTATGTTTTCTAAACAAACTGCTTTAGAAATGAAGTGAAACTACTAAGTTGTATATTTTGTTAGATTACACTAACTAGAAAAGTTTGAACTTGCTACACTGAACCATATTCGTAGGAAAGAAACTGATTCCTAGAACCGAACTAGCTTATTTCACACAGTGCAGTGTTCGGCAATGAAGATGTTTATTTTCTAAACAAACCACTTTAGAAAGGAAGCGAAACTAGTAAGTTGTATATCTTGTTAGACCACAGAAACAAGGAAGGTTTGAAGTTGCTGCACTAAACCTTCTTCGTAGGAAAGCAACTGATTCCTAGAACCAAACTAGCTTATTTCACACAGCACAATGTTCGCCAATGAAGATGTATGTTTTCTAAACCAACTGCTTTAGAAATGAAGCAAAACTACTAATCTGTACATCTTCCTACATTACAGTAACTAGATATGTTTGAAGTTGCTGCACTAAACCTTCTTCGTAGGAAAGCAACTGATTTGTAGAAGGGAACTACCTTATTTCACACAGTACAGTTTTCGGCAATGAAGATGTATGTTTTCTAAACAAACTGCCTTAGAAATGAAGTGAAACTACTAAGTTGTACATCTTGTTAGATTACAATAACTATAAAAGTTTGAACTTGCTGCACTGAACCTTCTTCGTAGGAAAGCAACTGATTCCTAGAACCGAACTAGCTTATTTCACACAGTACAGTGTTCGGCAATGAAGATGTTTATTTTCTAAATAAACTACTTTAGAAATGAAGGGAAACTACTAATTTGTACATCTTCTTAGATTACACTAACTAGAAATGTTTGAAGTTGCTGCAATAAACCTTCTTCGTAGGAAAGGAACTGATTCCTCGAAGCGAACTAAGTTATTTCACACAGTACAGTTTTCGGCAAAGAAGATGTATGTTTTCTAAAAAAACTGCTTTAGAAATGAAGTGAAACTCCTAAGTTGTACATCTTGGTAGATTACACTAACTAAAAAAGTTTGAACTTGCTGCACTAAACCTTCTTCGCAGGAAAGCAACTTATTCCTAGAACCGAACTAGCTTATTTCACACAGTACAGTGTTCTGCAATGAAGATGTTTGTTTTCTAAAAAAACTACTTTAGAAATGAAGCAAACGTAGTAAGTTGTACATCTTGTTAGACTACACAAACACGGAAGGGTGGAAGTTGCTGCACTAAACCTTCTTCGTAGGAAAGGAACTGATTCCTAGAACCAAACTACCTTATGTCACAAAGCACAATGTTCGCCAATGAAAACGTATGTTTTCTAAACCAACTGCTTTAGAAAGGAAGCAAAACTAATAATTTGTACATTTTCTTAGATTACACTAACTAGAATTGTTTGAAGTTGCTGCACTAAACCTTCTTCTTAAGAAAGCAACTGATTCCTAGAACGTAACTACCTTATTTCACACAGTACTTTTTTTGGCAATGAAGATGTATGTTTTCTAAACAAACTGGTTTAGAAATGAAGTGAAACTACTAAGTTGTCCATCTTGTTAGATTACACTAACTAGAAAAGTTTGAACTTGCTGCACTGAACCTTCTTCGTAGGAAAGCAACTGATTCTTAGAACCAAACTAGTTCTTTTCACACAGCACAGTGTTAGCCAATGAAGATGTATGTTTTCTAAACACACTGCTTTAGAAATGAAGCGAAACTACTAATTTGTACATCTTCTTAGATTACACTAACTAGAAATGTTTGAAGTTGCTGAACTAAACCTTCTTCATAGGAAAGCAACTGATTCCTAGAACGGAACTACCTTATTTCACACAGTACAGGTTTCGGCAATGAAGATGTATGTTTTCTAAACAAACTGCTTTAGAAATGAAGTGAAACTACTAAGTTGTACATCTTGTTAGATTACACTAACTGGAAAAGTTTGAACTTGCTGCACTGAACCTTCTTCGTAGGAAAGCAATTGATTCCTAGGACCGAACTAGCTTATTTCACACAGTACAGTGTTCGGCAATGAAGATGTCTGTTTTCTAAAGTAACTACTTTAGAAATGAAGCGAAACTAGTAAGTCGTACATCTTGTTAGACTACACAAACAAGGAAGGTTTGAAGTTGCTGCACTAAACCTTCTTCGTAGCAACGCAACTGATTCCTAGAACCAAACTACCTTATTTCACACAGCACAGTGTTCGCCAATGAAGATGTATGTTTTCTAAACAAACTGCTTTAGAAATGAAGAGAAACTACTAAGTTGTACATCTTGGTAGATTACATTAACTGGAAAAGTTTGAACTTGCTGCACTGAACCTTCTTCGTAGGAAAACAACTGATTCCTAGAACCGAACTAGCTTATTTCACACAGTACAGTGTTCGGCAATGAAGATGTTTGTTTTCTAAACTAACTACTTTAGAAATGAAACGAAACTAGTAAGTTATACATCTTGTTAGACTACACGAACATGGAAGGTTTGAAGTTGCTGCACTAAAACTTCATCTTAGGAAAGCAACTGATTCCTAGAACCGAACTACCTTATTTCACAAAGTACAGTTTTCGGCAATGAAGATGTATGTTTTCTAAACAAACTGCTTTAGAAATGAAGTGAAACTACTAAGTTGTACATCTTGTTAGATTACACTAACTAGAAAAGTTTGAACTTGCTGCACTGAACCTTCTTCGTAGGAAAGCAACTGATTTCTAGAAACGAACTAGCTTATTTCACACAGTACAGTGTTCGGCAATGAAGATGTTTGTTTTCTAAACAAACTGCTTTAGAAATGAAGCGAAACTACTAATTTGTACATATTCTTAGATTACACTAACTAGAAATGTTTGAAGTTGCTGCACTAAACCTTCTTCGTAGGAACGCAACTGATTCCTAGAACCAAACTAGCTTATTTCACACAGCACAGTGTTGGCCAATGAAGATGTATGTATTCTAAACCAACTGCTTTAAAAATGAAGCGAAACTACTAATTTGTACATCTTCTTAGATTACACTAACTAGAAATGTTTGAGGTTGCTGCACTAAACCTTCTTTGTAGGAAAGCAACTGATTCCTAGAACGGAACTACCTTATTTCACACAGTACAGTTTTCTGCAATGAAGATGTATGTTTTCTAAACAAACTGCTTTAGAAATGATGTGAAACTACTAAATTGTACATCTTGTTAGATTACACTAACTAGAAAAGTTTGAAGTTGCTGCACTTAACCTTCTTCGTAGGAAAGCAACTGATTCCTAGAACCGAACTAGCTTATTTCACACAGTACAGTGTTCGGCAATGAAGATGTTTGTTTTCTAAACAAACTACTTTAGAAATGAAGCGAAACTAGTAAGTTGTACATCTTGTTAGACTACACAAACAAGGAAGGTTTGAGGTTGATGCACTAAACCTTCTTCGTAGCAACGCAACTGATTCCTAGAACCAAACTAGCTTATTTCACACAGCACAGTGTTCGCCAATGAAGATGTATGTTTTCTAAACAAACTGCTTTAGAAATGAAGCGAAACTAGTAAGTTGTACATCTTGTTAGACTACACGAACAAGGAAGGTTTGAAGTTGCTGCACTAAAACTTCTTCTTAGGAAAGCAACTGATTCCTAGAACCGAACTACCTTATATCACACAGTACAGTTTTCGGCAATGAAGATGTATGTTTTCTAAACCAACTGCTTTAGAAATGAAGTGAAACTACTAAGTTGTACATCTTGTTAGATTACACTAACTAGAAAAGTTTGAACTTGCTGCACTGAACCTTCTTCGTAGGAAAGCAACTGATTCCTAGAACGGAACTACCTTATTTCACACAGTACAGTTTTCGGCAATGAAGATGTATGTTTTCTAAACAAACTGCTTTAGAAATGATGTGAAACTACTAAGTTGTACATCTTGTTAGATTACACTAATTAGAATAGTTTGAAGTTGCTGCACTGAACCTTCTTTGTAGGAAAGGAACTGATTCCTAGAACCGAACTAGCTTATTTCACACAGTACAGTGTTCGGCAAAGAAGATGTTTGTTTTCTAAACTAACTACTTTAGAAATGAAGCGAAACTAGTAAGTTGTACATCTTGTTTGACTACACAAACAAGGAAGGTTTGAAGTTGCTGAACTAAGCCTTCTTCATAGGAAAGCAACTGATTCCTAGAACGGAACTACCTTATTTCACACAGTACAGTTTTCGACAATGAAGATGTATGTTTTCTAAAACAACTGCTTTAGAAATGAAGCGAAACAACTAAGTTGTACATCTTCTTAGATTACACTAACTAGAAATGTTTGAAGTTGCTGAACTAAACCTTCTTCGTAGGAAAGCAACTGATTCCTAGAACGGAACTTCCTATTTTCACACAGTACAGTTTTCGGCAATGAAGATGTATGTTTTCTAAACAAACTGCTTTAGAAATGAAGTGAAACTACTAAGTTGTACATCTTGGTAGATTACATTAACTAGAAAAGATTGGACTTTGTGCATTAAACGGTCTTCGAAGGAAAGGAACTGATTCCTAGAACCGAACTTACTTATTTCACACAGTACAGTTTTCGGCAATTAAGATGTATGTTTTCTAAACAAACTGCTTTAGAAATGATGTGAAACTATTAATTTGTACATCTTGTTAGATTACAGTAATTAGAAAGGTTTGAACATGATGCACTGAACCTTCTTCGTAGGAAAGCAACTGATTCCTAGAAACGAACTAGCTTATTTCACACAGTACAGTGTTCGGCAATGAAGATGTTTGTTTTCTAAAGTAACTACTTTAGAAATGAAGCAAAACTAGTAAGTTGTACATCTTGTTAGACTACACCATCAAGGAAGGTTTGAAGTTGCTGCATTAAACCTTCTTCGTAGGAAAGCAACTGATTCCTAGAACCAAACTAGCTTATTTCACACAGCACAGTGTTCGCCTATGAAGATGTATGTTTTCTTAACCAACTGCTTTAGAAATGAAGCGAAAATACTAATTTGTACATCTTCTTAGATTACACTAACTAGAAATGTTTGACGTTGCTGCACTAAACCTTCTTCGTAGGAAAGCAACTGATTCCTAGAACGGAACTACCTTATTTCACACAGTACAGTGTTCGCCAATGAAGATGTATGTTTTCTAAACCAACTGCTTTAGAAATGAAGCGAATCTACAAATTTGTACATCTTCTTAGAAAACACTAACTAGAAATGTTTGAAGTTGCTGCACTAAACCTTCTTCTTAGGAAAGCAACTGATTCCTAGAACGGAACTACCTTATTTCACACAGTACAGTTTTTGGCAATGAAGATGTATGTTTTCTAAACAAACTGCTTTAGAAATGTAGTGAAACGACTAAGTTGTACATCTTGGTAAATTACATTACCTGGAAAAGTTTGAACTTTATGCACTAAACCTTCTTCATAGGAACGGAACTGATTCCTAGAACCGAACTAACTTATTTCACACAGTACAGTTTTCAGGAATGAAGATGTATGTTTTTAAAAAACTGCTGTAGAAATGAACTGAAACTACTAACTTGTATATCTTGTTAGATTACACTAACTAGAAAAGTTTGAACTTGCTGCACTAAACCTTCTTCGTAGGAAAGCAACTGATTCCTAAAACAGAACTAGCTTATTTCACACAGTACAGTGTTCGGCAATGAAGATGTTTGTTTTCTACACAAACTACTTTAGAAATGAAGTGAAACTTGTAAGTTGTACATCTTCTTAGACTACACAAACAAGGAAGGTTTGAAGTTGCTGCAATAACCTTCTTCGTAGGAAAGCAACTGATTCCTAGAACCAAACTACCTCATTTCACACTGCACAGTGTTCGCCAATGAAGATGTAGGTTTTCTACAACAACTGCTTTAGAAATGAAGCGAAACTACTAATTTGTACATCTTCTTAGATTACACTAACTAGAAATGTTTGAAGTTGCTGAACTAAACCTTCTCCTAGGAAACCAAGTGATTCCTAGAACGGAACTATCTTATTTCACACAGTACAGTTTTCGGCAATGGAGATGTATGTTTTCTAAACAAACTGCTTTAGAAATGAAGTGAAACTACTAAGTTGTACATCTTGGTAGATTACATTAACTGGAAATGTTTGAACTTTCTGCACTAAACCGTCGTCGTAGGAGAGGAACTGATTCTTAGAACCGAACTAACTTATTTCACACAGTCTGTTTTCGGCAATGAAGATGTATGTTTTCTACAAAAACTGCTTTAGAAATGAAGAGAAACTACTAATTTGTACATCTTCTTAGATTACACTAACTAGAAATGTTTGAAGTGGCTGCACTAAACCTTCTTCTTAGGAAAGCAACTGATTCCTAGAATAGAACTAGCTTATTTCACACAGTACAGAGTTTGGCAATGAAGGTGTTTGTTTTGTAAACAAACTACTTTAGAAATGAAGCGAAACTACTAATTTGTACATCTTCTTAGACTACACTAACTAGAAATGTTTGACATTGGTGCACTAAATCTTCTTCGTAGGAAAGCAACTGATTCCAACAACGGAACTACCTTATTTCACACAGTACAGTTTTCGGCAATGAAGATGTATGTTTTCTAAACAAACTGCTTTAGAAATGAAGTGAAAATACTAAGTTGTACATCTTGTTATATTACACTAACAAGAAAAGTTTAAACTTGCTGCACTGAACCTTCTTTGTAGGAAAGCAACTGATTCCTAGAAACGAACTAGCTTATTTCACACAGTACAGTGTTCTGAAATCAAGATGTTTCTTTCCTAAACAAACTACTTTAGAAATGAAGCGAAACTAGTAAGGTGTATATCTTGTTAGAACACAAACAAGGAAGGTTTGAAGTTGCTTCACTAAACCTTCTTTGTAGGAAAGCAACTGATTCCTAGAACCAAACTAGCTTATTTCACACAGCACAGTGTTCGCCAATGAAGATGTATGTTTTCTAAACCAACTGCTTTAGAAATGGAGCGAAACTACTAATTTGTACATCTTCTTAGATTACACTAACTAGAAATATTTGAAGTTGCTGAACTAAACCTTCCTAGTAGGAAAGCAACTGATTCCTAGATGGAACTACCTTATTTCCCACAGTACAGTTTTCGGCAATGAAGATGTATGTTTTCTAAACAAACTGCTTTAGAAATGAAGTGAAACTACTTAGTTGTACATCTTGCTAGATTACATAAACTTGAAAAGTTTGATCTTTCTGCACTAAACCGTCTTCATAGGAAAGGAACTGATTCGTAGAACCAAACTAGCTTATTTCACACAGCACAGTGTTCGCCAATGAAGATGTATGTTTTCTAAACCAACTGCTTTAGAAATGAAGCGAAACTACTAATTTGTACATCTTCTTAGATTACACTAACTAGAAATGTTTGAAGTGGCTGCACTAAACCTTCTTCGTAGGAAAGCAACTGATTCCTAGAACCGAACTAGCTTATTTCACACAGTACAGAGTTCGGCAATGAAGGTGTTTGTGTTGTAAACAAACTACTTTAGAAATGAAGCGAAACTACTAATTTGTACATCTTCTTAGACTACACTAACTAAAAATGTTTGACATTGCTGCACTAAACCTTCTTCTTAGGAATGCAACTATTTCCTAGAACGGAACTACCTTATATCACACAGTACAGTTTTCGGCAATGAAGATGTATGTTTTCTAAACAAACTGCTTTAGAAATGAAGTGAAACTACTAAGTTGTACATCTTGTTATATTACACTAACTAGAAAAGTTTAAACTTGCTGCACTGAACCTTCTTTGTAGGAAAGCAACTGATTCGTAGAACTGAACTACCTTATTTCACACAGTACAGTGTTCTGAAATCAAGATGTTTGTTTCCTAAACAAACTACTTTAGAAATGAAGCAAAAGTAGTAAGTAGTACATCTTGTTAGACTACACAAACAAGGAAGGTTTGAAGTTGCTTCACTAAACCTTCTTCGTAGGAAAGCAACTGATTCCTAGAACCGAACTAAGTTATTTCTCACAGTACAGTTTTCGGCAATGTAGATGTATGTTTTCTAAACAACGTGCTTTAGAAATGAAGTGAAACTCCTAAGTTGCATATCTTGGTAGATTACACTAACTAGAAAAGTTTGAACTTGCTGCAATAAACCTTCTTCGTAGGGAAGCCACTGATTCCTAGTACCGAACTAGTTTATTTCACACAGTACAGTTTTCGGCAATGAAGATGTTTGTTTTCTAAACAAACTACCTTAGAAATGAAGCGAAAGTAGTAAGTAGTACATCTTGTTACACTACACAAACAAGGAAGGTTTGAAGTTGCTGCACTAAACCTTCTTCGTAGGAAAGCAACTGATTCCTAGAACCAAACTAGCTTATTTCACACAGCACAGTGTTCGCCAATGAAGATGTATGTTTTCTAAACCAACTGCTTTAGAAATGAAGCGAAACTACTAATTTGTACATCTTCTTAGATTACACTAACTAGAAATGTTTGAAGTTGCTGAACTAAACCTTCTTCGTAGGAAAGCAACTGATTCCTAGAACCGAACTAAGTTATTTCATACAGTACAGTTTTCGGCAATGAAGATGTATGTTTTCTAAACAAACTGCTTTAGAAATGAAGTGAAACTCCTAAGTTGTACATCTTGGTAGATTACACTAACTAGAAAAGTTTGAACTTGCTGCACTAAACCTTCTTCTTAGGAAAGGAACTCATTCCTAGAACCGAACTAGTTTATTTCACACAGTACACTTTTCGGCAATGAAGATGTATGTTTTCTAAACAAACTGCTTTAGAAATGAAGTGAAACTACTAAGTTGTACATCTTGTTAGATTACACTCACTACAAAAGTTTAAACTTGCTGCACTGAACCTTCTTTGTAGGAAAGCAACTGATTCCTAGATCCGAACTAGCTTATTTCACACAGTACAGTGTTCTGCAATGAAGATGTTTGTTTTCTAAACAAACAACTTTAGAAATGAAGCGAAACTAGTAAGCTGTACATCTTGTTAGACTACACAAACAAGGAAGGTTTGAAGTTGCTGCACTAAATCTTCTTTTAGGAAAGCAACTGATTCCTAGTACCAAACTAGCTTATTTCACACAGCACAGTGTTCGCCAATGAAGATGTATGTTTTCTAAACCAACTGCTTTAGAAATGAAGCGAAACTACTAATTTGTACATCTTCTTAGACTACAGTAACTAGAAATGTTTGAAGTTTCTGAACTAAACATTCTTTCTAGGAAAGCAACTGATTCCTAGAACGGAACTACCTTATTTCACACAGTACAGTTTTCGGCAATGAAGATGTATGTTTTCTAAACAAACTGCTTTAGAAATGAAGTGAATCTACTAAGCGGTACATCTTGGTAGATTACATTAAATGGAAAAGTTTGATCTTTCTGCACTAAACCGTCTTCATAGGAAAGGAACTGATTCGCAGAACCAAACTAGCTTATTTCACACAGCACAGTGTTCACCAATGAAGATGTATGTTATCTAAACCAACTGCTATAGAAATGAAGCGAAACTACTAATTTGTACATCTTCTTAGATTACACTAACTAGAAATGTTTGAAGTGGCTGCACTAAATGTTCTTCGTAGGAAAGCAACTGATTCCTAGAACCGAACTAGCTTATTTCACACAGTACAGAGTTCGGCAATGAAGGTGTTTGTGTTGTAAACAAACTACTTTAGAAATGAAGCGGAACTACTAATTTGTACATCTTCGTAGACTGCACTAACTAAAAATGTTTGACATTGCTGCACTAAACCTTCTTCTTAGGAATGCAACTGATTCCTAGAACGGAACTACCTTATATCACACAGTACAGTTTTCGGCAATGAAGATGTATGTTTTGTAAACAAACTGCTTTAGAAATGAAGTGAAACTACTAAGTTGTACATCTTGTTATATTACACTAACTAGAAAAGTTTAAACTTGCTGCACTGAACCTTCTTTGTAGGAAAGCAACTGATTGCTAGAACCGAACTAGCTTATTTCACACAGTACAGTGTTCTGAAATCAAGATGTTTGTTTCCTAAACAAACTACTTTAGAAATGAAGCGAAACTAGTAAGTTGTACATCTTGTTAGACTACACAAACAAGGAAGGTTTGAAGTTGCTTCATTAAACCTTTTTCGTAGGAAAGCAACTGATTCCTAGAACCAAATAGCTTATTTCACACAGCACAGGGTTCGCCAATGAAGATGTATGGTTTCTCAACCAACTGCTTTAGAAAAGAAGCAAAACTACTAATTTGTACATCTTCTTAGATTACCCTAACTAGAAATGTTTGAAGTAGCTGCACTAAACCTTCTTCGTAGGAAAGCAACTGATTCCAAGAACCGAACTACCTTTTTAAACACAGTACAGTTTTCAGCAATGAAGATGTATGTTTTATACACAAACTGCTTTAGAAATGAAGTGAAACTACTAAGTTGTACATCTTGGTAGATTACATTAACTGGACAAGTTTGAACTTTCGGCACTAAACCGTCTTGGTAGGAAAGAAACTGATTCCTAGAACGGAACTACGTTATTTCACACAGTACAGTTTTCGGCAATGAAGATCTATGTTTTCTAAACAAATTCCTTTAGAAATAAAGTGATACTACTAAGTTGTACATCTTGTTAGACTACACAAACAAGGAAGGTTTGAAGTTGCTCCTCAAAACTTCGTAGGAAAGCCACTGATTCCTAGAACCGAACTAGCTTATTTGACACAGTACAGTGTTCGGAAATGAAAATGTTTGTTTTCTGAACAAACTACTTTAGAAATGAAGCGAAACTAGTAAGTTGTACATCTTGTTAGACTACACAAACAAGGAAGGTTTGAAGTTGCTGCACTAAACCTTCTTCGTAGGAAAGCAACTGATTCCTAGAAGTGAACTAGCTTATTTCATACACTACAGTTTTCGGCAATGAAGATGTATGTTTTCTAAACAAACTGCTTTAGAAATAAAGGGAAACTACTAATTTGTACATCTTCGTAGATTACATTAACTGGAAAAGTTTGAACTTTCTGCACTAAACCGTCTTAGTAGGAAAGCAACTGATTCCTACAACCTAACTAACTTATTTCACACAGTACACTTTTCGGCAATGAAGATCCATGTTTTCTAAACAAACTGCTGTAGAAATGAATTGAAACTGCTCAGTTGTACATCTTCTGAGATTACACTAACTTGAAAAGTTTAAACTTGCTGCACTAAACCTTCTTCGTAGGAAAGTAACTGATGCCTAAGACCGAACTAGCTTATTTCACACAGTAGAGAGTTCGGCCACGAAGGAGTTTGTTTTCTAAACAAACTACTTTAGCAATGAAGCGAAACTAGTAAGTTGTACATCTTGTTAGACTACACAAAGAAGGAAGGTTTGAAGTTGCCGCACTAAACCTTCTTCGTAGGAAAGCAACTGATTCCTAGATCCAAACTAGCTTATTTCACACAGCACAGTGTTCGCCAATGAAGATGTATGTTTTCTAAACCAACTGCTTTAGAAATGAAGCGAAACTACGAATTTGTACATCTTCTTAGATTACACTAACTAGAAATGTTTGAAGTTGCTGCACTAAACCTTCTTCGTAGGAAAGCAACTGATTCCTAGAACGGAACTACCTTATTTCACATAGTACAGTTTTCGGCAATGAAGGTGTATGTTTTCTAAACAAACTGCTTTAGAAATGAAGTGAAACTACTAAGTTGTACATCTTCGTAGATTACATTAACTGGAAAAGTTTGTACTTTCTGCACCAAACCGTCTTCGTAGGAAAGCAACTGATTCCTAGAACAGAACTAACTTATTTCACACAGTACAGTTTTCAGGAATGAAGATGTATGTTTTCTAAAAAAAACTCCTGTAGAAATGAATTGAAACTACTCAGTTGTACATCTTGTTTGATTACACTATCTAGAAAAGTTTGAACTTGCTGCATTAAACCTTCTTCGTAGAAAAGCAACAGACTCCTCAAACTGAATTAGCTTAATTCACACAGTAGAGAGTTGGGCAATGAAGGTGTTTGTTTTCTAAACAACCTACTTTACAATGAAGCGAAACTAGAAAGTTGTACATCTTGTTAGACTACACAAACAAGGAAGGATTGAAGTTGCTGCACTGAACCTTCTTCCTAGGAAAGCTACTGATTCCTAGAACCAAACTAGCTTATTTCACACAGTACGGTGTTCGGCAATGAAGATGTTTGTTTTCTAAACAAACTGCTTTAGAAATGAAGGGAAAGTACTAAGTTGTACATCTTGTTAGATTACACTAACTAGAAAAGTTTGAACTTGCTGCACTAAACGTTCTTCGTAGGAAAGCAACTGATTCTAGAACAGAACTAGCTTATTTCACACAGTACAGAGTTCGGCAATGAAGTTGTTTGTTTTCTAAACAAACTACTTTAGAAATGAAGTGAAAGTAGTAAGTTGTATATCTTCTTACATTACACTAACTAGAAATGTTTGAAGTGGCTGCACTAAACCTTCTTCGTAGGAAAGCAACTGATTCCTAGAACCGAACTAATTAATTTCACAGAGTACAGAGTTTGGCAATGACGATGTTTGTTTTCTAAACAAACTAATTTAGAAATGAAGCAAAACTAGTAAGTGGTATATCTTGTTAGACTACACAAACCAGGAAGGTTTGAACTTGATGCACTAAACGTTCTTCGTAGGAAAGCAACTGATTCCTAGAACAGAACTAGCTTATTTCACACAGTACAGAGTTCGGCAATGAAGATGTTTGTTTTCTAAACAAACTACTTTAGAAATGAAGCGAAACTAGGAAGTTGTACATCCTGTTAGACTACACAAACCAGGAAGGTTTGAAGTTGGTGCACTAAACCTTCTTCGTAGGAAAGCAACTGATTCCTAGAACCAAACTAACTTATTTCACACAGCACAGTGTTCGCCAATGAAGATTTATGTTTTCTAAACAAACTGCTTTAGAAATAAAGTGAAACTACTAAGTTGTACATCTTCGTAGATTACATAAACAGGAAAAGTTTGAACTTTCTGCACTAAACCGTCTTCGTAGAAAAGGAACTGATTGCGAGAACCGAACTAACTCATTTCACACAGTACAGTTTTCGGCATTGAAGATGTATGTTTTCTAAATAAACTGCTGTAGAAATGAATTGAAACTACTAAGTTGTACATCTTGTTAGATTAAACTAACTAGAATAGTTTGAACTTGCTGCACTAAACCATCTTCGTAGGAAAGCAAGTGATTCTTAGAACAGAACTAGCTTATTTCACACAGTACAGAGTTCGGGAATGAAGATGTTTGTTTTCTAAACAAACTAATTTACAATGAAGCGAAACTAGTAAGTGGTACATCTTCTTCGATTACACTAACAAGAAATGTGTGAAGTTGCTGCACTAAACCTTTTTCGTAGGAAAGCACCTGATTCCTAGATCCAAACTAGCTTATTTCACACAGCACAGTGTTCGCCAATGAAGATGTATGTTCTCTAAACCAACTCCTTTAGAAATGAAGTGAAACTACTAAGTTGTACATCTTCTTAGATTACACTAACTAGAAATGTTTGAAGTTGCTGAACTAAACCTTCTTCGTAGGAAAGCAACTAATTCTTAGAACGGAACTACCTTATTTCACACAGTACAGTTTTCGGCAATGAAGATGTATGTTTTCTAAACAAACTGCTTAAGAAATGAAGTGAAACTACTAAGTTGTACATCTTCTTAGATTACATTAACTGGAAAAGTTTGAACTTTCTGCACTAAACCGTCTTCGTAGGAAAGGAACTGATTCCTAGAACTGAACTAACTTATTTCAAACAGTACAGCTTTCGGCAATGAAGATGTATGTTTTCTAAACAAACTGCTGTAGAAATGAATTGAAATTACTAAGTTGTACATCTTGTTAGATTGCACTAACTAGAAAAGTTTGAACTTGCTGCACTGAACCTTCTTCGTAGGAAAGCAACTGATTCCTAGAACCGAACTAGCTTATTTCACACAGTACAGTTTTCGGCAATGAAGGTGTATGTTTTCTAAACAAACTGCTTTAGAAATGAAGTGAAACTACTAAGTTGTACATCCTCTTAGATTACATTAACTGGAAAAGTTTGAACTTTCTGCACTAAACCGTCTTCGTAGGAAAGGAACTGATTCTTAGAACTGAACAGTACAGTGTTCGACAATGAAGATGTTTGTTTTCTAAACAAACTATTTTAGAAATGAAGCGAAACTAGTTAGTTGTACATCTTGTTAGACTACACAAACAAGGAAGGTTTTAAGTTGCTGCACTAAACCTTCTTCGTAGGCAAACAACTGATTCCTAGAACCAAACAAGCTTATTTCACACAGCACAGTGTTCGCCAATGAAGATGTATGTTTTCTAAACCAACTGCTTTAGAAATGAAGCGAAATTACTAATTTGTACATCTTCTTATACTACACTAACTAGAAATGTTTGAAGTTGCTGCACTAAACCTTCTTCATAGGAAAGCAACTGATTCCTAAAACCGAACTAACTTATTTCAGACAGTACAGTTTTGGCCAATGAAGATGTATGTTTTCTAAACAAAATGCTTTAGAAATTAAGCGAAACTACTAAGTTGTACATCTTCGTAGATTTCACTAATTGGAAAAGTTTGAACTTTCTGCACTAAACCGTCTTCGTAGGAAATTAAGTGATTCCTAGAACCGAACTAACTTATTTAACACAGTACAGTTTTCGGCAATGAAGATGTATGTTTTCTAAACAAACTGCTGTAGAAATGAAGTGAAACTACTAAGTTGTACATCTTGTTAGATTACACTAACTAAAAAAGTTTGAACTTGCTGCACTAAACCTTCTTCGTAGAAAAGCAACTGATTCCTAAAACAAAACTAGCTTATTTCACACAGTAGAGAGTTCGGCAATGAATGTGTTTGTTTTCTAAACAAACTACTTTAGCAATGAAGCGAAACTAGTAAGTTGTACATCTTGTTCGACTACACAAACAAGGAAGGTTTGAAGTTGCTGCACTAAACCATCCTCGTAGGAAAGCAACTGATTCCTAGAACCAAGCTAGCTTATTTCACTCAGCACAGTGTTCGCCAATGAAGATGTATGTTTTCTAAACGAACTACTTTAGAAATGAAGCGAAACTAGTAATTTGTACATCTTCTTAGATTACACTAACTAGAAATGTTTGAGGTTGCTGCACTAAACCTTCTTCGTAGGAAAGCAACTGATTCCTAGAACGGAACTATGATATATCACACCGTACAGTATTCGGCAATGAAAATGAATGTTTTCTAAACTAACTGCTTTAGAAATGAAGGGAAACTACTATGCTGTTCATCTTGTAAGATTACACTAATTAGAAAAGTTTTGACTTGCTGCACTGAACCTTCTTCGTAGGAATTCAACTGATTCCTAGAACCGAACTAGCTTATTTCACACAGTACAGTTTTCCGCAATGAAGATGTTTGTTTTCTAAACAAACTACTTTAGAAATGAAGCTAAACTAGTTAGTTGTACATCTTGTTAGACTACACAAACAAGGAAGGTTTGAAGTTGCTGCACTAAACCTTCTTCGTGGAAAGCAACTGATTCCTAGAACCGACCTAACTTATTTCACACAGTACAGTTTTCGGCAATGAAGGTGTATGTTTTCTGAACAAACTGCTTTAGAAATGAAGCGAAACTACTAATTTGTACATCTTCTTAGATCACACTAACAAGAAATGTTTGAAGTTGCTGCACTAAACCATCTTCGTAGGAAAGCAACTGATTCCTAGAACCAAACTAACTTATTCCACACAGTACAGTTTTCGGCAATGAAGATTTATGTTTTCTAAACAAACTGCTTTAGCAATGAAGTGAAACTACTAGGTTGTACATCTTGGTAGTTTACATTAACTAGAAAAAGTTGAACTTTCTGCACTAAACCGTCTTAGTAGGAAAGGAACTGATTCCTAGATCCGAACTAACTTATTTCACACAGTACAGTTTTCGGCAATGAAGATGTTTGTTTTCTAAACAAACTACTTTAGAAATGAAGCGAAACTAGTAAGTTGTACATCCTGTTAGAATACACAAACAAGGAAGGTTTGACGTTGCTGCACTAAACCTTCTTTGTAGGAAAGCAACTGATTCCTCCAACTGAACTAGCTTATTTCACACAGAACAGAGTTCGACAATGAAGGGGTTTGTTTTCTAAACAAACTACTTTAGAAATGAACAGAAACTAGTAAGTTGTACATGTTGTTAGACTACACAAACAAGGAAGGTTTGAAGTTGCTGCACTAAACCTTCTTCGTAGGAAAGCAACTGATTCCTAGAACGGAACTACCTTATTTCACACAGTACAGTTTTCGGCAATGAAGATGTATGTTTTCCAAACAAACTGCTTTAGAAATGAAGTGAAACTACTAAGTTGTATATCTTGTTAGATTACACTAACTAGAAAAGTTTGAACTTGCTGCACTGAACCTTCTTCGTAGGAAAGCTACTGATTCCTAGAACCGACCTAGCTTATTTCACACAGTACAGTGTTCGGCAATGAAGATGTTTCTTTTCTAAACAAACTACTTTAGAAATGAAGCGAAACTAGTAAGTTGTACACTTGTTAGACTACACAAACAAGGAAGGGTTGAAGTTGCTGCACTAAACCTTCTTCGTAGCAACGCAACTGATTCCTAGAACCAAACTAGCTTATTTCACACAGCACAGTGTTCGCCATTGAAGATGTATGTTTTCTAAACCAACTGCTTTAGAAATGAAGCGAAACTATTAATTTGTACATATTCTTAGATTACACTAACTAGAAATATTTGAAGTTGCTGAACTAAACCTTCTTCGTAGGAAAGCAACTGATTCCTAGAACGGAACTACCTATTTTCACACAGTAAGATTTCGGCAATGAAGATGTATGTTTTCTAAACCAACTCCTTTAGAAATGAAGTGAAACTTCATGTGTTTGTTTTGTAAACAAACTACTTTAGCAATGAAGCGAAACTCGTAAGTTGTACATCTTGTTAGACTACACAAACAAGGAAGGTTTGAAGTTGCTGCACTAAATCTTCTTCGTAGGAAAGCAACTGATTCCTAGAACCAAGCTAGCTTATTTCACAGAGCACAGTGTTCGCCAATGAAGATGGTATGTTTTCTAAACCAACTGCTTTAGAAATGAAGCGAAACTACTAATTTGTACATCTTCTTAGATTACACTAACTAGAAATGTTTGAAGTTGCTGCACTAAACCTTCTTCGTAGGAAAGCAACTTATTCCTAGAACGGAACTACCTTATTTCACACAGTACAGTTTTTGGCAATGAGGATGTATGTTTAGTAAACAAACTGCTTTAGAAATGAAGTGAAACTACTAAGTTGTACATCTTCGTATATTACATTAACTGGAAAAGTTTGAACTTTCTGCACCAAACCGTCTTCGTAGGAAAGCAACTGATTCCTAGAACCGAACTAACTTATTTCACACAGTACAGTTTTCGACAATGAAGATGTATGTTTTCTAAACAAACTCCTGTAGAAATGAATTGAAACTACTCAATTGTACATCTTGTTTGATTACACTAACTAGAAAAGTTTGAACTTGCTGCACTAAACCTTCTTTGTAGGAAAGCAACTGATTCCTCAAACTGAATTAGCTTAATTCACACAGTAGAGAGTTTGGCAATGAAGGGGTTTGTTATCTAAACAACCTACTTTAGCAATGAAGCGAAACTAGTAAGTTGTACATCTTGTTAGACTACACAAACAAGGAAGGATTGAAGTTGGTGCACTGAACCTTCTTCGTAGGAAAGCAACTGATTCCTAGAACCAAACTAGCTTATTTCACACAGTACAGTGTTCGACAATGAAGATGTTTGTTTTGTAAACAAACTGGTTTAGAAATGAAGGGAAACTACTATTTTGTACATCTTCTTAGATTACACTAACTAGAAATGTTTGAAGTTGCTGCACTAAACCTTCTTCGTAGGAAAGCAACTGATTCCTAGAACCGAACTAACTAATTTCACACAGTACAGTTTTTGGAAATGAAAATGTATATTTTCTAAACAAACTAATTTAGAAATGAAGTGAAACTACTAAGTTGTACATCTTGTTAGATTACATTAACTAGAAAAGGTGGAACTTTCTGCACTAAACCGTCTTCGTAGGAAAGCAACTGATTCCTAGAACCGAAATAACTTATTTCACACAGTACAGTTTTCGGTAATGAAGATGTTTGTTTTCTAAACATACTACTTTAGAAATGAAGAGAAACGAGGAAGTTGTATATCCTGTTAGACTACACGAACAAGGAAGGTTTGAAGTTGGTGCACTAAACCTTCTTCGTAGGAAAGCAACTAATTCCTAGAACCAAACTAACTTATTTCACACCTCACAGTGTTCGCCAATGAAGATGTATGTTTTCTAAACCAACTGCCATAGAAATGAAGCGAAACTACTAATTTGTACATCTTCTTAGATTACACTAACTAGAAATGTTTGAAGTTGCTGCACTAAACCTTCTTCGTAGGAAAGCAACTGATTCCTAGAACCGAACTAAATTATTTCACTCCGTACAGTTTTCGTCAATGAAGATGTATGTTTTCTAAACAAACTGCTTTAGAAATAAAGTGAAACTACTAAGTTGTACATCTTCGTAGATTACATAAACTGGAAAAGGTTGAACTTTCTGCACTAAACCGTCTTCGTAGGAAAGGAACTGATTGCTAGAACCGAACTAACTTATTTCACACAGTACAGTTTTCGGCAATGAAGATGTATGTTTTCTAAACAAACTGCTGTAGAAATGAATAGAAACTACTAAGTTGTACATCTTCTTAGATTACACTAACTAGAAAAGTTTGAACTTGCTGCACTAAACCTTCTTCGTAGGAAAGCAACTGATTCTTAGAACAGAACTAGCTTATTTCACACAGTAGAGAGTTCGGCAATGAAGATGTTTGTTTTCTAAACAAACTAATTTAGAAATGAGGCAAAACTAGTAAGTGGTATATCTTGTTAGACTACACAAACCAGGAAGGTTTGAACTTGCTGCACTAAACGTTCTTCGTAGGAAAGCAACTGATTCCTAGAACAGAACTAGCTTATTTCACAAAGTGCAGAGTTCGGCAATGAAGATGTTTGTTTTCTAAACAAACTACTTTAGAAATGAAGGGAAACTAGTAAGTTGTACATCTTCTTAGATTACACTAACTAGAAATGTTTGAAGTGGCTGCACTAAACCTTCTTCATAGGAAAGCAACTGATTCCTAGAAAAGAACTAACTAATTTCACACAGTACAGTTTTTGGAAATGAAGATGGATATTTTCTAAACGAACTGCTTTAGAAATGAAGTGAAACTACTAAGTTGTACATCTTGTTAGATTACATTAACTAGAAAAGTTTGAACTTTCTGCACTAAACCGTCTTCGTAGGAAAGCAACTGATTCCTAGAACCGAACTAACTTATTTCACACAGTACAGTTTTCGGTAATGAAGATGTTTGTTTTCTAAACAAACTACTTTAGAAATGAACCGAAACTAGGAAGTTGTACATCCTGTTAGACTACACAAACCAGGAAGGTTTGAAGTTGGTGCACTAAACCTTCTTCGTAGGACAGCAACTGATTCCAAGAACCAAACTAACTTATTTCACACAGCACAGTGTTCGCCAATGAAGATGTATGTTTTCTAAACAAACTGCTTTAGAAATAAAGTGAAAGTACTAAGTTGTACATCTTCGTAGATTACATAAACTGGAAAAGTTTGAACTTTCTGCACTAAACCGTCTTCGTAGGAAAGGAACTGATTGCTAGAACCGAACTAACTTATTTCACAGAGTATAGTTTTCGGCCTTGAAGATGTATGTTTTCTAAATAAACTGCTGTAGAAATGAATTGAAACTACTAAGTTGTACATCTTGTTAGATTACACTAACTAGAATAGTTTGAACTTGCTGCACTAAACCTTCTTCGTAGGAAAGCAACTGATTCTTAGAACAGAACTAGCTTATTCCACACAGTACAGAGTTCGGCAATGAAGATGTTTGTTTTCTAAACAAACTAATTTAGAATGAAGCGAAACTAGTAAGTGGTACACCTTCTTCGATTACACTAACAAGAAATGTTTGAAGTTGCTGCACTAAACCCTTTTCGTAGGAAAGCAACTGATTCCTAGATCCAAACTAGCTTATTTCACACAGCACAGTGTTCGCCAATGAAGATGTATGTTTTCTAAACCAACTCCTTTAGAAATGAAGTGAAACTACTAAGTTGTACATCTTCTTAGATTACACTAACTAGAAATGTTTGAAGTTGCTGAACTAAACCTTCTTCGTAGGAAAGCAACTGATTCCTAGAACGAAACTACCTTATTTCACACAGTACAGTTTTCGGCAATGAAGATGTATGTTTTCTAAACAAACTGCTTTAGAAATGAAGTGAAACTACTAAGTTGTACATCTTCTTAGATTACATTAACTGGAAAAGTTTGAACTTTCTGCACTATACCGTCTTCGTAGGAAAGGAACTGATTCCTAGAACTGAACTAACTTATTTCACACAGTACAGTTTTCGGCAATGAAGATGTATGTTTTCTAAACAAACTGCTGTAGAAATGAATTGAAATTACTAAGTTGTACATCTTGTTAGATTACACTAACTAGAAAAGTTTGAACTTGCTGCAATGAACCTTCTTCGTAGGAAAGCAACTGATTCCTAGAACCGAACTAGCTTATTTCACACAGTACAGTGTTCGGCAGTGAAGATGTATGTTTTCTAAACCAACTGCTTTAGAAATGAAGCGAAACTACTAATGTGTACATCTTCTTAGATTACACTAACTAGAAATGTTTGAAGTTGCTGCACTAAACCTTCTTTGTAGGAAAGCAACTGATTCCTAGAACCGAACTTACTTATTTCAGACAGTACAGTTTTCGGCAATGAAGATGTATGTTATCTAAACAAAATGCTTTAGAAATGAGGCGAAACTACTAAGTTGTACATCTTCGTAGATTACACTAACTGGAAAAGTTTGAACTTTCTGCACTAAACCGTCTTCGTAGGAAAGGAAGTGATTCCTAGAACCGAACTAACTTATTTAACACAGTACAGTTTTCGGCAATGAAGATGTATGTTTTCTAAACAAACTGCTGTAGAAATGAAGTGAAACTACTAAGTTGTACATCTTGTTAGATTACACTAACTAGAAAAGTTTGAACTTGCTGCATTAAACCTTCTTCGTAGGAAAGCAACTGATTCCTAAAACAGAACTAGCTTATTTCACACAGTAGAGAGTTCGGCAATGAATGTGTTTTTTTTCTAAACAAACTACTTTAGCAATGAAGCAAAACTAGTAAGTTGTACACCTTGTTAGACTACACAAACAAGGAAGGTTTGAAGTTGCTGCACTAAACCATCCTCGTAGGAAAGCAACTGATTCCTAGAACCAAGCTAGCTTATTTCACTCAGCACATTGTTCGCCAATGAAGATGTATGTTTTCTAAACCAACTACTTTAGAAATGAAGCGAAAGTAGTAATTTGTACATCTTGTAAGATTACACTAATTAGAAATGTTTGGACTTGCTGCACTGAACCTTCTTCGTAAGAATTCAACTGATTCCTAGAACCGAACTAGCTTATTTCACACAGTACAGTTTTCGGTAATGAAGATGTTTGTTTTCTAAAGAAACTACTTTAGAAATGAAGCGAAACGAGTTAGTTGTACATCTTGTAAGACTACACAAACAAGGAAGGTTTGAAGTTGCTGCACTAAACCTTCTTCGTAGGAAAGCAACTGATTCCTAGAACCGACCTAACTTATTTCACACAGTACAGTTTTCGTCAATGAAGGTGTATGTTTTCTAAACAAACTGCTTTAGAAATGAAGCAAAACTACTGATTTGTACATCTTCTTAGATTACACTAACAAGAAATGTTTGAAGTTGCTGCACTAAACCTTCTTCGTAGGAAAGCAACTGATTCCTAGAAGCAAACTAACTTATTTCACACCTCACAGTGTTCGCCAATGAAGATGTATGTCTTCTAAACCAACTGCTTTAGAAATGAAGTGAAACTACTAATTTGTACATCTTCTTAGATTACACTAACTAGAAATGTTTGAAGTTGCTGCACTAAACCTTCTTCGTTGGAAAGCAACTTATTCCTAGAACCGAACTAACTTATTTCACTCCGTACAGTTTTCGTCAATGAAGATGTATGTTTCCTAAACAAACTGCTTTAGAAATAAAGTGAAACTACTAAGTTGTACATCTTCGTAGATTACATAAACTGGAAAAGTTTGAACTTTCTGCACTAAACCGTCTTCGTAGGAAAGGAACTGATTGCTAGAACCGAACTAACTTATTTCACACAGTACAGTTTTCGGCAATGAAGATGTATGTTTTCTAAACAAACCACTGTAGAAATGAATTGAAACTACTAAGTTGTACATCTTCTTAGATTACACTAACTAGAAAAGTTTGAACTTGCTGCACTAAACCTTCTTCGTAGGAAAGCAACTGATTCTTAGAACAGAACTAGGTTATTTCACACAGTACAGAGTTCGGCAATGAAGATGTTTGTTTTCTAAACAAACTAATTTAGAAATGAAGCAAAACTAGTAAGTGGTATATCTTGTTAGACTACACAAACCAGGAAGGTTTGAACTTGCTGCACTAAACGTTCTTCGTAGGAAAGCAACTGATTCCCAGAAGAGAACTAGCTTATTTCACAAAGTACAGAGTTCGGCAATGAAGATGTTTGTTTTCTAAACAAACTACTTTAGAAATGAAGGGAAACTAGTAAGTTGTACATCTTCATAGATTACACTAACTAGAAAGGTTTGAAGTGGCTGCACTAAACCTTCTTCGTAGGAAAGCAACTGATTCCTAGAACCGAACTAACTAATTTCACACAGTACAGTTTTTGGAAATGAAGATGGATATTTTCTAAACAAACTGCTTTAGAAATGAAGTGAAACTACTAAGTTGTACATCTTGTTAGATTACATTAACTAGAAAAGGTTGAACTTTCTGCACTAAACCGTCTTTGTAGGAAAGCAACTGATTCCTAGAACCGAACTAACTTATTTCACACAGTACAGTTTTCATTAATGAAGATGTTTGTTTTCTAAACAAACTACGTTAGAAATGAAGCGAAACTAGGAAGTTGTACATCCTGTTAGACTACACAAATCAGGAAGGTTTGAAGTTGGTGCACTAAACCTTCTTCGTAGGAAAGCAACGGATTCCTAGAACCAAACTAACTTATTTCACACAGCACAGTGTTCGCCAATGAAGATGTATGTTTTCTAAACAAACTGCTTTAGAAATAAAGTGAAACTACTAAGTTGTACATCTTCGTAGATTACATAAACTGGAAAAGTTTGAACTTTCTGCACTAAACCGTTTTCGTAGGAAAGGAACTGATTGCTAGAACCGAACTAACTTATTTCACACAGTACAGTTTTCGGCATTGAAGATGTATGTTTTCTAAATAAACTGCTGTATAAATGAATTGAAACTACTAAGTTGTACATCTTGTTAGATTACACTAACTGGAATAGTTTCAACTTGCTGCACTAAACCTTCTTCGTAGGAAAGCAACTGATTCTTAGAACAGAACTAGCTTATTTCACACATTACAGAGTTCGGCAATGAAGATGTTTGTTTTCTAAACAAACTAATTTCGACTGAAGCGAAACTAGTAAGTGGTACATCTTCTTCGATTACACTAACAAGAAATGTTTGAAGTTGCTGCACTAAACCTTTTTCGTAGGAAATCAACTGATTCCTAGATCCAAACTAGCTTATTTCACACAGCACAGTGTTCGCCAATGAAGATGTATGTATTCTACACCAAGTCCATTAAAAATGAAGGGAAACTAGTAAGTTGTACATCTTCTTAGATTACACTAACTAGAAATGTTTGAAGTTGCTGAACTAAACCTTCTTCTAGGAAAGCTACTGATTCCTAGAACGGAACTACCTTATTTCACACAGTACAGTTTTCGGCAATGAAGATGTATGTTTTCTAAACAAACTGCTTTAGAAATGAAGTGAAACTACTAAGTTGTACATCTTCTTAGATTACATTAACTGGAAAAGTTTGAACTTTCTGCACTAAACCGTCTTCGTAGGAAAGGAAGTGATTCCTAGAACCGAACTATCTTATTTAATACAGTACAGTTTTCGGCAATGAAGATGTATGTTTTCTAAACAAACTGCTGTAGAAATGAAGTGAAACTACTAAGTTGTACATCTTGTTAGATTACACTAACTAGAAAAGTTTGAACTTGCTGCACTGAACCTTCTTCGTAGGAAAGCAACTGAATCCTACAACCGAACTAGCTTATTTCACACAGTGCAGTGTTCGGCAATGAAGATGTTTGTTTTCTAAACAAACTACTTTAGAAATGAAGCGAAACTAGTAAGTTGTACATCTTGTTAGACTACACAAACAAGGAAGGTTTGAAGTTGTTGCACTAAACCTTCTTCGTATGAAAGCAACTCATTCCTAGAGCCAAACTAGGTTATTTCACACAGCACAGTGTTCGCCAATGAAGATGTATGTTTTCTGAACCAACTGCTTTAAAAATGAAGCGAAACTACTAATTTGTAAATCTTCTTAGATTACACTAACTAGAAATGTTTGATGTTGCTGCACTAAACCTTGTTCTTAGGAAAGCAACTGATTCCTAGAACGGAACTACCTTATTTCACACAGTAGAGTTTTCGGCAATGAAGATGTATGTTTTCTAAACAAACTGCTTTAGAAATGAAGTGAAAATACTAAGGTTTACATCTTGTAAGATTACACTAACTATAAAAGTTTGAACTTGCTGCACTGACCCTTCTTCGTAGGAAAGCAATGATTCCGAGAATCGAACTAGCTTATTTCACACAGTGTAGTGTTTGGCAATGAAGATGTTTGTTTTCTAAACAAACTACTTTAGCAATGAAGCGAAACTAGTAAGTTGTACATCTTGTTGGACTACAAAAAGAAGGAAGGTTTGAAGTTGCTGCACTAAACCTTCTTCGTAGCAACGCAAGTGATTCCTAGAACCAAACTAGCTTAATTCACACAGCACAGTGTTCGCCAATGAAGATGTATGTTTTCTAAATCAACTGCTTTAGAAATGAAGCGAAAGTACTAATTTGTACATCTCCTTAGATTACACTAACTAGAAATGTTTGAAGATGCTGCACTAAACCTTCTTCGTAGGAAAGCAACTGACTCCTAGAACCAAACTACCTTATTTCACACAGTAGTTTTCGGCAATGAAGACGTATGTTTTCTAAAGAAACTTCTTTAGAAATGAAGTGAAACTACTAAGTTGTACATCTTGGTAGATTACATTAACTGGAAAACTTTGAACTTTCTGCACTAGTCCGTAATCGTAGGAAAGGAACTGATTCCTAGAACCGAACTAACTTATTTCACACAGTACAGTTTTCTGCAATGAAGATGTATGTTTTCTAAACAAACTGCTTTAGAAATGAAGTGAAACTACTAAGTTGTACATCGTGTTAGATTACACTAACTAGAAAAGTTTGAACTTGCCGCACTGAACCTTCTTCGTAGGAAAGCAACTGATTCCTACAACCGAACTAGCTTATTTCACACAGTGCAGTGTTCGGCAATGAAGATGTTTGTTTTCTAAACAAACTGCTTTAGAAATGAAGCGAAACTAGTAAGTTGTATATCTTGTTAGACTACGCAAACAAGGTAGGTTTGAAGTTGCTGCACTAAACCTTCTTCGTAGGAAAGCAACTGATACCTAGAGCCGAACTACCTTAATTCACGCAGTACAGTTTTCGGCAATGAAGATGTATGTTTTCTAAACAAACTGCTTTAGAAATGAAGTGAAACTACTAAGGTTTACATCTTGTTAGATTACACTAACTAGAAAAGTTTGAACTTGCTGCACTGAACCTTCTTCGTAGGAAAGCAATGATTCCGAGATCCGAACTATCTTATTTCACACAGTGTAGTGTCTGGCAAGGAAGATGTTTGTTTTCTAAACAAACTACTTTAGCAATGAAGCGAAACTATTAAGTTGCACATCTTGTTAGAATACACAAAGAAGGAAGGTTTGAAGTTGCTGCACTAAACCTTCTTCGTAGCAACGCAAGTGATTCCTAGAACCAAACTAGCTTATTTCAAACAGCACAGTGTTCGCCAGTGAAGATGTATGTTTTCTAGATCAACTGTTTTGGAAATGAAGCGAAAGTACTAATTTGTACATCTTCTTAGATTACACTAACTAAAAATGTTTGAAGTTGGTGCACTAAACCTTCTTCTTAGGAAAGCAACTGATTCCTAGAACGGAACTACCTTATTTCACACAGTACAGTTTTCGGCAATGAAGACGTATGTTTTCTAAACAAACTGCTTTAGAAATGAAATGAAACTAATAAGTTGTACACATTGGTAGATTGCATTACCTGCAAAAGTTTGAACTTTCTGCACTAAACCGTCTTACTAGGAAAGGAACTGATTCCTAGAACCAAACTAGCTTATTTCACACAGCACAGTGTTCGCCCATGAAGATGTATGTTTTCTAAACCAACTGCTTTAGAAATGAAGCGAAACTACTAATTTGTACATCTTCTTAGATTACACTAACTAGAAATGATTGAAGTTGCTGCACTAAATCTTCTTCATAGGAAAGCCACTGATTCCTAGAACGGAACCACCTTATTTCACACAGGACAGTTTTCGGCAATGAAGATGTACGTTTTCTAAACAAACTGCTTTAGAAATGAAGTGAAACTACTAAGTTGTATATCTTGGTACATTACATTAACTGGAAAAATTTGAACTTTCTGCACTAAGCCGTATTCGTAAGAAAGGAACTGATTCCTAGAAGCAAACTAACTTTTTTCACACAGTACAGTTTTCGGCAATGAAGATGTATGTTTTCTAAACAAACTGCTTTAGAAATGAAGTGAAACAAATAAGTTGTACATCTTGGTAGATTACATTAACTGGAAAAGTTTGAACTTTCTGCACTAAACCGTATTCGTAGGAAAGGAACTGATTCCTAGAACCGAACTAACTTATTTCACACAGTACAGTTTTCTGCAATTAAGATGTATGTTGTCTAAACAAACTGCTTTAGAAATGAAGTGAAACTACTAAGTTGTACATCTTGTTAGATTACACTAACTAGAAAAGTTTGAACTTGCTGCACTGAACCTTATTCGTAGGATAGCAACTGATTCCTACAACCGAACTAGCTTATTTCACACAGTGCAGTGTTCGGCAATGAAGATGTTTGTTTTCTAAACAAACTACTTCAGAAATGAAGCGAAACTAGTAAGTTGTACATCTTGTTAGACTACACAAACAAGGAAGGTTTGAAGTTGCTGCACTACACCTACTTATTAGGAAAGCAACTGATTCCTAGAACCGAACTACCTTAATTCAGGCAGTACAGTTTTCGGCAATGAAGATGTATGTTTTCTAAACTAACTACTTTAGAAATGAAGTGAAACTAGTAAGTTGTACATCTTGTTAGACTACACAAACAAGGAACGTTTGAAGTTGCTGCACTAAACCTTCGTAGCAACGCAACTGATTCCTAGAACCAAACTGGCTTATTTCACACAGCACAGTGTTCGCCAATGAAGATGTATGTTTTCTAAACCAACTGCTTTAGAAATGAAGCGAAACTACTAATTTGTACATCTTCTTTGATTACACTAACTAGAAATGTTTGAAGTTGCTGAACTAAACCTTCGTAGGAAAGCAACTGATTCCTAGAACGGAACTACCTATTTTCACACAGTACAGTTTTCGGCAATGAAGATGTATGTCTTCTAAATCAACTCCTTTAGAAATGAAGTGAAATTTCATGTTTTTGTTTTCTAAACAAACTACTTTAGCAATGAAGCGAAACTCGTAAGTTGTACATCTTGTTAGACTACACAAACAAGGAAGGTATGAAGTTACTGCACTAAACCTTCTTCGTAGGAAAGCAACTGATTCCTAGAACCAAGCTAGCTTATTTCACACAGCACAGTGTTCGCCAATGAAGATGTATGTTTTCTAAACCAACTGCTTTAGAAATGAAGTGAAACTACTAATTTGTACATCTTCTTCGATTACACTAACTAGAAATGTTTGAAGTTGCTGCACTAAACCTTCTTCGTAGGAAAGCATCTTATTCCGAGAGCGGAACTACCTTATTTCACACAGTACAGTTTTCGGCAATGAAGATGTATGTTTTCTAAACAAACTGCTTTAGAAATGAAGTGAAAGTACTAAGTTGTAAATCTTGTTCATATTGCACTAAGTAGAAAAGTTTGAACTTGCTGCACTGAACCTTCTTCGTAGGAAAGCAACTGATTCCTAGAACCGAACTAGCTTATTTCACACAGTACAGTGTTCGGCAATGAAGGGGTTTGTTTTCTAAACAAACTACTTTAGAAATGAAGAGAAACTAGTAAGTTGTACATCTTGTTAGACTACACAAACAAGGAAGGTTTGAAGTTGCTGCACTAAACCTTCTTCTTAGGAAAGGAACTGATTCCTAGAACCAAACTAGCTTATTTCACACAGCACAGTGTTCGCCAATGAAGATGTATGTTTTCTAAACCAACTGCTTTAGAAATGAAGCGAAACTACTAATTTGTACATCTTCTTAGATTACACTAACTAGAAATGTTTGAGGTTGCTGCATTAAACCTTCTTCGTAGGAAAGCCACTGATTCCTAGAACCGAACTAACTTATTTCACACAGTACAGTTTTCGGCAATGAAGATGTATGTTTTCTAAACAAACTGCTTTAGAAATGAAGTGAAACTACTACGTTGTACAACTTGTTAGATTACACTAACTAGAAAAGTTTGAACTTGCTGCACTAAACCTTCTTCGTAGGAAAGCAACTGATTCCTAGAAGCGAACTAGCTTATTTCACACAGTACAGTTTTCAGCAATGAAGATATATGTTTTCTAAACAAACTGCTTTAGAAATGAAGTGAAACTACTAAGTTGTACATCTTGGTAGATTACATTAACTGGAAACGTTTGAACTTTCTGCACTATACCGTCTTGGTAGGAAAGAAACTGATTCCTAGAACGGAACTACCTTATTTCACACAGTACACTTTGCGGCAGTGAAGATGTATGTTTTATAAACAAACTGCTGTAGAAATGAATTGAAACTACTAAGTTGTACATCTTGTTAGACTACACAAACAAGGAAGGTTTGAAGTTGCTGCACTAAACCTTCGTAGGAAAGCCACTGATTCCTAGAACGGAACTAGCTTTTTTGACACAGTACAGTGTTCAGCAATGAAGTTGTTTTCTAAACAAACTACTTTAGAAATGAACCGAAACTAGTAAGTTGTACATCCTGTTAGACTACACAAACAAGGAAGGTTTGAAGTTGCTGCACTAATCCTTCTTCGTAGGAAGGCAACTGATTCCTAGAACCGAACTAACTTATTTCACACAGTACAGTTTTCTGAAATGAAGATGTATGTTTTCTAAACAAACTGCTTTAGAAATGAAGTGAAACAACTAAGTTGTACTTCTTGTTAGATTACACTAACTAGAAATGTTTGAACTTGCTGCACTAAACCTTCTTCGTAGGAAAGCAAGTGATTCCTAGAACCAAACTAGCTTATTTCACACAGCACAGTGTTCACCAATGAAGATGTATGTTTTCTAAATCAACTGCTTTAGAAATGAAGCGAAACTAGTAAATTGTAAATCTTCTTAGATTACACTAACTAGAAATGTTTGAATTTGCTGCACTAAACTTTCTCCGTAGGAAAGCAACTGATTCCTGGAACCGAACTAACTTATTTCACACAGTACAGTTTTTGGCAATGAAGTTGTATGTTTTCTAAACCAACTGCTTTAGAAATGAAGCGAAACTACTAATTTGTACATCTTCTTAGATTAAACTAACTAGAAAAGTTTGAAGTAGCTGCACTGAACATTCTTCGTAGGAAAGCAACTGATTCCTAGAACCGAACTAGCTTATTTCACACAGTACAGTGTTTGGCAATGAAGATGTTTGTTTTCTAAACAAACTACTTTTGAAATGAAGCGAAACTAGTAAGTTGTACATCTTGTTAGACTGCACAAACAAGGAAGGTTTGAAGTTGCTGCACTAAACCTTCTTCGTAGGAAAGCAACTGATTCCTAGAACCAAACTAACTTATTTGACACAGCACAGTGTTCGACAATGAAGAAGTATGTTTTCTAAACCAACTGCTTTAGAAATGAAGCGAAACTAGTAAGTTGTACATCTTGTTAGACTACACAAACAAACAAGGAAGGTTTGAAGTTGCTGCACTAAACCTTCTTCGTAGGAAAGCAACTGATTCCTAGAACCAAACTAACTTATTTCACACAGCACAGTGTTCGCCAATGAAGATGTATGTTTTCTAAACAAACTGCTTTAGAAATGAAGTGGAACTACTAAGTTGTACATCTTGTTAGATTACATTAACTAGAAAAGTTTGAACTTTCTGCACTAAACCGTCTTTGTAGGAAAGCAACTGATTCCTAGAACCGAACTAACTTATTTCACACAGTACAGTTTTCGGCAATGAAGATGTATGTTTTCTAAACAAAGTGCTGTAGAAATGAATTCAAACTACTTAGTTGTACATCTTGTTAGATTACACTAACTAGAAACGTTTGAACATGCTGCACTAAACCTTCGTAGGAACGCAACTGATTCCTAGGTCAGAACTAGCTTTTTTCACACAGTACAGAGTTCGGCAATGAAGGTGTTTGTTTTCTAAACAAATTACTTTAGAAATGAAGCGAAACTAGTAAGTTGTGCATCTTGTTAGACTACACAAACAAGGAAGGTTTGAAGTTGCTGCACTAAACCTTCTTCGTAGGAAAGCAACTGATTCCTAGAACCAAACTACCTTATTTCACACAGCCCAGTGTTCGCCAATGAAGATGTATGTTTTCTAAACCAACTGCTTTAGAAATGAAGCGAAACTACTAATTTGTACATCTTCTTAGATTACGCTAACTAGAAATGTTTGAAGTTGCTGCACTAAACCTTCCTCGTAGGAAAGCAACTGATTCCTAGACCCGAACTAGCTTATTTCACACAGTATAGTTTTCTGAAATGAAGATGTATGTTTTCTAAATAAACTGCTTTAGAAATGAAGTGAAACTACTAAGTTGTACATCTTGTTAGATTACACTAACTGGAAAAGTTTGAACTTGCTGCACTGAACCTTCTTCGCAGAAAAGCAACTGATTCCTAGAACCGAACGAGTTTATTTCACACAGTACAGTGTTCGGCAATGAAGATGTTTCTTTTCTAAACAAACTACTTTAGAAATGAATTGAAACTACTAAGTTGTACATCTTGTTAGATTACACTAACTAGAAAAGTTTGAACATGCTGCACTAAACCTTCTTACTAGGAAAGCAACTGATTCCTAGAACAGAACTAGCTTATTTCACACAGTACAGGGTTCGCCAATGAAGATGTTTGTTTTCTAAACAAACTACTTTAGAAATGAAGCGAAACTACTAAGTTGTGCATCTTGTTAGACTACACAAACAAGGAATGTTTGAAGTTGCTGCACTAAACCTTCTTCGAGGAAAGCAACTGATTCCTAGAACCGCACTAGCTTATTTCACACAGTACAGTGTTCGGCAATGAAGATGTTTGTTTTCTAAACTAACTAATTTAGAAATGAAGCGAAACTCGTAAGTTGTACATCTTGTTAGACTACAAAAACAAGGAAGGTTTGAAGTTGCTGCACTAAACCTTCTTCGTAGGAAAGCAACTGATTCCTAGAACCAAACTAGCTTATTTCACACAGCACAGTGTTCGCCAATGAAGATGTATGTGTTCTACACCAACTGCTTTAGAAATGAAGTGAAACAACTAATTTATACATCTCCTTAGATTACACTTACTAGAAATGTTTGAAGTTGCTACACTAAACCTTCTTAGTAGGAAAGCAACTGATTCCTAGAACCGAACTACCTTATCTCACACAGTACAGTTTTCGGCAATGAAGATGTATGTTTTCTAAACAAACTGCTTTAGAAATGAAGTGAAACTACTAAGTTCTACATCTTGGTAGATTACATTACATGGAAAAGTTTGAACTTTCTGCACTAAACCGTCTTCGTAGGAAAATAACTGATTCCTAGAACCGAACCAACTTATTTTACACAGTACAGTTTTCAGGAACGAAGATATATCTTTATTAAAGAAACTGCTGTAGAAATGAATTGAAAATAGTAAGTTGTACATCTTGTTAGATTACACTAACTAGAAAAGTTTGAACTTGCTGCACTAAACCTTCTTGGTAGGAAAGCATCTGATTCCTAGAACGGAACTACCTTATTTCACAAAGTACAGTTTTCGGAAATGAAGATGTATGTTTTCTCAACGAACTGCTTCAGCAATGAAGGGAAACTACTAAGTTGTACATCTTGGTAGATTACATTAACTGGCAAAGTTTGAACTTTCTGCATTAAACCGTCTGCGTAGGAAAGCTACTGATTCCGAGAACGGAACTACCTATTTTCACACAGTACAGTTTTCGGCAATGAAGATGTATGTTTTCTAAACAATCTGCTTCAGAAATGAAGTGAAACTACTAAGTTGTGCATCTTGTTAGATTACACTAACTAGAAAAGTTTGAACTTGCTGCACTGAACCTTCTTCGGAGGAAAGCAACTGATTCCTAGAACCGAACTAGCTTATTTCACACAGTACAGTGTTCGTAAATGAAGATCTTTGTTTTCTAAACTAACTACTTTAGAAATGAAGCGAAACTAGTAAGTTGTACAGCTTGTTAGACTACACAAACAAGGAAGGTTTGAAGTTGCTCAACTAAACCTTCTTCTTAGGAAAACAACTGATTCCTAGAACGGAACTACCTTATTTCACACAGTACAGTTTTCGGCAATGAAGATGCATGTTTTCTAAACCAACTGCTTCAGAAATGAAGCGAAACTGCTAATTTATACATCTTCTTAGATTACACTAACTAGAAATGTTTGAAGTTGCTGCACTAAACCTTCTTCATAGGAAAGCAACTGATTCCTAGAACCGAACTACCTTATTTCACACAGTACAGTTTTCGGCAATGAAGATGTATGTTTTCTAAACAAACTGCTTTAGAAATGAAGTGAAACTACTAAGTTGTACATCTTGTTAGATTACATTACATGGAAAAGTTTGAACTTTCTGCACTAAACCTTCTTCGTAGGAAAGCAACTGATTCCTAGAACCGAACTACCTTATTTCACACAGTACAGTTGGCAGAAGTGAAGATGTATGTTTTCTAAACAAACTGCATTAGAAATGAAGTGAAACTACTAAGGTTTACATCTTGTTAGATTACAGTACCTAGAAAAGTTTGAACTTGCTGCACTGAACCTTCTTCGTAGGAAAGCAACTGATTCCTAAAACCGAACTAGCTTTTTTCACACAATAGAGAGTTCGGCAATGAGGATGTTTGTTTTCTAAACAAACTACTTTAGCAATGAAGCGAGACAAGTAAGTTGTACATCTTGTTAGACTACACAAACAAGGAAGGTTTGAAGTTGCTGCACTAAACCTTCTTCGTAGGAAAGCAACTGCTTCCTAGAACAAAACTAGCTTATTTCACACAGCACAGTGTTCGCAAATGAAGATGTATGTTTTCTAAACCAACTGCTTTAGAAATGAAGTGAAACTACTAATTTGTACATCTTCTTAGATTACACTAACTAGAAATGTTTGACGTTGCTGAACTAAATCGTCTTCGTAGGAAAGGAACTGATTCCTAGAACGGAACTACCTTATTTCACACAGTACAGTTTTCGGCAATGAAGATGTATGTTTTCTAAACAAACTGCTTTAGAAATGAAGTGAAACTACTAAGTTGTACATCTTGTTAGATTACACTAACTGGAAAGTTTGAACTTGCTGCAGTGAACCTTCTTCGTAGGAAAGCAACTGATTCCTACAACCGAACTAGCTTATTTCACACAGTGCATTGTTCGGTAATGAAGATGTTTGTTTTCTAAAGAAACACAGTAGAGAGTTCAGCAATGAAGGTGTTTGTTTTCTAAACAAACTAATTTACAATGAAGCGAAACTAGTAAGTTGTACATCTTGTTAGACTTCACAAACAAGGAAGGTTTGATGTTGCTGCACTAAACCTTCTTCGTAGGAAAGCAACTGATTCTAGAACCGAACTAGCATATTTTACACAGTACAGTGTTCGGCAATGAAGGGGTTTGTTTTCTAAACAAACTGCTTTAGAAATGAAGAGAAACTAGTAAGTTGTACATCTTGTTATACTACACAAACAAGGAAGGTTTGAAGTTGCTGCACTAAACTTTCTTCGGAGGAAAGCAACTGATTCCTAGAACCAAACTAGCTTATTTCACACAGCACAGTGTTGGCCAATGAAGATGTATGTTTTCTAAACCAACTGCTTTAGAAATGAAGCGAAACTACTAATTTGTACATCTTCTTAGATTACACTAACTAGAAATGTTTGAAGTTGCTGCACTAAACCTTCGTAGGAAAGCAACTGATTCCTAGAACGGAACTACCTTATTTCACTCAGTACAGTTTTCGGCAATGAAGATGTATGTTTTCTAAACAAACTGCTTTAGAAATGAAGTGAAACTACTAAGTTGTACATGTTGTTAGATGACACTAAGTAGAAAAGTTTGAACTTGTTGCACTGAACCTTCTGCGTAGGAAAGCAACTGATTCCTAGAACCGAACTAGCTTATTTCACACAGTACAGTGTTCGGCAATGAAGGGGTTTGTTTTCTAAACAAACTACTTTAGAAATGAAGAGAAACTAGTAAGTTGTACATCTTGTTAGACTACACAAACAAGGAAGGTTTGAAGTTGCTGCACTAAACCTTCTTCTTAGGAAAGAAACTTATTCCTAGAACGGAACTACCTTATTTCACAAAGTACAGTTTTCGGCAATGAAGATGTATGTTTTCTAAACAAACTGCTTTAGAAATGAAGTGAAACTACTATGTTGTATATCTTGTTAGAAAACACTAACTAGAAAAGTTTGAACTTGCTGCACTAAACCTTCTTCGTAGGAACGCAACTGATTCCTAAAACCGAACTAACTTATTTCACACAGTACAGTTTTCGGCAATGAATATGTATGTTATCTAAACAAATTGCTTTAGAAATGAAGTGAAACTACTAAGTTGTACATCTTGGTAGATTACATTAACTGGAAAAGTTTGAACTTTCTGCACTAAACCGTCTTTGTAGGAAAGGAACTGATTCCTAGAACAGAATTAACTTATTTCACACAGTACAGTTTTCGGCAATGAAGATGTATGTTTTCTAAACAAACTGCTGTAGAAATGATTTGAAACTACTAAGTTGTACATCTTGTTAGACTGCACAAACAAGGAAGGTTTGAAGTTGCTGCACTAAACCTTGTTCGTAGGAAAGCCACTGATTCCTCGAACCAAACTAGCTTATTTCACACAGCACAGTGTTCGCCAATGAAGATGTATGTTTTCTAAACGAACTGCTTTAGAAATGAAGCCTAACTACTAATTTGTACATCTTCTTAGATTACACTAACAAGAAATGTTTGAAGTTGCTGAACTAAACCTTCTTTGTAGGAAAGCAAATGTTTCCTAGAACCGAACTTACTTATTTCACACAATACATTTTTCGGCAATGAAGATGTTTGTTTTCTCAACAAACTGCTTTAGAAATGAAGTGAAACTACTAAGTTGTATATCTTGTTAGATTACACTAACTAGAAAAGTTTGAACTTGCTGCACTAAACCTTCTTCGTAAGAAAGCAACTGATTCCTAAAACAGAACTAGCTTATTTCACACAGTAGAGAGTTCGGCAATGAAGGTGTTTGTTTTCTAAACAAACTACTTTAGAAATGAAGCGAAACTAGTAAATTGTACATCTTGTTACACTACACAAACCAGGAAGGTTTGAAGTTGCTGCACTAAACTTTCTTCGTAGGAAACCAACTGATTCCTAGAACCAAACTAGCTTATTTCACACAGCACAGTCTTCGCCAATGAAGATGTATGTTTTCTAAACCAACTGCTTTAGAAATGAAGCGAAACTACTAATTTGTACATCTTCTTAGATTACACTAACTAGAAATGTTTGAAGTTGCTGCACTAAACCTTCTTCGTAGGAAAGCAACTGATTCCTAGAACGGAACTACTTTATTTCACACAGTACAGTTTTCGGCAATGAAGATGTATGTTTTCTAAACAAACTGCTTTAGAAATGAAGTGAAACTACTAAGTTGTACATGTTGTTAGATTACACTAAGTAGAAAAGTTTGAACTTGCTGCACTGAACCTTCTTCGTAGGAAAGCAACTGATTCCTAGAACCGAACTGGCTTATTTCACACAGTACAGTGTTCGGCAATGAAGGGGTTTGTTTTCTAAACAAACTATTTTAGAAATGAAGAGAAACTAGTAAGTTGTACATCTTGTTAGACAACAAAATCAAGGAAGGTTTGAAGTTTCTGCACTAAACCTTCTTCTTAGGAAAGCAACTGATTCCTAGAAACAAACTAGCTTATTTCACACAGCACAGTGTTCGCCAATGAAGATGTATGTTTTCTAAACCAACTGCTTTAGAAATGAAGCGAAACTACTAATTTGTACATCTTCTTAGATTACACTAACTAGAAATGTTTGAAGTTGCTGAAATAAACCTTCTTCGTTGGAAAGCAACTGATTCCTAGAAGGGAACTACCTATTTTCACACAGTACAGTTTTCGGCAATGAAGATGTATGTTTTCTAAACAAACTGCTTCAGAAATGAAGTGAAACTACTAAGTTGTACATCTTGGTAGATTACATTAACTGGAAAAGTTTGAACTTTCTGCATTAAATCGTCTTCGTAGGAAAGGAACTGATTCCTAGAACCGAACTTACTTATTTCACACAATACATTTTTCGGCAATGAAGATGTATGTTTTCTCAACAAACTGCTTTAGAAATGAAGTGAAACTACTAAGTTGTATATCTCGTTAGATTACACTAACTAGAAAAGTTTGAACTTGCTGCACTAAACCTTCTTCGTAAGAAAGCAACTGATTCCTAAAACAGAACTAGCTTATTTCACACAGTAGAGAGTTCGGCAATGAAGGTGTTTGTTTTCTAAACAAACTACTTTAGAAATGAAGCGAAACTAGTAAGTTGTACATCTTGTTACACTACACAAACCAGGAAGGTTTGAAGTTGCTGCACTAAACTTTCTTCGTAGGAAACCAACTGATTCCTAGAACCAAACTAGCTTATTTCACACAGCACAGTGTTCGCCAATGAAGATGTATGTTTTCTAAACCAACTGCTTTAGAAATGAAGCGAAACTACTAATTTGTACATCTTCTTAGATTACACTAACTAGAAATGTTTGAAGTTGCTGCACTAAACCTTCTTCGTAGGAAAGCAACTGATTCCTAGAACGGAACCACTTTATTTCACACAGTACAGTTTTCGGCAATGAAGATGTATGTTTTCTAAACAAACTGCTTTAGAAATGAAGTGAAACTACTAAGTTGTACATGTTGTTAGATTACACTAAGTAGAAAAGTTTGAACTTGCTGCACTGAACCTTCTTCGTAGGAAAGCAACTGATTCCTAGAACCGAACTGGCTTATTTCACACAGTACAGTGTTCGGCAATGAAGGGGTTTGTTTTCTAAACAAACTACTTTAGAAATGAAGAGAAACTAGTAAGTTGTACATCTTGTTAGACAACAAAAACAAGGAAGGTTTGAAGTTTCTGCACTAAACCTTCTTCTTAGGAAAGCAACTGATTCCTAGAAACAAACTAGCTTATTTCACACAGCACAGTGTTCGCCAATGAAGATGTATGTTTTCTAAACCAACTGCTTTAGAAATGAAGCGAAACTACTAATTTGTACATCTTCTTAGATTACACAAACTAGAAATGTTTGAAGTTGCTGAAATAAACCTTCTTCGTTGGAAAGCAACTGATTCCTAGAAGGGAACTACCTATTTTCACACAGTACAGTTTTCGGCAATGAAGATGTATGTTATCTAAACAAACTGCTTTAGAAATGTAGTGAAACTACTAAGTAGTACATCCTGGTAGATTATATTAACTGGAAAAGTTTGAACTTTCTGCATTAAACCGTCTTCGTAGGAAAGGAACTGATTTCTAGAACCGAACTTACTTATTTCACACAGTACAGTTTTCGGCAATGAAGATGTATGTTTTCTAAACAAACCGCTGTAGAAATGAAGTGAAACTAGTAAGTTGTACATCTTGTTAGATTACACTAACTAGAAAAGTTTGAACTTGCTGCGCTAAACCTTCTTCGTAAGAATGCAACTGATTCCTAAAACAGAACTAGCTTATTTCATACAGTAGAGAGTTCGGCAATGAAGGTGTTTGTTTTCTAAACAAACTGCTTTAGAAATGAAGCGAAACTAGTAAGTTGTACATCTTGTTAGACTACACAAACAAGGAAGGTTTGAAGTTGCTGCACTAAACTTTCTTCGTAGGAAAGCAACTGATTCCTAGAACCAAACTAGGGTATTTCACACAGCACAGTGTTCGCCAATGAAGATGTATGTTATCTGAACAAACTGCTTTAGAAATGAAGCGAAACTACTAATTTGTATATCTTCTTAGATTACACTAACTAGAAATGTTTGAAGTTGCTGCACTAAACCTTCTTCGTAGGAAAGCAACTGATTCCAGAACGGAACTACCTTATTTCACACATTACAGTTTTCGGCAATGAAGATGTATGTTTTCTAAACAAACTGCTTTAGAAATGAAGTGAAACTACTAAGTTGTATATCTTGTTAGATTACACTAACTGGAAAAGTTTGAACTTGCTGCACTGAACCTTCTTCGTAGGAAAGCAACTGATTCCTAGAAACAATCTAGCTTATTTCACACAGTACAGTTTTCGTCAATGAAGATGTTTGTTTTCTAAACAAACTGCTTTAGAAATTAAGTGAAACTACTAAGTTGTACATCTTGGTATATTACATTAACTGGAAAAGTTTGAACTTTCTGCACTAAACCGTCTTTGTAGGAAAGGAACTGATTCCTAGAACCGAACTAACTTATTTCACACAGTACAGTTTTCGGCAATGAACATGTATGTTTTCTAAACAAACTGCTGTAGAAATGAATTGAAACTACTAAGTTGTACATCTTGTTAGACTACACAAACAAGGAAGGTTTGAAGTTGGCTGCACTAAACCTTCTTCGTAGGAAAGCAACTGATTCCTCAAACATAAGTAGCTTATTTCACACAGCACAGTGTTCGCCAATGAAGATGTATGTTTTCTAAACCAACTGCTTTACAAATGAAGCGAAACTACTAATTTGTACATCTTCTTAGATCACACTAACTAGAAATGTTTGAAGTTGCTGAACTAAACCTTCCTCGTAGGAAAGCAACTGATTCCTAGAACGGAACTACCTATTTCACACAGTACAGTTTTCGGCAATGAAGATGTATGTTTTCTAAACAAACTGCTTTAGAAATGAAGTGAAACTACTCAGTTGTACATCTTGGTAGATTACATTAACTGGAAAAGTTTGAACTTTCTGCATTAAACCGTCTTCGTAGGAAAGGAACTGATTCTTAGAACCGAACTTACTTATTTCACACAGTACAGTTTTCGGCAATGAAGATGTATGTTTTCTAAACAAACTGCTGTAGAAATGAAGTGAAACTACGAAATTGTACATCTTGTTAGATTACACTAACTAGAAAAGTTTGAACTTGCTGCACTAAACCTTCTCCGTAAGAAAGCAACTGATTCCTAAAACAAAACTAGCTTATTTCACACAGTAGGGAGTTCGGCAATGAAGGTGTTTGTTTTCTAAACAAACTGCTTTAGAAATGAAGCGAAACTAGTAACTTGTACATCTTGTTAGACTACACAAACAAGGAAGGTTTGAAGTTGCTGCACTAAACTTTCTTCGTAGGAAAGCAACTGATTCCTAGAACCGAACTAGCTTATTTCACACAGCACAGTGTTCGCCAATGAAGATGTATGTTTTCTAAACCAACTGCTTTAGAAATGAAGCGAAACTACTAATTTGTACATCTTCTTAGATTACACTAACTAGAAATGTTTGAAGTTGCTGCACTAAACCTTCTTCGTAGGAAAGCAACTGATTCCTAGAACGGAACTACCTTATTTCACACAGTACAGTTTTCGGCAATGAAGATGTATGTTTTCTAAACAAACTGCTTTAGAAATGAAGTGAAACTACTAAGTTGTATATCTTGTTAGATTACACTCACTAGAAAATTTGAACTTGCTGCACTGAACCTTCTTCGTAGGAAAACAACTGATTCCTAGACACGAACTAGCTTATTTCACACAGTACAGTTTTCGTCAATGAATATGTATGTTATCTAAACAAACTGCTTTAGAAATGAAGTGAAACTACTAAGTTGTACACCTTGGTAGATTACATTAACTGGAAAAGTTTCAACTTTCTGCACTAAAGTGTCTTTGTAGGAAAGGAACTGATTCCTAGAACCGAACTAACTTATTTCACACAGTACAGTTTTCGGCAATGAAGATGTATGTTTTCTAAACAAACTGCTGTAGAAATGAATTGAAACTCCTAAGTTGTACATCTTGTTAGACTACACAAACAAGGAAGGTTTGAAGTTGCTGCACTTAACCTTCTTCGTAGGAAAGCAACTGATTCCTCGAACCAAACTAGCTTATTTCACACAGCACAGTGTTCGCCAATGAAGATGTATGTTTTCTAAACCAACTGCTTTAGAAAAGAAGCGTAACTACTAATTTGTACATCTTCTTAGATTACACTAACTAGAAGTGTTTGAAGTTGCTGAACTAAACCTTCTTCGTAGGAAAGCAACTGATTCATTGAACGGAACTACCTATTTTCACACATTACAGTTTTCGGCAATGAAGATGCATGTTTTCTAAAGAAACTGCTTTAGAAATGAAGTGAAACTACTAAGTTGTACAGCTTGGTAGATTACATTAACTGGAAAAGTTTGAACTTTCTGCATTAAACCGTCTTCGTAGGAAAGGAACTGATTCCTAGAACCGAACTAACTTATTTCACACAGTACAGTTTTCGGAAATGAAGATGTATGTTTTCTAAACAAACAGCTGTAGAAATGAAGTGAAACTACTAAGTTGTACATCTTGTTAGATTACACTAACTAGAAAAGTTTGAACTTGCTGCACTAAACCTTCTTCATAAGAAAGCAACTGATTCCTAAAACAGAACTAGCTTATTTCAAACAGTAGAGAGTTCGGATATGAAGGTGTTTGTTTTCTAAACAAACTAATTTAGAAATGAATCGAAACTATTAAGTTATACATCTTGTTAGACTACACAAACAAGGAAGGTTTGACGTTGCTGCACTAAACTTTCTTCGTAGGAATGCAACTGATTCCTAGAACCAAACTAGCTTCTTTCACACAGCACAGTGTTCGCCAATGAAGATGTCTGTTTTCTAAACCAACTGCTTTAGAAATGAAGCGAAACTACTAATTTGTACATCTTCTTAGATTACACTTACTAGAAATGTTTGAAGTTGCTGCACTAAACCTTCTTCGTAGGAAAGCAACTGATTCCTAGAACGGAACTACCTTATTTCACACAGTCCAGTTTTCGGCAATGAAGATGTATGTTTTCTAAACAAACTGCTTTAGAAATGAAGTGAAACTACTAAGTTGTATATGTTGTTAGATTACACTAACTAGAAAAGTTTGAACTTGCTGCACTGAACCTTCTTCGTAGGAAAGCAACTGATTCCTAGAACCGAACTAGCTTATTTCACACAGTACAGTGTTGGGCAATGAAGATGTTTGTTTTCTAAACAAACCGCTTTAGAAATGAATTGAAACTACTTAGTTGTACATCTTGTTAGATTACACTAACTAGAAAAGTTTGAACTTGCTGCACTAAACCTTCTTCGTAAGAAAGCAACTGATTCCTAAAACAGAACTAGCTTATTTCACACAGTAGAGAGTTTGGCAATGAAGGTGTTTGTTTTCTAAACAAACTACTTTAGAAATGAAGCGAAACTAGTAAGTTGTACATCTTGTTAGACTACACAAACAAGGAAGGTTTGAAGTTGCTGCACTAAACTTTCTTCGTAGGAAAGCAACTGATTCCTAGAACCAAACTAGCTTATTTCACACAGCACAGTGTTAGCCAATGAATACGTATGTTTTCTAAACCAACTGCTTTAGAAATGAAGCGAAACTACTAATTTGTACATCTTCTTAGATTACACTAACTAGAAAAGTTTGAACTTGCTGCACTAAACCTTCTTCGTAGGAAAGCAACTGATTCCTAAAACCGAACTAGCTTATTTCACACAGTACAGTTTTCGTCAATGAAGATGTATGTTATCTAAACAAACTGCTTTAGAAATGAAGTGAAACTACTAAGTTGTACATCTTGGTAGATTACATTAACTGGAAAAGTTTGAACTTTCTGCACTAAACCGTCTTTGTAGGAAAGGAACTGATTCCTAGAACCGAACTAACTTATTTCACGCAGTACAGTTTTCGGCAATGAAGATGTATGTTTTCTAAACAAACTGCTGTAGAAATGAATTCAAACTACTTAGTTGTACATCTTGTTAGACTGCACAAACAAGGAAGGTTTGAAGTTGCTGCACTAAACCTTCTTCGTAGGAAAGCAACTGATTCCGATAACCAAACTAGCTTATTTCACACAGCACAGTTTTCGCCAATGAAGATGTATTTGTTTTCTAAACCAACTGCTTTAGAAATGATGTGAAACTACTAATTTGTACATCTCTTGTTAGATTACACTAACTAGAAAATGTTTGAAGTTGCTGAACTAAACCTTCTTAAGAGGAAAGCAACTGATTCCTAGAACGGAACTACCTATTTTCACACAGTACAGTTTTCGCAATGAAGATGTATGTTTTCTAAAGAAACTGCTTTTTAGAAATGAAGTGAAACTACTAAGTTGTACATCTTGGTAGATTACATTAACTGGAAAAGTTTGATCTTTTTGCATTAAACCGTCTTCGTAGGAAAGGAACTGATTCCTAGAACCAAACTTACTTATTTCACACAGTACAGTTTTCGGCAATGAAGATGTATGTTTTCTAAACAAACTGCTGTAGAAATGAAGTGAAACTACTAAGTTGTACATCTTTTTAGATTACACTAACTAGAAAAGTTTGAACTTGCTACACTAAACCTTCTTCGTAAGAAAGCAACTGATTCCTAAAACAGAACTAGCTTATTTCACACAGTAGAGAGTTCGGCAATGAAGGTGTTTGTTTTGTAAACAAACTACTTCAGAAATGAAGCTAAACTAGTAAGTTGTATATCTTGTTAGACTACACAAACAAGGAAGGTTTGAAGTAGCTGCACTAAACTTTCTTTGTACGAAAGCAACTGATTCCTAGAACCAAACTAGCTTATTTCACACAGCACAGTGTTCGCCAATGAAGATGTATGTTTTCTAAACCAACTGCTTTAGACATGAAGCGAAACTACTAATTTGTATATCTTCTTAGATTACACTAACTAGTAATGTTTGAAGTTGCTGCACTAAACCTTCTTCGTAGGAAAGCTACTGATTCCTAGAACAGAACTACCTTATTTCACACAGTACAGTTTTCGGCAATGAAGATGTATGTTTTCTAAACAAACTGCTGTAGAAATGAAGTGAAACTACTAAGTTGTACATCTTGTTGGATTACACTAACTAGAAAAGTTTGAACTTGCTGCACTGAACCTTCTTTGTAGGAAAGCAACTGATTCCTAGAACCGAATTAGCTTATTTCACACAGTACAGTGTTCGGCAATGAAGGGGTTTGTTTTCTAAACAAACTACTTTAGAAATGAAGAAAAACTAGTAAGTTGTACATCTTGTTAGACTACACAAACAAGGAAGGTTTGAAGTTGCTGCACTAAACCTTCTTCTTAGGAAAGCAACTGATTCCTAGAACCAAACTAGCTTATTTCACACAGCACAGTATTCGCCAATGAAGATGTATATTTTCTAAACCAACTGCTTTAGAAATGAAGCGAAACTACTAATTTGTACATCTTCTTAGATTACACCAACTAGAAATGTTTGAAGTTGCTGAACTAAACCTTCTTCGTAGGAAAGCAAGTGATTCCTAGAACGGAACTACCTATTTTCACACAGTACAGTTTTCGGCAATGAAGATGTATGTTTTCTAAAGAAACTGCTTTAGAAATGAAGTGAAACTACTAAGTTGTACATCTTGGTAGATTACATTAACTGGAAAAGTTTGATCTTTTTGCATTAAACCGTCTTCGTAGGAAAGGAACTGATTCCTAGAACCAAACTTACTTATTTCACACAGTACAGTTTTCGGCAATGAAGATGTATGTTTTCTAAACAAACTGCTGTAGAAATGAAGTGAAACTACTAAGTTGTACATCTTTTTAGATTACACTAACTAGAAAAGTTGTAACTTGCTACACTAAACCTTCTTCGTAAGAAAGCAACTGATTCCTAAAACAGAACTAGCTTATTTCACACAGTAGAGAGTTCGGCAATGAAGGTGTTTGTTTTCTAAACAAACTACTTTAGAAATGAAGCTAAACTAGTAAGTTGTACATCTTGTTAGACTACACAAACAAGGAAGGTTTGAAGTTGCTGCACTAAACTTTTTGTAGGAAAGCAACTGATTCCTAGAACCAAACTAGCTTATTTCACACAGCACAGTGTTCGCCAATGAAGATGTATGTTTTCTAAACCAACTGCTTTAGAAATGAAGCGAAACTACTAATTTGTATATCTTCTTAGATTACACTAACTAGAAATGTTTGAACTTGCTGCACTAAACTTCTTCGTAGGGAAAGCAACTGATTCCTAGAACAGAACTACCTTATTTCACACAGTACAGTTTTCGGCAATGAAGATGTATGTTTTCTAAACAAACTGCTGTAGAAATGAAGTGAAACTACTAAGTTGTATATCTTGTTAGATTACACTAACTAGAAAAGTTTGAACTTGCTGCACTGAACCTTCTTTGTAGGAAAGCAACTGATTCCTAGAACCGAATTAGCTTATTTCACACAGTACAGTGTTCGGCAATGAAGGGGTTTGTTTTCTAAACAAACTACTTTAGAAATGAAGAAAAACTAGTAAGTTGTACATTTGTTAGACTACACAAACAAGGAAGGTTTGAAGTTGCTGCACTAAACCTTCTTCTTAGGAAAGCAACTGATTCCTAGAACCAAACTAGCTTATTTCACACAGCACAGTATTCGCCAATGAAGATGTATGTTTTCTAAACCAACTGCTTTAGAAATGAAGCGAAACTACTAATTTGTACATCTTCTTAGATTACACCAACTAGAAATGTTTGAAGTTGCTGAACTAAACCTTCTTCGTTGGAAAGCAACTGATTCCAAGAACGGAACTACCTATTTTCACACAGTACAGTTTTTGGCAATGAAGATGTATGTTATCTAAACAAACGGCTTTAGAAATGAAGTGAAACTACTAAGTTGTACATCCTGGTAGATTAAATTAACTGGAAAAGTTTGAACTTTCTGCATTAAACCGTCTTTGTAGGAAAGCAACTGATTCCTAGAAACGAACTTACTTATTTCACACAGTACAGTTTTCTGCAATGAAGATGTATGTTTTCTAAACAAACTGCTTTAGAAATGAAGTGAAACTACTAAGTTGTACATCTTGTTAGATTACACTAACTAGAAAAGTTTGAACTTGCTGCACTAAACCTTCTTCGTAAGAAGAAAGCAACTGATTCCTAAAACAGAACTAGCTTATTTCACACAGTACAGAGTTCGGCAATGAAGGTGTTTGTTTTCTAAACAAACTGCTTTAGAAATGAAGCGAAACTAGTAAGTTGTACATCTTGTTAGACTACACAAACAAGGAAGGTTTGAAGTTGCTGCACTAAACTTTCTTTGTAGGAAAGCAACTGATTCCTAGAACCAAACTAGCTTATTTCACACAGCACAGTGTTCGCCAATGAAGATGTATGTTTTCAAAACAAACTGCTTTAGAAATGAAGTGAAACTACTAATTTGTACATCTTCTTAGATTACACTAACTAGAAAAGTTTGAACTTGCTGCACTGAACCTTCTTCAGAGGAAAGCAACTGATTCCTAAAACCGAACTAGCTTATTTCACAGTACAGTTTTTCCAATGAAGATGTATGTTATCTAAACAAACTGCTTTAGAAATGAAGTGAAACTACTAAGTTGTACATCTTGGTAGATTACATTAACTAGGAAAGTTTGAACTTTCTGCACTAAAACCGTCTTGGTAGGAAAGGAACTGATTCATAGAACGGAACTACCTTATTTCACACAGTACAGTTTTCGGCAATGAAGATGTATGTTTTCTAAAACAAACTGCTGCAGAAATGAATTGAAACTACTAAGTTGTACATCTTGTTAGATTACACAAACAAGGAAGGTTTGAAGTTGCTGCATTAAACCTTATTTCACACATTACAGTTTTCGCAATGAAGATGTATGTTTTCTAAACAAACAACTGGTTATATCTAGAACGGAACTACCTTATTTCACACAGTACAGTTTTCGGCAATGAAGATGTATGTTTTCTAAACAAACTGCTTTAGAAATGAAGTGAAACTACTAAGTTGTACATCTTGTTAGATTACATTAACTAGAAAAGTTTGAACTTGCTGCACTAAACCTTCTTTGTAGGAAAGGAACTGATTCCTAGAACCGAACTAGCTTATTTCACACAGTACAGTTTCGCCAATGAAGATGTATGTTTTCTAAACAAACTGCTTTAGAAATGAAGTGAAACTACTAAGTTGTACATCTTGTTAGATTACATTAACTGGAAAAAGTTTGAACTTTCTGCATTAAACCTTCTTCGTAAGAAAGGAACTGATTCCTAGAACAGAACTAACTTATTTCACACAGTACAGTTTTCGCAATGAAGATGTATGTTTTCTAAACAAACTGCTTTAGAAATGAAGTGAAACTACTAAGTTGTACATCTTGTTAGATTACACTAAGTAGAAAAGTTTGAACTTGCTGCACTAAACCTTCTTCGTAGGAAAGCAACTGATTCCTAGAACCAGAACTAGCTTATTTCACACAGTACAGTGTTCGCAATGAAGATGTTTGTTTTCTAAACAAACTGCTTTAGAAATGAAGTGAAACTAGTAAGTTGTACATCTTGTTAGATTACAGTAACAGGAAAAGGTTTGAACTTGCTGCACTAAACCTTCTTCTAGGAAAGCAACTGATTCCTAGAACCAAACTAGCTTATTTCACACAGTACAGTGTTGGGCAATGAAGATGTATGTTTTCTAAACAAACTGCTTTAGAAATGAAGTGAAACTACTAATTTGTACATCTTGTTTAGATTACACTAACTAGAAATGTTTGAACTTGCTGCACTAAACCTTCTTTGTAGGAAAGCAACTGATTCTCTAAAACCGAACTAGCTATTTTTCACACAGTACAGTTTTCGTCAATGAAGATGTATGTTTTCTAAACAAACTGCTTTAAAAATGAAGTGAAACTACTAAGTTGTACATCTTGGTAGATTACATTAACTGGAAAAGTTTGAACTTTCTGCACTAAACCGTCTTTTGTAGGAAATGAACTGATTCCTAGAACCGAACTTACTTATTTCACACAGTACAGTTTTCGGAAATGAAGATGTATGTTTTCTAAACAAACTGCTGTAGAAATGAAGTGAAACTACTAATTTGTACATCTTGTTAGATTACACAAACAAGGAAAAGTTTGAAGTTGCTGCATTAAACCTTCTTCGTAAGAAAGCAACTGATTCCTAAAACAGAACTAGCTTATTTCACACAGTACAGTGTTCGGCAATGAAGGTGTTTGTTTTCTAAACAAACTGCTTTAGAAATGAAGCGAAACTAGTAAGTTGTACATCTTGTTAGATTACAGAAAGAAGAAATGTTTGAAGTTGCTGCACTAAACCTTCTTCGTAGGAAACCAACTGATTCCTAGAACGGAACTACTTATTTTCACACAGTACAGTTTTTCGGCAATGAAGATGTATGTTTTCTAAACAAACTGCTTTAGAAATGAAGTGAAACTACTAAGTTGTACATCTTGGTAGATTACATTAACTGGAAAAGTTTGAACTTGCTGCACTAAAGTGTCTTTGTAGGAAAGCAACTGATTCCTAGAACCGAACTACTTATTTCACACAGTACAGTTTTAGGCCAATGAAGATGTATGTTTTCTAAACAAACTGCTGTAGAAATGAAGTGAAACTACTAAGTTGTACATCTTGTTAGATTACATTAACTAGAAAAGTTTGAACTTTCTGCACTAAACCTTCTTCGTAAGAAAGCAACTGATTCCTAAAACCAGAACTAGCTTATTTCACACAGTACAGTGTTCGGCAATGAAGATGTGTATGTTTTCTAAACAAACTGCTTTTAGAAATGAAGTGAAACTACTAAGTTGTACATCTTGTTAGATTACACTAACAAGAAAAGTTTGAACTTGCTGCACTAAACTTCTTCAGTGGGAAAGCAACTGATTCCTAGAACAGAACTAGCTTATTTCACACAGTACAGAGTTCGGCAATGAAGATGTTTGTTTTCTAAACAAACTACTTTAGAAATGAAGCGAAACTACTAAGTTGTACATCTTCTTAGATTACATTAACTAGTAAAGTTTGAAGTTGCTGCACTAAACCTTCTTTGTAGGAAAGGAACTGATTCCTAGAACGGAACTAGCTTATTTCACACAGTACAGTTTTTCGGCAATGAAGATGTATGTTTTCTAAACAAACAGCTGTAGAAATGAAGTGAAACTACTAAGTTGTACATCTTGTTAGATTACACTAACTAGAAAAGTTTGAACTTTCTTCACTAAACCTTCTTTGTAGGAAAGCAACTGATTCCTAGAACAGAACTAGCTTATTTCACACAGTACAGTGTTCGGCAATGAAGATGTTTGTTTTCTAAACAAACTGCTTTAGAAATGAATTGAAACTAGTAAGTTGTACATCTTGTTAGACTACACAAACAAGGAAGGTTTGAAGTTGCTGCACTAAACCTTCTTCTTAGGAAAGCAACTGATTCCTAGAACCAAACTAGCTTATTTCACACAGCACAGTGTTCGCCAATGAAGATGTATGTTTTCTAAACCAACTGCTTTAGAAATGAAGCGAAACTACTAATTTGTACATCTTCTTAGATTACACTAACTAGAAATGTTTGAAGTTGCTGAACTAAACCTTCTTCGTTGGAAAGCAACTGATTCCTAGAACGGAACTACCTATTTTCACACAGTACAGTTTTTGGCAATGAAGATGTATGTTTTCTAAACAAACTGCTTTAGAAATGAAGTGAAACTACTAAGTTGTACATCTTGGTAGATGACATTAACTGGAAAAGTTTGAACTTTCTGCATTAAACCTTCTTCGTAGGAAAGGAACTGATTCCTAGAACCGAACTTACTTATTTCACACAGTACAGTTTTTGGGCAATGAAGATGTATGTTTTCTAAACAAACTGCTGTAGAAATGAAGTGAAACTACTAAGTTGTACATCTTGTTAGATTACACTAACTAGAAAAGTTTGAACTTGCTGCACTAAACCTTCAGAAGAAGAAAGCAACTGATTCCTAAAACAGAACTAGCTTATTTCACACAGTAGAGAGTTGGCAATGAAGGTGTTTGTTTTCTAAACAAACTACTTTAGAAATGAAGCGAAACTAGTAAGTTGTACATCTTGTTAGACTACACAAACAAGGAAGGTTTGAAGTTGCTGCACTAAACTTTCTTTGTAGGAAAGCAACTGATTCCTAGAACCAAACTAGCTTATTTCACACAGCACAGTGTTCGCCAATGAAGACGTATGTTTTCAAAACCAACTGCTTTAGAAATGAAGCGAAACTACTAATTTGTACATCTTCTTAGATTACACTAACTAGAAAAGTTTGAACTTGCTACACTGAACCTTCTTCGTAGGAAAGCAACTGATTCCTAAAACCGAACTAGCTTATTTCACACAGTACAGTTTTCGTCAATGAAGATGTATGTTATCTAAACAAACTGCTTTAGAAATGAAGTGAAACTACTAAGTTGTACATCTTGGTAGATTACATTAACTGGAGAAGTTTGAACTTTCTGCACTAAACCGTCTTTGTAGGAAAGGAACTGATTCATAGAACGGAACTACCTTATTTCACACAGTACAGTTTTCGGCAATGAAGATGTATGTTTTCTAAACAAACTGCTGCAGAAATGAATTGAAACTACTAAGTTGTACATCTTGTTAGACTGCACAAACAAGGAAGGTTTGAAGTTGCTGCACTAAACCTTCTTCTTAGGAAAGCAACTGATTCCGAGAACGGAACTAGCTTATTTCACACAGTACAGATTTAGCAATGAAGATGTATGTTTTCTAAACAAACTGCTTTAGAAATGAAGTTAAACTACTAAGTTGTATATCTTGTTAGATTACACTAACTAGAAATGTTTGAACTTGCTGCACTAAACCTTCTTCGTAGGAAAGCAACTGATTCCCAGAACGGAACTACCTTATTTTCACACAGTACAGTTTTCGGCAATGAAGATGTATGTTTTCTAAACAAACTGCTTTAGAAATGAAGTGAAACTACTAAGTTGTACATCTTGGTAGATTACATTAACTGGAAAAGTTTGAACTTTTTGCATTAAACCGTCTTCGTAGGGAAAGGAACTGATTCCTAGAACCAAACTTACTTATTTCACACAGTACAGTTTTGGCAATGAAGATGTATGTTTTCTAAACAAACTGCTTTAGAAATGAAGTGAAACTACTAAGTTGTACATCTTTTTAGATTACACTAACTAGAAAAGTTGTAACTTGCTGCACTAAACCTTCTTCGTAGGAAAGCAACTGATTCCTAGAACCAGAACTAGCTTATTTCACACAGTAGAGTGTTGGCAATGAAGGTGTTTGTTTTCTAAACAAACTACTTTAGAAATGAAGAGAAACTAGTAAGTTGTATATCTTGTTAGACTACACAAACAAGGAAGGTTTGAAGTTGCTGCACTAAACTTTCTTCTTAGGAAAGCAACTGATTCCTAGAACCAAACTAGCTTATTTCACACAGCACAGTGTTCGCCAATGAAGATGTATGTTTTCTAAACCAACTGCTTTAGAAATGAAGTGAAACTACTAATTTGTACATCTTCTTAGATTACACTAACTAGAAATGTTTGAAGTTGCTGCACTAAACCTTCTTTGTAGGAAAGCAACTGATTCCTAGAACAGAACTACCTATTTTCACACAGTACAGTTTTCGGCAATGAAGATGTATGTTTTCTAAACAAACTGCTTTAGAAATGAAGTGAAACTACTAAGTTGTACATCTTGTAGATTACATTAACTAGAAAAGTTTGAACTTGCTGCACTGAACCCGTCTTTGTAGGAAAGCAACTGATTCCTAGAACCAGAACTAGCTTATTTCACACAGTACAGTTTTCGGCAATGAAGGGGTTTGTTTTCTAAACAAACTACTTTAGAAATGAAGAAAACTAGTAAGTTGTACATCTTGTTAGATTACACAAACAAGAAAGGTTTGAACTTGCTGCATTAAACCTTCTTCTTAGGAAAGCAACTGATTCCTAGAAACAAACTAGCTTATTTCACACAGCACAGTATTCGGCAATGAAGATGTATGTTTTCTAAACAAACTGCTTTAGAAATGAAGCGAAACTACTAATTTGTACATCTTGTTAGATTACACAAACTAGAAATGTTTGAAGTTGCTGAACTAAACCTTCTTCGTAGGAAACCAACTGATTCCTAGAACGGAACTACCTATTTTCACACAGTACAGTTTTTCGGCAATGAAGATGTATGTTTTCTAAACAAACTGCTTTAGAAATGAAGTGAAACTACTAAGTTGTACATCTTGTTAGATTACATTAACTGGAAAAGTTTGAACTTTTGCATTAAACCTTCTTTCGTAGGAAAGCAACTGATTCCTAGAAACCAAACTTACTTATTTCACACAGTACAGTTTTTGGCAATGAAGATGTATGTTTTCTAAACAAACTGCTTTAGAAATGAAGTGAAACTACTAAGTTGTACATCTTTTTAGATTACACTAACTAGAAAAGTTGTAACTTGCTGCACTAAACCTTCTTCGTAAGAAAGCAACTGATTCCTAAAACAGAACTAGCTTATTTCACACAGTAGAGAGTTCGGCAATGAAGATGTTTTTTTTCTAAACAAACTACTTTAGAAATGAAGCTGAAACTAGTAAGTTGTACATCTTGTTAGATTACACAAACAAGGAAGGTTTGAAGTTGCTGCACTAAACTTTCTTTGTAGGAAAGCAACTGATTCCTAGAACCAAACTAGCTTATTTCACACAGCACAGTGTTCGCCAATGAAGATGTATGTTTTCTAAACCAACTGCTTTAGAAATGAAGCGAAACTACTAATTTGTACATCTTCTTAGATTACACTAACTAGTAATGTTTGAAGTTGCTGCACTAAACCTTCTTTGTAGGAAAGCAACTGATTCCTAGAACAGAACTACCTTATTTCACACAGTACAGTTTTCGTCAATGAAGATGTATGTTTTCTAAACAAACTACTTTAGAAATGAAGTGAAACTACTAAGTTGTACATCTTGGTAGATTACATTAACTGGAAAAGTTTGAACTTTCTGCACTAAACCTTCTTTGTAGGAAAGCAACTGATTCCTAGAACCGAACTAGCTTATTTCACACAGTACAGTGTTCTGCAATGAAGGGGTTTGTTTTCTAAACAAACTGCTTTAGAAATGAAGAAAAACTACTAAGTTGTACATCTTGTTAGACTACACAAACAAGGAAGGTTTGAAGTTGCTGCACTAAACCTTCTTCTTAGGAAAGCAACTGATTCCTAGAACCAAACTAGCTTATTTCACACAGCACAGTATTGTTCGCCAATGAAGATGTATGTTTTCTAAACCAACTGCTTTAGAAATGAAGTGAAACTACTAATTTGTACATCTTCTTAGATTACACCAACTAGAAATGTTTGAAGTTGCTGAACTAAACCTTCTTCGTTGGAAAGCAACTGATTCCAAGAACGGAACTACCTATTTTCACACAGTACAGTTTTTGGCAATGAAGATGTATGTTATCTAAACAAACGGCTTTAGAAATGAAGTGAAACTACTAAGTTGTACATCCTGGTAGATTAAATTAACTGGAAAAGTTTGAACTTTCTGCATTAAACCGTCTTTGTAGGAAAGGAACTGATTCCTAGAACCGAACTTACTTATTTCACACAGTACGGTTTTCGGCAATGAAGATGTATGTTTTCTAAACAAACTGCTGTAGAAATGAAGTGAAACTACTAAGTTGTACATCTTGTTAGATTACACTAACTAGAAAAGTTTGAACTTGCTGCACTAAACCTTCTTCGTAAGAAAGCAACTGATTCCTAAAACAGAACTAGCTTATTTCACACAGTAGAGAGTTCGGCAATGAAGGTGTTTGTTTTCTAAACAAACTACTTTAGAAATGAAGCGAAACTAGTAAGTTGTACATCTTGTTAGACTACACAAACAAGGAAGGTTTGAAGTTGCTGCACTAAACTTTCTTTGTAGGAAAGCAACTGATTCCTAGAACCAAACTAGCTTATTTCACACAGCACAGTGTTCGCCAATGAAGACGTATGTTTTCAAAACCAACTGCTTTAGAAATGAAGCGAAACTACTAATTTGTACATCTTCTTAGATTACACTAACTAGAAATGTTTGACGTTGCTGCACTAAACCTTCTTCGTAGGAAAGCAACTGATTCCTAAACGGAACTACCTTATTTCACACAGTACAGTTTTCGTCAATGAAGATGTATGTTATCTAAACAAACTGCTTTAGAAATGAAGTGAAACTACTAAGTTGTACATCTTGGTAGATTACATTAACTAGAGAAGTTTGAACTTTCTGCACTAAACCGTCTTGGTAGGAAAGGAACTGATTCATAGAACGGAACTACCTTATTTCACACAGTACAGTTTTCGGCAATGAAGATGTATGTTTTCTAAACAAACTGCTGCAGAAATGAATTGAAACTACTAAGTTGTACATCTTGTTAGACTGCACAAACAAGGAAGGTTTGAAGTTGCTGCACTAAACCTTCTTCGTAGGAAACCAACTGGTTCCTAGAACGGAACTACCTTATTTCACACAGTACAGATTTCGGCAATGAAGATGTATGTTTTCTAAACAAACTGCTTTAGAAATGAAGTGAAACTACTAAGTTGTATATCTTGTTAGATTACACTAACTAGAAAAGTTTGAACTTGCTGCACTGAACCTTCTTCGTAGGAAAGCAACTGATTCCCAGAACCGAACTAGCTTAATTCACACAGTACAGTTTTCGTCAATGAATATGTATGTTATCTAAACAAACTGCTTTAGAAATGAAGTGAAACTACTAAGTTGTACACCTTGGTAGATTACATTAACTGGAAAAGTTTGAACTTTCTGCATTATACCGTCTTCGTAAGAAAGGAACTGATTCCTAGAACCGAACTAACTTATTTCACACAGTACAGTTTTCGGCAATGAAGATGTATGTTTTCTAAACAAACTGCTTTAGAAATGAAGTGAAACTACTAAGTTGTACATCTTGTTAGATTACACTAAGTAGAAAAGTTTGAACTTGCTGCACTGAACCTTCTTCGTAGGAAAGCAACTGATTCCTAGAACCGAACTAGCTTATTTCACACAGTAGAGTGTTCGGCAATGAAGGGGTTTGTTTTCTAAAGAAACTACTTTAGAAATGAAGAGAAACTAGTAAGTTGTACATCTTGTTAGACTACACAAACAGGGAAGGTTTGAAGTTGCTGCACTAAACCTTCTTCTTAGGAAAGCTACTAATTCCTAGAACCAAACTATCTTATTTCACAAAGCACAGTATTCGCCAATGAAGATGTATGTTTTCTAAACCAACTGCTTTAGAAATGAAGTGAAACTAATAATTTGTACATCTTCTTACATTACACTAACTAGAAATGTTTGAAGTTCCTGAACTAAACCTTCTTTGTTGGAAAGCAACTGATTCCTAGAACGGAACTACCTATTTTCACACAGTACAGTTTTCGGCAATCAAGATGTATGTTTTCTAAACAAACTGCTTTAGAAATGAAGTGAAACAACTAAGTTGTACATCTTGGTAGATTACATTAACTGGAAAAGTTTGAACTTTCTGCATAAAACCGTCTTCGTAGGAAATGAACTGATTCCTAGAACCGAACTTACTATTTCACACAGTACAGTTTTCGGAAATGAAGATTTATGTTTTCTAAACAAACTGCTGTAGAAATGAAGTGAAACTGCTAAGTTGTACATCTTGTTAGATTACACAAACTAGAAAAGTTTGAACTTGCTGCATTAAACCTTCTTCGTAAGAAAGCAATTGATTCCTAAAACAGAACTAGCTTATTTCGCACAGTAGAGACTTCGGCACTGAAGGTGTTTGTTTTCTAAACAAACGGCATTAGAAATGAAGCGAAAGTAGTAAGTTGTATATCTTGTTAGACTACAGAAAGAAGGAAGGTTTGAAGTTGCTGCACTAAACCTTCTTCGTAGGAAACCAACTGGTTCCTAGAACGGAACTACCTTATTTCACACAGTACAGATTTCGGCAAGGAAGATGTATGTTTTCTAAACAAACTGCTTTAGAAATGAAGTGAAACTACTAAGTTGTATATCTTGTTAGATTACACTAACTAGAAAAGTTTGAACTTGCTGCACTGAACCTTCTTCGTAGCAAAGCAACTGATTCCTAGAACCGAACTAGCTTAATTCACACAGTACAGTTTTCGTCAATGAATATGTATGTTATCTAAACAAACTGCTTCAGAAATGAAGTGAAACTACTAAGTTGTACATGTTGGTAGATTACATTAACTGGAAAAGTTTGAACTTTCTGCATTAAACCGTCTTCGTAAGAAAGGAACTGATTCCTATACCCGAACTTACTTATTTCACACAGTACAGTTTTCGGCAATGAAGATGTATGTTTTCTAAACAAACTGCTTTAGAAATGAAGTGAAACTACTAAGTTGTACATCTTGTTAGATTACACTAACTAGAAAAGTTTGAACTTGCTGCACTGAACCTTCTTCGTAGGAAAGCAACTGATTCCTAGAACAGAACTAGCTTATTTCACACAGTAGAGAGTTCGGCAATGAAGGTGTTTGTTTTCTAAACAAACTACTTTAGAAATGAAGCGAAACTAGTAAGTTGTACATCTTGTTAGACTACACAAACAGAGAAGGTTTGAAGTTGCTGCACTAAACCTTCTTTGTAGGAAAGCAACTGATTCCTAGAACCGAACTAGCTTATTTCACACAGCACAGTTTTCGTCAATGAAGATGTATGTTATCTAAACAAACTACTATAGAAATGAAGTGAAACTACTAAGTTGTACACCTTGGTAGATTACATTTACGGGAAAAGTTTGAACTTTCTTCCCTAAACCGTCTTTGTAGGAAAGTAACTGATTCATAGAACCGAACTAACCTATTTCACACAGAACAGTTTTCGGCAATGAAGATGTATGTTTTCTAAACAAACTGCTGTAGAAATTAATTGAAACTACTAAGTTGTACATCTTGTTAGACTACACAAACTAGGAAGGCTTGAAGTTGCTGCACTAAACCTTCTTCGTAGGAAAGCAACTGATTTCTAGAACCAAACTAGCTTATTTCACACAGCACAGTGTTCGCAAATGAAGATGTATGTTTTCTAAACCAACTGCTTTAGAAATGAAGCGAAGCTACTAATTTGTACATCTTCTTAGATTACACTAACTAGAAATGTTTGAAGTTGCTGAACTAAACCTTCTTCGTAGGAAAGCAACTGATTCCTAGAACGGAACTACCTATTTTCACACAGTACAGTTTTCGGCAATGAAGATGTATGTTTTCTAAACAAACTGGTTTAGAAATGAAGTGAAACTACTAAGTTGTACATCTTGGTAGATTACATTAACTGGAAAAGTTTGAACTTTCTGCATTAAACCTTCTTCGTAGGAAAGGAACTGATTCCTAGAACCGAACTTACTTATTTCACACAGTACAGCTTTCGGCAATGAAGATGTATGTTTTCTAAACAAACTGCTGTAGAAATGAAGTGAAACTACTAAGTTGTACATCTTGTTAGATTACACTAACTAGAAAAGTTTGAACTTGCTTCACTAAACCTTCTTCGTAAGAAATAACTGATTCCTAAAACAGAACTAGCTTATTTCACACAGTAGAGAGTTCTGCAATGAAGGTGTTTGTTTTCTAAACAAACTACTTTAGAAATGAAGAGAAACTAGTAAGTTGTACATCTTGTTAGACTACACAAACAAGGAAGGTTTGAAGTTGCTGCACTAAACCTTCTTCGTAGGAAAGCAACTGATTCCTAGAACCAAACTAGCTTACTTCACACAGCACAGTGTTCGCCAATGAAGATGTATGTTTTCTAAACCAACTGCTTTAGAAATGAAGCAAAACTACTAATTTGTACATCTTCTTAGATTACACTAACTAGAAATGTTTGAAGTTGCTGCACTAAACCTTCTTCGTAGGAAAGCAACTGATTCCTAGAACGGAACTACCTTATTTCACACAGTACAGTTTTTGGCAATGAAGATGTATGTTTTCTAAACAAACTGCTTTAGAAATGAAGCGAAACTAGTAAGTTGTACATCTTGTTAGACTACACAAACAAGGAAGGTTTGAACTTGCTGCACTAAACCTTCTTCGTAGGAAAGCAACTGATTCCTAGAACCGAACTAGCTTAATTCACACAGTACAATTTTCGTCAATGAATATGTATGTTATCTAAACACACTGCTTTAGAAATGAAGTGAAACGACTAAGTTGTACATCTTGGTAGATTACATTAACTGGAAAAGTTTGAACTTTCTGCAGTAAACCGTCTTTGTAGGAAACGAACTGATTCCTAGAACCGAACTAGCTTATTTCACAGAGTACAGTGTTCAGCAATGAAGATGTTTGTTTTCTAAACAAACTACTTTAGAAATGAAGCAAAACTAGTAAGTTGTATATCTTGTTAGAGTACACAAACAAGGAAGGTTTGAGGTTGCTGCACTAAACCTTCTTCTTAGGAAAGCAACTGATTCCTGGATGTGAACTACCTTATTTCACACAGTACAGTTTTCGGGAATGAAGATGTATGTTTTGTAAACAAACTGCTTTAGAAATGAAGCGAAACTCCTAATTTGTACATCTTCTTAGATTACACTAACTAGAAATGTTTGAAGTTGCCGCAGTAAACCTTCTTCGTAGGAAAGCAACTGATTCCTAGAACCGAGCTAACTTATTTCACACAGTACAGTTTTCGGCAATGAAGATGTATGTTTTCTAAACAAACTGCTTTAGAAATGAAGTGACACTACTAAGTTTTCTATCTTGTTAGATTACACTAACTAGAAAAGTTTGAACTTGCTGCACTGAACCTTTTTCGTAGGAAAGCAACTGATTCCTAGAACCGAACCAGCTTATTTCACACAGTACAGTGTTCGGCAATTAACATGTTTGTTTTCTAAACAAACTACTTTAGAAATGAAACGAAACTAGTAAGTTGTACATCCTGTTAGACTACACGAACAAGGAAGGTTTGAAGTTGCTGCAATAAACCTTCTTATTAGCAAAGCAACTGATTCCTAGAACCGAACTACCTTATTTCACACAGTACAGTTTTCAGCAATGAAGATGTATGTTTTCTAAACAAACTGCTTTAGAAATGAAGTGAAACTACTAAATTGTATATATTGTTAGATTACACTAAATAGAAAAGTTTGAACTTGCTGCACTGAACCTTCTTCGTAGGAAAGCAACTGATTCCTAGAACCGAACTAGCTTATTTCACACAGTACAGTGTTGGGCAATGAAGATGTTTGTTTTCTAAACCAACTGCTTTAGAAATGAAGCGAAACTACTAATTTGTACATCTTGTTAGATTACACTAACTAGAAATGTTTGAAGTTGCTGCACTAAACCTTCTTCGTAGGAAAGCAACTGATTCCTAGAAGCAAACTAACTTATTTCACACAGTACAGTTTTTGGCAATGAAGATGTATGTTTTCTAAACAAACTGCTTTAGAAATGAAGTGAAACTTCTAAGTTGTACAACTTGTTACTTTACACTAACTAGAAAAGTTTGAACTTGCTGCACTGAACCTTCTTCGTAGGAATGCAACTGATTCCTAGAACCAAACTAGCTTATTTCACACAGTACAGTGTTCGGCAATGAAGATGTTTGTTTTCTAAACTAACTACTTTAGAAATAAAGCGAAACTAGTAAGTTGTACATCTTGTTAGACTACACAAACAAGGAAGGTTTGAAGTTGCTGCACTAAACCTTCTTCGTAGGAAACCAACTGATTCCTAGAACAAAACTAGCTTATTTCACACAGCACAGTGTTCGCCAATGAAGATGTGTGTTTTCTAAACTAACTGCTTTAGAAACGAAGCGAAACTACAAATTTGTACATCTTCTTAGATTACACTAACTAGAAATGTTTGAAGTTGCTTCTTCGTAGGAAAGCAACTGATTCTTAGAACCGAACTAGCTTATTTCACACACTACAGTGTTTGACAATGAATATGTTTGTTATCTAAACAAACTACTTTAGAAATGAAGTCAAACTACTAAGTTGTACATCTTGGTAGATTACATTAACGGGAAAAGTTTGAACTTTCTGCACTAAACCGTCTTTGTAGGAAAGGAACTGATTCCTAGAACAGAACTAACTTATTTCACACAGAACAGTTTTCGGCAATGAAGATGTATGTTTTCTAAACAAACTGCTGTAGAAATTAATTGAGACTACTAAGTTGTACATCTTGTTAGACTACACAAACAAGGAAGGTTTGAAGTTGCTGCACTAAACCTTCTTCGTAGGAAAGCAACTGATTCCTAGAAACAAAATAGCTTATTTCACACAGCACAGTGTTCGTAAATGAAGATGTATGTTTTCTAAACCAACTGCTTTAGAAATGAAGCGAAAGTACTAATTTGTACATCTTCTTAGATTACACTAACTGGAAATGTTTGAAGTTGCTGAACTAATCCTTCTTCGTAGGAAAGCAACTGATTCCTAGAACGGAACTAACTATTTTCACACAGTACAGTTTTCGGCAATGAAGATGTATGTTTTCTAAACAAACTGCTTTAGAAATGAAGTGAAACTACTAAGTTGTACATCTTGGGAGATTACATTAACTGGAAAAGTTTGAACTTTCTGCATTAAACCGTCTTCGTAGGAAAGGAACTGATTCCTAGAACCGAACTTACTTATTTCACACAGTACAGCTTTTGGCAATGAAGATGTATGTTTTCTAAACAAACTGCTGTAGAAATGAAGTGAAACTACTAAGTTGTATATATTGTTAGATTACACTAACTAGAAAACTATGAACTTGCTGCACTAAACCTTCTTCGTAAGAAAGCAACTGATTCCTAAAACAGAACTAGCTTATTTCACACAGTAGAGAGTTCGGCAATGAAGGTGTTTGTTTTCTAAACAAACTACTTTAGAAATGAAGCGAAACTAGTAAGTTGTACATCTTGTTAGACTACACAAACAAGGAAGGTTTGAAGTTGCTGCACTAAACCTTCTTCGTAGGAAAGCAACTGATTCCTAGAACCAAACTAGCTTATTTCACACAGCACAGTGTTCGCCAATGAAGATGTATGTTTTCTAAACCAACTGCTTTAGAAATGAAGCGAAACTACTAATTTGTACATCTTCTTAGATTACACTAACTAGAAATGTTTGAAGTTGCTGAACTAAACCTTCTTCGTAGGAAAGCAACTGATTCAATGAACAGAACTACCTATTTTCACACAGTACAGTTTTCGGAAATGAAGATGTATGTTTTCTAAACAAACTGCTTTAGAAATGAAGTGAAACTACTAAGTTGTACATCTTGGTAGATTACATTAACTGCAAAAGTTTGAACTTTCTGCATTAAAACGTCTTCGTAGGAAAGGAACTGATTCCTAGAACCAAACTTACTTATTTCACACAGTACAGCTTTCGGCAATGAAGATCTATGTTTTCTAAACAAACTGCTGTAGAAATGAAGTGAAACTACTAAGTTGTACATCTTGTTAGATTACACTAACTAGAAAAGTTTGAACTTGCTGCACTAACCCTTCTTCGTAAGAAACAACTGATTCCTAAAACAGAACTAGCTTATTTCACACAGTAGAGAGTTCGGCAATGAAGGTGTTTGTTTTCTAAACAAACTACTTTAGAAATGAAGCGAAACTAGTAAGTTGTACATCTTGTTAGACTACACAAACAAGGAAGGTTTGAAGTTGCTGCACTAAACCTTCTTCGTAGGAAAGCAACTGATTCCTAGAACCAAACTAGCTTATTTCACACGGCACAGTGTTCGCCAATGAAGATGTATGTTTTCTAAACCAACTCCTTTAGAAATGAAGCGAAACTACTAATTTGTACATCTTCTTAGATTACACTAACTAGAAATGTTTGACGTTGCTGCACTAAACCTTCTTCGTAGGAAAGCAACTGATTCCGAGAACGGAACTACCTTCTTTCACACAGTACAATTTTCGGCAATGAAGATGTATGTTTTCTAAACAAACTGCTTTAGAAATGAAGTGAAACTACTAAGTTGTATATCTTGTTAGCTTACACTGACTAGAAATATTTGAACTTGCTGCACTAAACCTTCTTGGTAGGAAAGCAACTGATTCCTAGAACCGAACTAGCTTATTTCACACAGTACAGTGTTCGGCAATGAAGATGTTTGTTTTCTAAACAAACTACTTTAGAAATGAAGCGAAACTAGTAAGTTGTACATCTTGTTAGAGTACACAAACAAGGATGGTTTGAGGTTGCTGCACTAACCTTCTTCTTAGGAAAGCAACTGATTCTTAGAACCGAACTACCTTATTTCACACAGTACAGTTTTCGGCAATGAGGATGTATGTTTTCTAAACAAACTTCTTTAGAAATGAAGCGAAACTCCTAATTCGTACAACTTCTTAGATTACACTAACTAGAAATGTTTGAAGTTGCTGAACTAAACCTTCTTCGTAGGAAAGCAACTGATTCCTAGAACCGAACTAACATTTCACACAGTACAGTTTTCGTCAATGAAGATGTATGTTTTCTAAACAAACTGCTTTAGAACTGAAGTGAAACTACAAAGTTGTATATCTTGTTAGATTACACTAACTAGAAAAGTTTGAACTTGCTGCACTGAACCTTCTTCGTAGGAAATCAACTGATTCCTAGAACCGAACTAGCTTAATTCACACAGTACAGTTTTCGTCAATGAATATGTATGTTATCTAAACACACTGCTTTAGAAATGAAGTGAAACTACTAAGTTGTACATCTTGGTAGATTACATTAACTGGAAAAGTTTGAACTTTCTGCACTAAACTGTCTTTGTAGGAAAGGAACTGATTCCGAGAACCGAACTAGCTTATTTCACACAGTACAGTGTTCGGCAATGAAGATGTTTGTTTTCTAAACAAACTACTTTAGAAATGAAGCGAAACTAGTAAGTTGTACATCTTCTTAGAGTACACAAACAAGGAAGGTTTGAGGTTGCTGCACTAAACCTTCTTCTTAGGAAAGCAACTGATTCCTGGAAGTGAACTACCTTATTTCACACAGTACAGTTTTCGGCAATGAAGATGTATGTTTTGTAAACAAATTGCTTTAGAAATGAAGTGAAACTACTAAGTTGTATATATTGTTAGATTACACTAAATAGAAAAGTTTGAACTTGCTGCACTGAACCTTCTTCGTAAGAAAGCAACTGATTCCTAGAACCGAACTAGCTTATTTCACACAGTACAGTGTTGGGCAATGAAGATGTTTGTTTTCTAAACTAACTGCTTTAAAAATGAAGCGAAACTACTAATTTGTACATCTTGTTAGATTACACTAACTAGAAATGTTTGAAGTTGCTGCACTAAACCTTCTTCGTAGGAAAGCAACTGATTCCTAGAACCAAACTAGCTTATTTCACACAGCACAGTGTTCGCCAATGAAGATGTATGTTTTCTAAACCAACTGCTTTAGAAATGAAGCGAAACTACTAATTTGTACATCTTCTTATATTACACTAACTACAAATGTTTGAAGTTGCTGCACTAAACCTTCTTCGTAGGAAAGCAACTGATTCCTAGAACCGAACCAGCTTATTTCACACAGAACAGTGTTCGGCAACTAACATGTTTGTTTTCTAAACTAACTACTTTAGAAATGAAGCGAAACTAGTAAGTTGTACATCTTGTTAGACTACACAAACAAGGAAGGTTTGAAGTTGCTGCACTAAACCTTCTTCGTAGGAAACCAACTGATTCCTAGAACAAAACTAGCTTATTTCACACAGCACAGTGTTCGCAAATGAAGATGTATGTTTTCTAAACCAACTGCTTTAGAAATGAAGCGAAGCTACTAATTTGTACATCTTCTTAGATTACACTAACTAGAAATGTTTGAAGTTGCTGAACTAAACCTTCTTCGTAGGAAAGCAACTGATTCAATGAACAGAACTACCTATTTTCACACAGTACAGTTTTCGGCAATGAAGATGTATGTTTTCTAAACCAACTGCTTTAGAAATGAAGTGAAACTAATAAGTTGTACATCTTGGTAGATTACATTAACTGGAAAAGTTTGAACTTTCTGCATTAAAACGTCTTCGTAGGAAAGGAGCTGATTCCTAGAACCGAACTTACTTATTTCACACAGTACAGCTTTCGGCAATGAAGATGTATGTTTTCTAAACAAACTGCTGTAGAAATGAAGTGAAACTACTAAGTTGTACATCTTGTTAGATTACACTAACTAGAAAAGTTTGAACTTGCTGCACTAACCCTTCTTCGTAAGAAACAACAGATTCCTAAAACAGAACTAGCTTATTTCACACAGTAGAGAGTTCGGGAATGAAGGCGTTTGTTTTCTAAACAAACTACTTTAGAAATGAAGCGAAACTAGTAAGTTGTACATCTTGTTAGACTACACAAACAAGGAAGGTTTGAAGTTGCTGCACTAAACCTTCTTCGTAGGAAAGCAACTGATTCCTAGAACCAAACTAGCTTATTTCACACAGCCCAGTGTTCGCCAATGAAGATGTATGTTTTCTAAACCAACTGCTTTAGAAATGAAGCGAAACTACTAATTTGTACATCTTCTTAGATTACACTAACTAGAAATGTTTGAAGTTGCTGAACTAAACCTTCTTCGTAGGAAAGCAACTGATTCAATGAACAGAACTACCTATTTTCACACAATACAGTTTTCGGAAATGAAGATGTATGTTTTCTAAACAAACTGCTTTAGAAATGAAGTGAAACTACTAAGTTGTACATCTTGGTAGATTACATTAACTTGAAAAGTTTGAACTTTCTGCATTAAAACGTCTTCGTAGCAAAGGAACTGATTCCTAGAACCAAACTGACTTATTTCACACAGTACAGCTTTCGGCAATGAAGATCTATGTTTTCTAAACAAACTGCTGTAGAAATGAAGTGAAACTACTAAGTTGTACATCTTGTTAGATTACACTAACTAGAAAAGTTTGAACTTGCTGCACTAACCCTTCTTCAAGAAGAAACAACTGATTCCTAAAACAGAACTAGCTTATTTCACACAGTAGAGAGTTCGGCAATGAAGGTGTTTGTTTTCTAAACAAACTACTTTAGAAATGAAGCGAAACTAGTAAGTTGTACATCTTGTTAGACTACACAAACAAGGAAGGTTTGAAGTTGCTGCACTAAACCTTCTTCGTAGGAAAGCAACTGATTCCTAGAACCAAACTAGCTTATTTCACACGGCACAGTGTTCGCCAATGAAGATGTATGTTTTCTAAACCAACTGCTTTAGAAATGAAGCGAAACTACTAATTTGTACATCTTCTTAGATTACACTAACTAGAAATGTTTGACGTTGTTGCACTAAACCTTCTTCGTAGGAAAGCAACTGATTCCTAGAACCGAACCAGCTTATTTCACACAGAACAGTGTTCGGCAATTAACATGTTTGTTTTCTAAACTAACTACTTTAGAAATGAAGCGAAACCAGTAAGTTGTACATCTTGTTAGACTACACAAACAAGGAAGGTTTGAAGTTGCTGCACTAAACCTTCTTCGTAGGAAACCAACTGATTCCTAGAACAAAACTAGCTTATTTCACACAGCACAGTTTTCGCAAATGAAGATGTATGTTTTCTAAACCAACTGCTTTAGAAATGAAGCGAAGCTACTAATTTGTACATCTTCTTAGATTACACTAACTAGAAATGTTTGAAGTTGCTGAACTAAACCTTCTTCGTAGGAAAGCAACTGATTCAATGAACAGAACTACCTATTTTCAGACAGTACAGTTTTCGGCAATGAAGATGTATGTTTTCTAAACAAACTGGTTTAGAAATGAAGTGAAACTACTAAGTTGTACATCTTGGTAGATTACATTAACTGGAAACGTTTGAACTTTCTGCATTAAAACGTCTTCGTAGGAAAGGAGCTGATTCCTAGAACCGAACTTACTTATTTCACACAGTACAGCTTTCGGCAATGAAGATGTATGTTTTCTAAACAAACTGCTGTAGAAATGAAGTGAAACTACTAAGTTGTACATCTTGTTAGATTACACTAACTAGAAAAGTTTGAACTTGCTGCACTAACCCTTCTTCGTAAGAAACAACTGATTCCTAAAACAGAACTAGCTTATTTCACACAGTAGAGAGTTCGGCAATGAAGGTGTTTGTTTTCTAAACAAACTACTTTAGAAATGAAGCGAAACTAGTAAGTTGTACATCTTGTTAGACTACACAAACAAGGAAGGTTTGAAGTTGCTGCACTAAACCTTCTTCGTAGGAAAGCAACTGATTCCTAGAACCAAACTAGCTTATTTCACACAGCACAGTGTTCGCCAATGAAGATGTATGTTTTCTAAACCAACTGCTTTAGAAATGAAGCGAAACTACTAATTTGTACATCTTCTTAGATTACACTAACTAGAAATGTTTGAAGTTGCTGAACTAAACCTTCTTCGTAGGAAAGCAACTGATTCAATGAACAGAACTACCTATTTTCACACAGTACAGTTTTCGGAAATGAAGATGTATGTTTTCTAAACAAAGTGCTTTAGAAATGAAGTGAAACTACTAAGTTGTACATCTTGGTAGATTACATTAACTGGAAAAGTTTGAACTTTCTGCATTAAAACGTCTTCGTAGGAAAGGAACTGATTCCCAGAACCAAACTTACTTATTTCACACAGTACAGCTTTCGGCAATGAAGATCTATGTTTTCTAAACAAACTGCTGTAGAAATGAAGTGAAACTACTAAGTTGTACATCTTGTTAGATTACACTAACTAGAAAAGTTGGAACTTGCTGCACTAACCCTTCTTCGTAAGAAACAACTGATTCCTAAAACAGAACTAGCTTATTTCACACAGTAGAGAGTTCGGCAATGAAGGTGTTTGTTTTCTAAACAAACTACTTTAGAAATGAATCGAAACTAGTAAGTTGTACATCTTGTTAGACTGCACAAACAAGGAAGGTTTGAAGTTGCTGCACTAAACCTTCTTCGTAGGAAAGCAACTGATTCCTAGAACCAAACTAGCTTATTTCACACGGCACAGTGTTCGCCAATGAAGATGTATGTTTTCTAAACCAACTGCTTTAGAAATGAAGCGAAACTACTAATTTGTACATCTTCTTAGATTACACTAACTAGAAATGTTTGACGTTGCTGCACTAAACCTTCTTCGTAGGAAAGCAACTGATTCCGAGAATGGAACTACCTTCTTTCACACAGTACAGTTTTCGGCAATGAAGATGTATGTTTTCTAAACAAACTGCTTTAGAAATGAAGTGAAACTACTAAGTTGTATATCTTGTTAGCTTACACTGACTAGAAATGTTTGAACTTGCTGCACTAAACCTTCTTGGTAGGAAAGCAACTGATTCCTAGAACCGAACTAGCTTATTTCACACAGTACAGTGTTCGGAAATGAAGATGTTTGTTTTCTAAACAAACTACTTTAGAAATGAAGCGAAACTAGTAAGTTGTACATCTTGTTAGAGTACACAAACAAGGATGGTTTGTGGTTGCTGCACTAACCTTCTTCTTAGGAAAGCAACTGATTCCTAGAACCGAACTACCTTATTTCACACAGTACAGTTTTCGGCAATGAGGATGTATGTTTTCTAAACAAACTTCTTTAGAAATGAAGCGAAACTCCTAATTCGTACAACTTCTTAGATTACACTAACTAGAAATGTTTGAAGTTGCTGAACTAAACCTTCTTCGTAGGAAAGCAAGTGATTCCTAGAACCGAACTAACTTATTTCACACAGTACAGTTTTCGTCAATGAAGATGTATGTTTTCTAAACAAACTGCTTTAGAAATGAAGTGAAACTACAAAGTTGTATATCTTGTTATATTACACTAACTAGAAAAGTTTGAACTTGCTGCACTGAACCTTCTTCGTAGGAAATCAACTGATTCCTAGAACCGAACTACCTTATTTCACACAGTACAGTTTTCGGCAATGAAGATGTATGTTTTCTAAACACACTGCTTCAGAAATGAAGTGAAACTACTAAGTTGTACATCTTGGTAGATTACATTAACTGGAAAAGTTTGAACTTTCTGCACTAAACCGTCTTTGTAGGAAAGGAACTGATTCCGAGAACCGAACTAGCTTATTTCGCACAGTACAGTGTTCGGCAATGAAGATGTTTGTTTTCTAAACAAACTACTTTAGAAATGAAGCGAAACTAGTAAGTTGTACATCTTGTTAGAGTTCACAAACAAGGAAGGTTTGAGGTTGCTGCACTAAACCTTCTTCTTAGGAAAGCAACTGATTCCTGGAAGTGAACTACCTTATTTCACACAGTACAGTTTTCGGCAATGAAGATGTATGTTTTGTAAACAAACTGCTTCAGAAATGAAGCGAAACTCCTAATTTGTACATCTTCTTAGATTACACTAACTAGAAATGTTTGAAGTTGCTGCACTAAACCTTCTTCGTAGGAAAGCAACTGATTCCTAGAACCGAACTAACTTATTTCACACAGTACAGTTTTCGGCAATGAAGATGTATGTTTTCTAAACAAACTGCTTTAGAAATGAAGTGACACTACTAAGTTGTATATCTTGTTAGATTACACTAACTAGAAAAGTTTGAAGTTGCTGCACTGAACCTTTTTCGTAGGAAAGCAACTGATTCCTAGAACCGAACCAGCTTATTTCACACAGTACAGTGTTCGGGAATTAACATGTTTGTTTTCTAAACAAACTACTTTAGAAATGAAACGAAACTAGTAAGTTGTACATCTTGTTAGAGTACACGAACAAGGAAGGTTTGAAGTTGCTGCAATAAACCTTCTTCTTAGGAAAGCAACTGAATCCTAGAACCGAACTACCTTATTTCACACAGTACAGTTTTCGTCAATGAAGATGAATGTTTTCTAAACAAATTGCTTTAGAAATGAAGTGAAACTACTAAGTTGTATATATTGTTAGATTACACTAAATAGAAAAGTTTGAACTTGCTGCACTGAACCTTCTTCGTAAGAAAGCAACTGATTCCTAGAACCGAACTAGCTTATTTCACACAGTACAGTGCTGGGCAATGAAGATGTTTGTTTTCTAAACTAACTGCTTTAGTAATGAAGCGAAACTACTAATTTGTACATCTTGTTAGATTACACTAACTAGAAATGTTTGAAGTTGCTGCACTAAACCTTCTTCGTAGGAAAGCAACTGATTCCTAGAACCAAACTAGCTTATTTCACACAGCACAGTGTTCGCCAATGAAGATGTATGTTTTCTAAACCAACTGCTTTAGAAATGAAGTGAAACTACTAATTTGTACATCTTCTTAGATTTCACTAACTAGAAATGTTTGAAGTTGCTGCACTAAACCTTCTTCGTAGGAAAGCAACTGATTCCTAGAACCGAACCAGCTTATTTCACACAGAACAGTGTTCGGCAATTAACATGTTTGTTTTCTAAACTAACTACTTTAGAAATGAAGCGAAACTAGTAAGTTGTACATCTTGTTAGACTACACAAACAAGGAAGGTTTGAAGTTGCTGCATTAAACCTTCTTCGTAGGAAACGAACTGATTCCTACAACAAAACTAGCTTATTTCACACAGCACAGTGTTCGCAAATGAAGATGTATGTTTTCTAAACCAACTGCTTTAGAAATGAAGCGAAGCTACTAATTTGTACATCTTCTTAGATTACACTAACTAGAAATGTTTGAAGTTGCTGAACTAAACCTTCTTCGTAGGAAAGCAACTGATCCAATTAACAGAACTACCTATTTTCACACAGTACAGTTTTCGGCAATGAAGATGTATGTTTTCTAAACAAACTGCTTTAGAAATGAAGTGAAACTACTAAGTTGTACATCTTGGGAGATTACATTAACTGGAAAAGTTTGAACTTTCTGCATTAATACGTCTTCGTAGGAAAGGAGCTGATTCCTAGAACCGAACTTACTTATTTCACACAGTACAGCTTTTGGCAATGAAGATGTATGTTTTCTAAACAAACTGCTGTAGAAATGAAGTGAAACTACTAAGTTGTACATCTTGTTAGATTACACTAACTAGAAAAGTTTGAACTTGCTGCACTAACCCTTCTTCGTAAGAAACAACTGATTCCTAAAACAGAACTAGCTTATTTCACACAGTAGAGAGTTCGGCAATGAAGGTGTTTGTTTTCTAAACAAACTACTTTAGAAATGAAGCGAAACTAGTAAGTTGTACATCTTGTTAGACTACACAAACAAGGAAGGTTTGAAGTTGCTGCACTAAACCTTCTTCGTAGGAAAGCAACTGATTCCTAGAACCAAACTAGCTTATTTCACCCGGCACAGTGTTAGCCAATGAAGATGTATGTTTTCTAAACCAACTGCTTTAGAAATGAAGCGAAACTACTAATTTGTACATCTTCTTAGATTACACTAAGTAGAAATGTTTGACGTTGCTACACTAAACCTTCTTCGTAGGAAAGCAACTGATTCCGAGAACGGAACTACCTTATTTCACACAGTACAGTTTTCGGCAATGAAGATGTATGTTTTCTAAACAAACTGCTTTAGAAATGAAGTGAAACTACTAAGTTGTACATCTTGTTAGCTTACACTGACTAGAAATGTTTGAAGTTGCTGCACTAAACCTTCTTGGTAGGAAAGCAACTGATTCCTAGAACCGAACTAGCTTATTTCACACAGTACAGTGTTCGGCCATGAAGATGTTTGTTTTCTAAACAAACTACTTTAGAAATGAAGCGAAACTAGTAAGTCGTACATCTTGTTAGAGTACACAAACAAGGATGGTTTGAGGTTGCTGCACTAACCTTCTTCTTAGGAAAGCAACTGATTCCTAGAACCGAACTACCTTATTTCACACAGTACAGTTTTCGGCAATGAAGATGTATGTTTTCTAAACAAACTTCTTTAGAAATGAAGCGAAACTCCTAATTCGTACAACTTCTTAGATTACACTAACTAGAAATGTTTGAAGTTGCTGAACTAAACCTTCTTCGTAGGAAAGCAACTGATTCCTAGAACCGAACTAACATTTCACACAGTACAGTTTTCGGCAATGAAGATGTATGTTTTCTAAACCAATGGCTTTAGAAATGAAGTGAAACTACAAAGTTGTATATCTTGTTAGATTACACTAACTAGAAAAGTTTGAACTTGCTGCACTGAACCTTCTTTGTACGAAATCAAATGATTCCTAGAACCGAACTAGCTTAATTCACACAGTACAGTTTTCGTCAATGAATATGCATGTTATCTAAACACACTGCTTTAGAAATGAAGTGAAACTACTAAGTTGTACATCTTGGTAGATTACATTAACTGGAAAAGTTTGAACTTTCTGCACTAAACCGTCTTTGTAGGAAAGGAACTGATTCCTAGAACCGAACTAGCTTATTTCACACAGTACAGTGTTCGGCAATGAAGATGTTTGTTTTCTAAACAAACTACTTTAGAAATGAAGCAAAACTAGTAAGTTGTACATCTTGTTAGAGTACACAAACAAGGAAGGTTTGAGGTTGCTGCACTAAACCTTCTTCTTAGGAAAGCAACTGATTCCTGGAAGTGAACTACCTTATTTCACACAGTACAGTTTTCGGGAATGAAGATGTATGTTTTGTAAACAAACTGCTTCAGAAATGAAGCGAAACTCCTAATTTGTACATCTTCTTAGATTACACTAAATAGAAAAGTTTGAACTTGCTGCACTGAACCTTCTTCGTAAGAAAGCAACTGATTCCTAAAACAGAACTAGCTTATTTCACACAGTAGAGAGTTCGGCAATGAAGGTGTTTGTTTTCTAAACAAACTACTTTAGAAATGAAGAGAAACTAGTAAGTTGTACATCTTGTTAGACTACACAAACAAGGAAGGTTTGAAGTTGCTGCACTAAAACTTCTTCGTAGGAAAGCAACTGATTCCTATAACCAAACTAGCTAATTTCACACAGCACAGTGTTCGCCAATGAAGATGTATGTTTTCTAAACCAACTGCTTTGGAAATGAAGCGAAACTACTAATTTGTACATCTTCTTAGATTACACTAACTAAAAAATTTGAAGTTGCTGCACTAAACCTTCTTCGTAGGAAAGCAACTGATTCCTAGAAGGGAACTACCTTATTTCACACAGTACAGTTTTCGGCAATGAAGATGTATGTTCTCTAAACAAACTGCTTTAGAAATGAAGTGAAACTAATATGTTGTACATCTTGTTAGCTTACACTGACTAGAAATGTTTGAACTTGCTGCACTAAACCTTCTTCGTAGTAAAGCAACTGATTCCTAGAAGGGAACTACCTTATTTCACACAGTACAGTTTTCGGCAATGAAGATGTATGTTTTCTAAACAAACTGCTTTAGAAATGAAGTGACACTACTAAGTTGTATATCTTGTTAGATTACACTAACTAGAAAAGTTTGAACTTGCTGCAGTGAACCTTTTTCGTAGGAAAGCAACTGATTCCTAGAACCGAACCAGCTAATTTCACACAGTACAGTGTTCGGCAATTAACATGTTTGTTTTCTAAAAAAACTACTTTAGAAATGAAACGAACCTAGTAAGTTGTACATCTTGTTAGACTACACGAACAAGGAAGTTTTGAAGTTGCTGCAATAAACCTTCTTCTTAGGAAAGCAACTGATTCCTAGAACCGAACTACCTTATTTCACACAGTACAGTTTTGGCAATGAAGGTGTATGTTTTCTAAACAAACTACTTTAGAAATGAAGTGAAATTACTAAGTTGTACATCTTGGTAGATTACACTAACCAGAAAAGTTTGAACTTGCTGCACTAAACCTTCTTCGTAAGAAAGCAACTGATTCCTAAAACAGAACTAGCTTATTTCACACAGTAGAGAGTTCGGCAATGAAGGTGTTTGTTTTCTAAACAAACTACTTTAGAAATGAAGAGAAACTAGTAAGTTGTACATCTTGTTAGACTACACAAACAAGGAAGGTTTGAAGTTGCTGCACTAAACCTTCTTCGTAGGACAGCAACTGATTCCTATAACCAAACTAACTTATTTCACACAGCACAGTGTTCGCCAATGAAGATGTATGTTTTCTAAACCAACTGCTTTGGAAATGAAGCGAAACTACTAATTTGTACATCTTCTTAGATTACACTAACTAAAAATGTTTGAAGTTGCTGCACTAAACCTTCTTCGTAGGAAAGCAACTGATTCCTAGAAGGGAACTACCTTATTTCACACAGTACAGTTTTCTGCAATGAAGATGTATGTTTTCTAAAAAAACTGCTTTAGAAATGAAGTGAAACTACTATGTTGTACATCTTGTTAGCTTACACTGACTAGAAATGTTTGAACTTGCTGCACTAAACCTTCTTCGTAGGAAAGCAACTGATTCCTACAACCGAACTAGCTTATTTCACACAGTACAGTGTTCGGCAATGAAGATGTTTGTTTTCTAAACAAACTACTTTAGAAATGAAGCGAAACTAGTAAGTTGTACATCTTGTTAGAGTACACAAACATTGATGGTTGAGGTTGCTGCACTAACCTTCTTCTTAGGAAAGCAACTGATTCCTAGAACCGAACTACCTTATTTCACACAGTACAGTTTTCGGCAATGAAGATGTATGTTTTCTAAACAAACTTCTTTAGAAATGAAGCGAAACTCCTAATTTGTACAACTTCTTAGATTACAGTAACTAGAAGTGTTTGAAGTTGCTGCACTAAACCTTCTTCGTAGGAAAGCAACTGATTCCTAGAACCGAACTAACATTTCACACAGTATAGTTTTCGGCAATGAAGATGTATGTTTTCTAAACAAACTGCTTTAGAAATGAAGTGAAACTACTAAGTTGTATATCTTGTTAGATTACACTAACTAGAAAAGTTTGAACTTTCTGCACTGAACCTTCTTCGTAGGAAAAGAACTGTTTCCTAGAACCGAACTGGCTTAATTCACACAGTACAGTTTTCGTCAATGAATATGTATGTTATCTAAACACACTGCTTTAGAAATGAAGTGAAACTTCTAAGTCGTATAACTTGTTAGTTTACACTAACTAGAAAAGTTTGAACATGCTGCACTGAAGGTTCTTCGTAGGAAAGCAACTGATTCCTAGAACTGAACTAGCTTATTTCACACAGTACAGTGTTCGGCAATGAAGATGTTTGTTTTCTAAACTAACTACTTTAGAAATGAAGCGAAACTACTAAGTTGTACATCTTGTTAGACTACACAAACAAGGAAGGTTTGAAGTTGCTGCACTAAACCTTCTTCGTAGGAAAGCAACTGATTCCTAGAACAAAACTAGCTTATTTCTCACAGCACAGTGATCGCCAATGAAGATGTTTGTTTTCTAAACTAACTGCTTTAGAAATGAAGCGAAACTACTAATTTGTACATCTTCTTAGATTACACTAACTAGAAATGTTTGAAGTTGCTTCTAAACCTTCTTAGGAAAGCAACTGATTCCTAGAACAGAACTAGCTTATTTCACACACTACAGTGTTCGACAATGAACATGTTTGTTTTCTAAACAAACTACTTTAGAAATGAAGCGAAACTAGTAAGTTGTACATCTTGTTAGACTACACGAACAATGAAGGTTTGCAGTTGCTGCACTAAACCGTCTTCTTAGGAAAGCAACTGATTTCTAGAACCAAACTACCTTATTTCACACAGTACAGTTTTCGGCAATGAAGATGTATGTTTTCTAAACAAACTGCTTTTGAAATGAAGCGAAACTAGTAAGTTGTACATCTTGTTAGAGTACACAAACAAGGAAGGTTTTAAGTTGCTGAACTAAACTTTCTTCGTAGGAAAGCAACTGATTCCTAGAACGGAACTACCTTATTTCACACAGTACAGTTTTCGGCAATGAAGATGTATGTTATCTAAACAAACTGCTTTAGAAATGAAGTGAAACTACTAAGTTGTAAATCTTGGTAGATTACATTAACTGGAAAAGTTTGAACTTTCTGCACATAACCGTCTTTGTAGGAAAGGAACTGATTCCTAGAACCGAACTAACTTATTTCACACAGTACTGTTTTCGGCAATGAAGATGTATGTTTTCTAAACAAACTGCTGTAGAAATGAATTGAAACTACTAAGTTGTACATCTTGTTAGATTACACAGACAAGGAAGGTTTGAAGTTGCTGCACTAAACCTTCTTTCGTAGGAAAGCAACTGATTCCTAGAACCAAACTAGCTTATTTCACACAGCACAGTGTTCGCCAATGAAGATGTATGTTTTCTAAATCAACTGCTTTAGAAATGAAGCGAAACTGCTAATTTGTACATCTTCTTAGATTACACTAACTAGAAATGTTTGAAGTTGCTGATCTAAACCTTCTTTAGTAGGAAAGCAACTGATTCCTAGAACGGAACTACCTATTTTCACACAGTATAGTTTTCGGCAATGAAGATGTATGTTTTCTAAACAAACTGCTTTAGAAATGAAGTGAAACTACTAAGTTGTATTTCTTGGTAGATTACATTAATTGGAAAAGTTTGAACTTTCTGCATTAAACCGTCTTCGTAGGAAAGGAACTGATTTCTAGAACAGAACTTACTTATTTCACACAGTACAGTTTTCGCAATGAAGATGTATGTTTTCCAAACAAACTGCTTTAAAAATGAAGTGATACTACTAAGTTGTACATCTTGTTAGATTACACTAACTAGAAAAGTTTGAACTTGCTGCACTAAACCTTCTTGTAAGAAAGGAACTGATTCCTAAAACAGAACTAGCTTATTTTACAGTAGAGAGTTCGGAAATGAAGGTGATTGTTTTCTAAACAAACTACTTTAGAAATGAAGCGAAAGTAGTAAGTTGTACATCTTGTTAGACTACACAAACAAGGAAGGTTTGAAGTTGCTGCACTAAACCTTCTTTAGGAAAGCAACTGATTCCTAGAACCAAACTAGCTTATTTCACACAGCACAGTGTTCGGCAATGAAGATGTATGTTTTCTAAAACAACTGCTTTAGAAATGAAGTGAAACTACTACTTTGTACATCTTCTTAGATTACAATAACTAGAAATGTTTGAAGTTGCTGCACTAAACCTTCTTTAGTAGGAAACCAACTGATTCCTAGAACGGAACTACCTTATTTCACACAGTACAGTTTTAGGCAATGAAGATGTATGTTTTCTAAACAAACTGCTTTAGAAATGAAGTGAAACTACTAAGTTGTACATCTTGGTAGATTACATTAACTGGAAAAGTTTGAACTTTCTGCACTAAACAGTCTTTGTAGGAAAGGAACTGATTCCTAGAATGGAACTAACTTATTTCACACAGTACAGTTTTGGCAATGAAGATGTATGTTTTCTAAACAAACTGCTGTAGAAATGAATTGAAACTATTAAGTTGTACATCTTGTTAGTCTACACAAACAAGGAAGGTTTGAAGTTGCTGCACTAAACTTCTTCGTAGGAAAGCAACTGATTCCTAGAACCAAACTAGCTTATTTCACACAGCACAGTGTTCGCCAATGAAGATGTATGTTTTCTAAACCAACTGCTTTAGAAATGAAGGAAACTACTAATTTGTACATCTTCTTAGATTACACTAACTAGAAATGTTTGACGTTGCTGCACTAAACCTTCTTCGTAGGAAAGCAACTGATTCCTAGAACGGAACTACCTTATTTTCACACAGTATAGTTTTCGCAATGAAGATGTATGTTTTCTAAACAAACTGCTTTAGAAATGAAGTGAAACTACTAAGTTGTACATCTTGGTAGATTACATTAACTGGAAAAGTTTGAACTTTCTGCATTAAACCATCTTCTCGTAGGAAAGGAACTGATTCCTAGAACCGAACTTACTTATTTCACACAGTACAGTTTTCGGCAATGAAGATGTATGTTTTCCAAACAAACTGCTTTAAAAATGAAGTGAAACTACTAAGTTGTACATCTTGTTAGATTACACTAACTAGAAAAGTTTGAACTTGCGGCACTAAACCTTCTTCGTAAGAAAGCAACTGATTCCTAAAACAGAACTAGCTTATTTCACACAGTAGAGAGTTCGGAAATGAAGGTGATTGTTTTCTAAACAAACTACTTTAGAAATGAAGCGAAAGTAGTAAGTTGTACATCTTGTTAGACTACACAAACAAGGAAGGTTTGAAGTTGCTGCCCTAAACCTTCTTCGTAGGAAAGCAACTGATTCCTAGAACCAAACTAGCTTATTTCACACAGCACAGTGTTCGCAAATGAAGATGTATGTTTTCTAAAACAACTGCTTTAGAAATGAAGTGAAACTACTACTTTGTACATATTCTTAGATTACAATAACTAGAAATGTTTGAAGTTGCTGCACTAAACCTTCTTCGTAGGAAACCAACCGATTCCTAGAACGGAACTACCTTATTTCACACAGTACAGTTTTCGGCAATGAAGATGTACATTTTCGAAACAAACTGCTTTAGAAATGAAGTGAAACTACTAAGTTGTATATCTTGGTAGATTACATTAACTGGAAAAGTTTGAACTTTCTGCACTAAACAGTCTTTGTAGGAAAGGAACTGATTCCTAGAATGGAACTACCTTATTTCACACAGTACAGTTTTCGGCAATGAAGATGTATGTTTTCTAAACAAACTGCTGTAGAAATGAATTGAAACTATTAAGTTGTACATCTTGTTAGACTACACAAACAAGGAAGGTTTGAAGTTGCTGCACTAAACCTTCGTAGGAAAGCAACTGATTCCTAGAACCAAACTAGCTTATTTCACACAGCACAGTGTTCGCCAATGAAGATGTATGTTTTCTAAACCAACTGCTTTAGAAATGAAGCAAAACTACTAATTTGTACATCTTCTTAGATTACACTAACAAGGAAATGTTTCACGTTGCTGCACTAAACCTTCTTCGTAGGAAAGCAACTGATTCCGAGAACGGAACTACCTTCTTTCACACAGTACAGTTTTCGGCAATGAAGATGTATGTTTTCTAAACAAACTGCTTTAGAAATGAAGTGAAACTACTAAGTTGTACATCTTGGTAGATTACATTAACTAGAAAAGTTTGCACTTTCTGCATCAAACCATCTTCGTAGGAAAGGAACTGATTCCTAGAACCGAACTTACTTATTTCCCACAGTACAGTTTTCGAAATGAAGATGTATGTTTTCTAAACAAACTGCTGTAGAAATGAAGTGAAACTACTAAGTTGTACATCTTGTTATATTACACTAACTAGAAAAGTTTGAACTTGCTGCACTAAACCTTCTTCGTAAGAAAGCAACTGATTCCTAAAACAAAACTAGCTCATTTCACACAGTAGAGAGTTTGGCAATGAAGGTGTTTGTTTTCTAAACAAACTACTTTAGAAATGAAGCGAAACTAGTAAGTTGTACATCTTGTTAGACTACACGAACAAGGAAGGTTTGAAGTTGCTGCACTAAACCTTCTTCTTAGGAAAGCAACTGATTCCTAGAAAGGGAAATACCTGATTTCACACAGTACAGTTTTCGCAATGAAGATGTATGTTTTCTAAACAAATTGTTTTAGAAATGAAGTGAAACTACTAAGTTGTACATATTGTTAGATTACACTAACTAGACAAGTTTGAACTTGCTGCACTGGACCTTCTTCGTAGGAAAGCAACTGATTCCTAGAACAAAACTAGCTTATTTCTCACAGCACAGTGATCGCCAATGAAGATGTTTGTTTTCTAAACTAACTGCTTTAGAAATGAAGCGAAACTACTAATTTGTACATCTTCTTAGATTACACTAACTAGAAATGTTTGAAGTTGCTTCTTCGTAGGAAAGCAACTGATTCCTAGAACCGAACTAGCTTATTTCACACACTACAGTGTTCGACAATGAACATGTTTGTTTTCTAAACAAACTACTTTAGAAATGAAGCGAAACTAGTAAGTTGTACATCTTGTTAGACTACACGAACAATGAAGGTTTGAAGTTGCTGCACTAAACCGTCTTCTTAGGAAAGCAACTGATTTCTAGAACCGAACTACCTTATTTCACACAGTACAGTTTTCGGCAATGAAGATGTATGTATTCTAAACAAACTGCTTTTGAAATGAAGCGAAACTAGTAAGTTGTACATCTTGTGAGAGTACACAAACAAGGAAGGTTTGAAGTTGCTGAACTAAACTTTCTTCGTAGGAAAGCAACTGATTCCTAGAACGGAACTACCTTATTTCACACAGTACAGTTTTCGGCAATGAAGATGTATGTTATCTAAACAAACTGCTTTAGAAATGAAGTGAAACTACTAAGTTGTAAATCTTGGTAAATTACATTAACTGGAAAAGTTTGAACTTTCTGCACATAACCGTCTTTGTAGGGAAGGAACTGATTCCTAGAACCGAACTAACTTATTTCACACAGTACTGTTTTCGGCAATGAAGATGTATGTTTTCTAAACAAACTGCTGTAGAAATGAATTGAAACTACTAAGTTGTACATCTTGTTAGTCTACTCAGACAAGGAAGGTTTGAAGTTGCTGCACTAAACCTTCTTCGTAGGAAAGCAACTGATTCCTAGAACCAAACTAGCTTATTTCACACAGCACAGTGTTCGCCAATGAAGATGTATGTTTTCTAAATCAACTGCTTTAGAAATGAAGCGAAACTGCTAATTTGTACATCTTCTTAGATTACACTAACTAGAAATGTTTGAAGTTGCTGATCTAAACCTTCTTCGTAGGAAAGCAACTGATTCCTCGAACGGAACTACCTATTTTCACACAGTATAGTTTTCGGCAATGAAGATGTATGTTTTCTAAACAAACTGCTTTAGAAATGAAGTGAAACTACTAAGTTGTATTTCTTGGTAGATTACATTAATTGGAAAAGTTTGAACTTTCTGCATTAAACCGTCTTCGTAGGAAAGGAACTGATTCGTAGAACCGAACTTACTTATTTCACACAGTACAGTTTTCGGCAATGAAGATGTATGTTTTCCAAACAAACTGCTTTAAAAATGAAGTGATACTACTAAGTTGTACATCTTGTTAGATTACACTAACTAGAAAAGTTTGAACTTGCTGCACTAAACCTTCTTCGTAAGATAGGAACTGATTCCTAAAACAGAACTAGCTTATTTCATACAGTAGAGAGTTCGGAAATGAAGGTGATTGTTTTCTAAACAAACTACTTTAGAAATGAAGCGAAAGTAGTAAGTTGTACATCTTGTTAGACTACACAAACAAGGAAGGTTTGAAGTTGCTGCCCTAAACCTTCTTCGTAGGAAAGCAACTGATTCCTAGAACCAAACTAGCTTATTTCACACAGCACAGTGTTCGCAAATGAAGATGTATGTTTTCTAAAACAACTGCTTTAGAAATGAAGTGAAACTACTACTTTGTACATATTCTTAGATTACAATAACTAGAAATGTTTGAAGTTGCTGCACTAAACCTTCTTCGTAGGAAACCAACCGATTCCTAGAACGGAACTACCTTATTTCACACAGTACAGTTTTTGCAATGAAGATGTACATTTTGAAACAAACTGCTTTAGAAATGAAGTGAAACTACTAAGTTGTATATCTTGGTAGATTACATTAACTGGAAAAGTTTGAACTTTCTGCACTAAACAGTCTTTGTAGGAAAGGAACTGATTCCTAGAATGGAACTACCTTATTTCACACAGTACAGTTTTCGGCAATGAAGATGTATGTTTTCTAAACAAACTGCTGTAGAAATGAATTGAAACTATTAAGTTGTACATCTTGTTAGACTACACAAACAAGGAAGGTTTGAAGTTGCTGCACTAAACCTTCGTAGGAAAGCAACTGATTCCTAGAACCAAACTAGCTTATTTCACACAGCACAGTGTTCGCCAATGAAGATGTATGTTTTCTAAACCAACTGCTTTAGAAATGAAGCAAAACTACTAATTTGTACATCTTCTTAAATTACACTAAGTAGAAATGTTTCACGTTGCTGCACTAAACCTTCTTCGTAGGAAAGCAACTGATTCCGAGAACGGAACTACCTTCTTTCACACAGTACAGTTTTCGGCAATGAAGATGTATGTTTTCTAAACAAACTGCTTTAGAAATGAAGTGAAACTACTAAGTTGTACATCTTGGTAGATTACATTAACTAGAAAAGTTTGCACTTTCTGCATCAAACCATCTTCGTAGGAAAGGAACTGATTCCTAGAACCGAACTTACGTATTTCCCACAGTACAGTTTTCGGAAATGAAGATGTATGTTTTCTAAACAAACTGCTGTAGAAATGAAGTGAAACTACTAAGTTGTACATCTTATTATATTACACTAACTAGAAAAGTTTGAACTTGCTGCACTAAACCTTCTTCGTAAGAAAGCAACTGATTCCTAAAACAAAACTAGCTCATTTCACACAGTAGAGAGTTTGGCAATGAAGGTGTTTGTTTTCTAAACAAACTACTTTAGAAATGAAGCGAAACTAGTAAGTTGTACATCTTGTTAGACTACACGAACAAGGAAGGTTTGAAGTTGCTGCACTAAACCTTCTTCTTAGGAAAGGAACTGATTCCTAGAACCGAAATACCTGATTTCACACAGTACAGTTTTCGGCAATGAAGATGTATGTTTTCTAAACAAATTGTTTTAGAAATGAAGTGAAACTACTAAGTTGTACATATTGTTAGATTACACTAACTAGACAAGTTTGAACTTGCTGCACTGGACCTTCTTTGTAGGAAAGCAACTGATTCCTAGAACCGAACTACCTTAGTTCACACAGTACAGTTTTCGGCAATGAAGATGTATGTTTTCTAAACAAACTGCTGTAGAAATGAATTGAAACTACTAAGTTGTACATCTTGTCAGACTACACAAACAAGGAAGTTTTGAAGTTGCTGCAGTAAACCTTCTTCGTAGGAAAGCAACTGATTCCTAGAACCGAACTAGGTTATTTCACAAAGTACAGTGTTCGGCAATGAAGATGTTTGTTTTCTAAACTAACTGCTTTAGATATGAAGCGAAACTACTAAATTGTACATATTCTTAGATTACACTAACGAGAAATGTTTGAAGTTGCTGCACTAAACCTTCTTCGTAGGAAAGCAACTGATTCCTAGAATCAAACTAGCTTATTTCACACAGCACAGTGTTCGCCAATGAAGATGTATGTTTTCTAAACTAACTGCTTTAGAAATGAAGCGAAACTACTAATTTGTACATCTTCTTAGATTACACTAACTAGAAATGTTTGAGGTTGCTGCACTAAACCTTCTTCGTAGGAAAGCAACTGATTCCTAGAACGGAACTACCTTATTACACACAGTACAGTTTTTCGGCAATGAAGATGTATGTTTTCTAAACAAACTGCTTTAGAAATGATGTGAAACTACTAAGTTGTACATCTTGTTAGATTATACTAACTAGAAACGTTTGAACTTGCTGCACTGAATCTTCTTCGTAGGAAAGCAACTGATTCCTAGAACCGAACTAGCTTATTTCACAGAGTACAGTGTTCGGCAATGAAGATGTTTGTTTTCTAAACTAACTACTTTAGAAATGAGGCGAAACTAGTAAGTTGTACATCTTGTTAGACTACACAAACAAGGAAGGTTTGAAGTTGCTGAACTAAACCTTTTTCGTAGGAAAGCAAATGATTCCTAGAATGGAACTAACTTATTTCACACAGTACAGTTTTCGGCAATGAAGATGTATGTTTTCTAAACAAACTGCTTTAGAAATGAAGTGAAACTACTAAGTTGTACATCTTGGTAGATTACATTAACTGGAAAAGTTTGAACTTTCTGCACTAAACCTTCTTTGTAGGAAAGGAACTGATTCCTAGTACCGAACTAACTTATTTCACACAGTACAGTTTTCGGCAATGAAGATGTATGTTTTTAAACAAACTGCTTTAGAAATGAAGGTAAACTACTAAGTTGTATATCTTGTTAGATTACACTAACTAGAAAAGTTTGAAGTTGCTGCACTGAATCTTCTTCGTAGGAAAGCAACTGATTCCTAGAACCGAACTAGCTTATTTCACACAGTACAGTGTTCGGCAATGAAGATGTTTGTTTTATAAACAAACGACTTTAGAAATGAAGTGAAACTAGTAAGTTGTACATCTTGTTAGACTTCACAAACAGGTAAGGTTTGAGGTTGCTGCACTAATTCTTCTTCGTAGGAAAGCAACTGATTCCTAGAACGGAACTACCTATTTTCACACAGTACAGTTTTTGGCAATGAAGATGTATGTTTTCTAAACAAACTGCTTTAGAAATGAAGTGAAATTACTAAGTTGTACATCTTCTTAGATTACACTAACTAGAAATGTTTGAGTTGCTGCACTAAACCTTCTACATAGGAAAGCAACTGATTCCTAGAACCGAACGAGCTTATTTCACACAGTACAGTTTTCGGTAATGAAGATGTATGTTTTCTAAACAAACTGCTTTAGAAATGATGTGAAAATACTAAGTTGTACATCTTGTTAGATTACACTAACTAGAAAAGTTTGAACTTGCTGCACTGAACCTTCTTCGGAGAAACACAACTGATTCCTAGAACGGAACTAGCTTATTTCACACTGTACAGTGTTCGGCAATGAAGATGTTTGTTTTGAAAACAAACTACTTTAGAAATGAAGCGAAACTAGTAAGTTGTACTTCTTGTTAGACTACAGAAACAAGGAAGGTTTGAAGTTGCTGCACTAAACCTTCTTCGTAGGAAAGCAACTGATTCCTAGAACCAAACTACCTTATTTCACACAGCACAGTGTTCGCCAATGAAGATGTATGTTTCCTAAACCAACTGCTTTAGAAATGAAGCGAAACTACTAATTTGTACATCTTCTTAGATTACACTAACTAGAAATGTTTGAAGTTGCTGCACTAAACCTTCTTCGTAGGAAAGCAACTGATTCCTGGAACCGAACTAACTTATTTCACACAGTACAGTTTTAAGAAATGAAGATGTATGTTTTCTAAACAAACTGCTTTAGAAATGAAGCGAAACTACTAATTTGTACATCTTCTTACATTACACTAACTATAAATGTTTGAACTTTATGCACTAAATCGTCTTCGTAGGAAAGCAACTGATTCCTAGAACCGAACTAACTTATTTCACACAATACAGTTTTCGGAAATGAAGATGTATGTTTTCTAAACAAACTGCTTTAGAAATGAAGCGAAACTACTAATTGGTACATCTTCTTAGATTACACTTACTATAAATGTTTGAACTTTCTGCACTAAACCGTCTTCGTAGGAAAGCAACTGATTCGTAGAACCGAACTAACTTATTTCACACAATACAGTTTTCCTCAATGAAGATGTATGTTTTCTAAAAAAACTGCTGTAGAAATGAAGCAAAACTACTAATTTGTACATCTTCTGAAATTACACTAACTAGAAATGTTTGAAGTTGCTGTACTAAACCTTCTTCGTAGGAAAGCAACTGATTCCTAAAACCGAACTAGCTTATTTCACACAGTACAGTTTTCGGAAATGAAGATGTATGTTTTCTAAATTAACTGTTGTAGAAATGAATTGAAAGTACTAAGTGTACATCTTTTCAGATTACACTAACTACAAAAGTGTGAACTTCCTGCGCTAAACCTTCTTTGTAGGAAAACAACTGATTCCTAGAACAGAACTAGCTTATTTCACACAGTACAGAGTTCGGCAATCAAAATGTTTGTTTTCTAAACAAACTACTTTAGAAATGAAGCGAAACTAGTAAGTTGTACATCTTGTTACACTACACAAACAAGGAAGGTTTGAAGTTGCTGCACTAAACTTTCTTCGTAGCAAAGCAACTGATTCCTAGAACCAAACTAGCTTATTTCACACAGCACAGTGTTCGCCAATGAAGATGTATGTTTTCTAAACCAACTGCTTTAGAAATGAAGCGAAACTACTAATTTGTACATCTTCTTAGATTACACTAACTAGAAATGTTTGAAGTGGCTGCAGTAAACCTTCTTCGTAGGAAAGCAACTGATTCCTAGAACCGAACTAACTCATTTCACACGGTACAGTTTTTGGAAATGAACGTGTACATTTTTTAAACACACTTCTTTTGAAATGAAGTGAAACTACTAAGTTGTACATCTTCGGAGATTACATTAACTAGAAAAGTTTGAACTTTCTGCCCTAAACCATCTTCGTAGGAAAGCAACTGATTCTTAGATCCAAACTAACTTATTTCACACAGTACAGTATTGGGCAATGAAGATGTTTGTTTTCTCAACAAACTACTTTAGAAATGAAGCGAAGCTAGTTACTTGTACATCCAGATAGATTACACAAACAAGGAAGGTTTGAAGTTGTTGCACTAAACCTTCTTCGTAGGAAAGCAACTGATTCCTAGAACCAAACTGGCTTATTTCACACAGCACAGTGTTCGCCAAAGAAGATGTATGTTTTCTAAACCAACTCCTTTAGAAATGAATCGAAACTACTAATTTGTACATCTTCTTAGATTACAATAACTAGAAATGTTTGAAGTTGCTAAACAAAACCTTATACGTAGGAAAGCAACTGATTCCTAGAACCGAACTAACTTATTTCACACAGTACAGTTTTCCTCAATGAAGATGTATGTTTTCAAAAAAAACTGCTGTTGAAATGAAGCTAAACTACTAATTTGTACATCTTCCTACATTACACTAACAAGAAATGTTTGAAGTTGCTGAACTAAACCTTCTTCGTAGGAAAGCAACTGATTCCTAGAACAGAACTACCTTATTTCACACAGTATATTTTTCAGCAATGAGGATGTATGTTTTCTAAACAAAGTGCTTTAGAAATGAAGTGAAACTACTAAGTTGTACATCTTTTCAGATTACACTAACTAGAAAAGTTTGAACTTGCTGCACTAAACCTCCTTCATAGGAAAGCAACTGATTCGTAGAACCAAACCAGCTTATTTCACACAGCACAGTGTTCGCAAATGAAGATGTATGTTCTCTAAACAAACTGCTTTAGAAATGAAGCAAAACTACTAATTTGTACATCTTCTTAGATTACACTAACTAGAGATGTTTGAAGTTGCTGAACTAAACCTTCTTCGTAGGAAAGCAAGTGATTCCTAGAACCGAACTAGCTTATTTCACACAGTATAGTGTTCGGCAATGAAGATGCTTGTTTTCTAAACAAACTACTTTAGAAATGAAGCGAAACTAGTAAGTTGTACATCTTGTTAGACCACACAAACAAGGAAGGTTTGAAGTTGCTGCACTAAACCTTCTTCGTAGGAAAGCTACTGATTCCTAGAACCAAACTAGCTTATTTCACACAGCACAGTGTTCGCCAATGAAGATGTATGTTTTCTAAACCAAGTGCTTTAGAAATGAAGCGAAACTACTAATTTGTACATCTTCTTACATTACACTAACTAGAGATGTTTGAAGTTGCTGCACTATACCTTCTTCCTAGGAAAGCAACTGATTCCTAGAACGGAACTACCTTATTTCACACAGTACAGTTTTCGGCAATGAAGATGTATGTTTTCTAAACAAACTGCTTTAGAAATGAAGTGAAACTACTAAGTTGTACATCTTGTTAGAATTCCCTAACTGGAAAAGTTTGAACTTGCTGCACTGAACCTTCTTTGTAGGAATGCAAGTGATTCTTAGAACCGAACTAGCTTATTTCACACAGTACAGTGTTCGGCAATGAAGATGTTTGTTTTCTAAACAAACGTCTTTAGAAATGCAGCGAAACTAGTAAGTTGTACATCTTGTTAGACTACACAAACAAGGAAGGTTTGAAGTTGCTGCACTAAAGCAACTGATTCGAAGAACCAAACTAGCTTATTTCACACAGCTCATTGTTTGCCAATGAAGATGTATGTTTTATAAACCAACTGCTTTAGAAATGAAGCGAAACTACTAATTTGTACATCTTCTTAGATTACACTAACTAGAAATGTTTCAAGTTGCTGCACTAAACCTTCTTCGTCGGAAAGCAACTGATTCTTAGAACCAAACTAACCTATTTCACACAGTACAGTTTTCAGCAGTGAAGATGTATGTTTTCTAAACAAACTGCTTTAGAAATGAAGTGAAACTACTAAGTTTTACATCTTGTTAGATTACATTAACTACAAAAGTTAGAACTTGCTGCACTGAACCTTCTTCGTAGGAAAGCAACTCATTCCTAGAATCGAACTTGCTTATTTCAAACAGTACAGTGTTCGGCAATGAAGACGTTTGTTTTCTAAACAAACTGCTTTAGAAATGAATCGAAACTAGTAAGTTGTACATCTTGTTAGCTTACACTAACTAGAAAAGTTTGAACATACTGCACTGAACCTTCTTCTTAGGAAAGCAACTTATTCCTAGAACCGAACTAGCTCATTTCACACAGTACAGTGTTCGGCAATGAAGATGTATGTTTTCTAAACCAACTGCTTTAGAAATGAAGCGAAACTGCTAATTTGTACATCTTCTTAGATTACACTAACTAGAGATGTTTGAAAATGCTGCACTAAACCTTCTTCTTAGGAAAGCAACTGATTCCTAGAACGGATCTACCTTATTTCAGGCAGTACAATTTTCGGCAATGAAGATGTATGTTTTCTAAGCAAACTGCTTTAGAAATGAAGTGAAACTACTAAGTTGTCCAACTTGTTAGATTACACTAACTAGAAAAGTTTGAACTTGCTGTACTGAACCTTCTTCGTAGGAACGCAACTGATTCTTAGAACCGAACTAGCTTATTTCACACAGTACAGTGTTCGGCAATGAAGTAGTTTGTTTTCTAAAGAAACTACTTTAGAAATGAAGTGAAACTACTAAGTTGTACATCTTGTTAGATTACACTGACTGGAAAAGTTTGAACTTGCTGCACTGAACCTTCTTCGTAGGAAAGCAACTGATTCCTAGAATCAAACTAGCTTATTTCACGCAGTACAGTGTTCGGCAATAAAGATGTTTGTTTTCTAAACAAACTAGTTTAGAAATGAAGCGAAACTAGTAAGTTGTACACCTTCTTAGACTACACAAACAAGGAAGGTGTGAAGTTGCTGCACTAAACCTTCTTCGTGGGAAAGCAACTCATTCCTAGAACCAAACTACCCTATTTCACACAGCACAGTGTTCGACAATGAAGATGTATGTTTTCTAAACCAACTGCGTTAGAAATGAAGCGAAACTTCTAATTTGTACATCTTCTTAGATTACACTAACTAGAAATGTTTGAAGTTGCTGAACTAAACCTTCTTCGTAGGAAAGCAACTGATTCCTAGAACCGAACTAACTTATTTCACACAGTACAGTTTTCGGAAATGATGTATGTTTTCTAAACAAACTGCCTTAGAAATGAAGTGAAACTACTAAGTTGTACATCTTGTTTGATTACACTAACTAGAAAAGTTTGAACTTGCTGCACTGAACCTTCTTCTTAGGAAAGCAACTGATTCCTAGAACCGAACTAGCTCATTTCACACAGTACAGTGTTCGGCAATGAAGATGTTTGTTTTCTAAACAAACTACTTTAGAAATGAATTGAAACGAGTAAGTTGTACATCTTGTTAGACTACACAAACAAGGAAGGTTTGAAGTTGTTGCACTAAACCTTCTTCGTAGGAAAGCAACTGATTCCTAGAACCAAACTAGCTTATTTCACACAGCACATTGTTCGCCAATGAGGATGAATCTTTTCTAAACCAACTGCTTTTGAAATGAAGTGAAACTACTAAGTTGTACATCTTCTTAGATTACACTAACTAGGAAAGTTTGAACTTGCTGCACTAAACATTCTTTGTAGGAAAGCAACTGATTCCTAGAACAGAACTAGCTTATTTCACACAGTACAGAGTTCGGCAATGAAGATGTTTGTTTTCTAAACAAACTAATTTAGAAAGGAAGCTAAACGAGTAAGTTGTAAATCTTCTTAGATTACAATAACTAGAAATGTTTGAAGTTGCTGCACTAAACCTTCTTCGTATGAAAGCAACTGATTCCTAGAACCGAACTAACTTATTTCACACAGTACAGTTTTCGGCAATGAAGATATATGTTTTCTACACAAACTGCTTTAAAAATGAAGTGAAACTACTAAGTTGTACATTTTGTTAGATTACACTAAGTAGAAAAGTTTGAACTTGCTGCAATGAACTTTCTTCGTAGGAAAGCAACTGATTCCTAGAACCGAACTAGCTTATTTCACACAGTACAGTGTTTGGCAATGAAGTTGTTTGTTTTCTAAACAAACTACTTTAGAAATGAAGCGAAACTAGTAAGATGTAAATCTTCTTAGATTACACTAACTAGAAAAGTTTGAACTTGCTACACTAAACATTCTTCGTCGGAAAGCAACTGATTCATAGAACCGAACTAGCATATTTCACACAGTACAGTGTTCGGCAATGAAGATGTTTGTTTTCTAAACAAACTACTTTAGAAATGAAGCAAAACTAGTAAGTTGTACATCTTGTTAGACCACACAATCAAGGAAGGTTTGAAGTTGCTGCACTAAACCTTCTTCGTAGGAAAGCAACTGATTCCTAGAACCAAAGTAGCTTATTTCACACAGCACAGTGTTCTCCAATGAAGATGTATGTTTTCTCAACCAACTGCTTTAGAAGTGAATCGACAGTATTAAATTGTACATCTTCTTAGATTACACTAACTAGAAATGTTTGAAGTTGCTACACTAAACCTTCTTCGTAGGAATGCAACTGATTCCTAGAACCGAACTAACTTGTTTCACACAGTACAGTTTTCGGCAATGAAGATGTATGTTTTCGAAACAAACTGTTTTAGAAATGAAGTGACCCTACTAAGTTGTACATCTTGTTAGATTACATTAACTAGAAAAGGTTGAATTTTCTGCACTAAACTGTCTTCGTAGGAAAGGAACTCATTCCTAGATCGGAACAAACTTATTTCACACAGTACAGTTTTCGGCATTGAAGATGTTTGTTTTTCTAAACAAACTACTTTAGAAATGAAGCGAAACTAGTAAGTTGTACATCCTGTTAGACTACACAAACAAGGAAGGTTTGAAGTGCCTGCACTAAACCTTCTTCGTAGGAAAGGAACAGATTCCTAAAACCGAATTAGCATAATTCACACAGTAGAGAGTTCGGCAATGAAGGTGTTTGTTTTCTAAACAAAATACTTTAGCAATGAAGCGAAACTACTAAGTTGTACATCTTTTTAAACTACACAAACAAGAAATGTTTGAAGTTGCTGCACTGAACCTTCTTCGTAGGAAAGCAACTGATTCTTAGAACCGAACTAGTTTATTTCACACAGTACAGTGTTGGCAATGAAGATGTTAGTTTTCTAAACAAACTGCTTTAGAAATGAAGTGAAATGACTAAGTTGTACATCTTCGTAGATTACATTAACGGGAAAAGTTTGAACTTTCTGCACTAAACCGTCTTCGTAGGAAAGGAAAAGATTCCTAGAACCGAACTAAATTATTTCACACAGTACACTTTTCGGCAATGAAGATCTATGTTTTCTAAACAAACTGCTGTAGAAATGAATTGAAACTAATCAGTTGTATATCTTGTTAGATTACACTAACTAGAAAAGTTTGAACTTGCTGCACTAAACCGTATTCGTAGGAAAGCAACTGAATCCTAAAACCGAACTAGCTTATTTCACACAGTAGAGAGTTCGGCAATGAAGGTGTTTGTTTTCTAAACAAAGTACTTCAGAAATGAAGCGAAACTTGTAAGTTGTACATCTTGTTAGACTACACAAACAGGGAAGGTTTGAAGTTGCTGCACTAAACCTTCTTCGTAGGAAAGCAACTGATTCCTAGAACCGAACTAGCTTATTTCCCACAGTACAGTTTCGGCAATGAAGATGTATGTTTTCTAAACAAACTGCATTAGAAATGAAGTCAAACTAGTAAGTTGTACATCTTGTTAGACTACACAAACAAGGAAGGTTTGAAGTTGCTGCACTAAACCTTCTTCATAGGAACCGAACTACCTTATTTCAAACAGTACAGTTTTCGACAATGAAGAATTATGTTTTCTAAAAATACTGCTTTAGAAATGAAGCTCAGCTAATAATTTGTACATCTTCTTAGATTACACTAACTAGAAATGTTTGAGGTTGCTGCACTAAACCTTCTTCGTAGGAAAGCAACTGATTCCTAGAACGGAACTACCTTATTTCCCACAGTACAGTTTTCGGCAATGAAGATGTATGTTTTCTAAACAAACTGCTTTAGAAATGAAGAGAAACTACTAAGTTGTACATCTTGGTAGATTACATTAACTGGAAAAGTTTGAAATTTCCGCTCTAAGCCGTCTTCGTAGGAAAGGAACTGATTCCTAGAACTAAACTAACTTATTTGACACAGTACAGTTTTCTGCAATGAAGATGGATGTTTTCTAAACAAACTGCTGTTGAAATGAATTGAAACTACTCAGTTGTACATCTTGTTAGATTACACTAACTACAAAAGTTACAACTTACTGCCCTAAACCTTCTTCGTAGGAAAGCAACTAATTCCTAAAACCGAACTAGCTTATTTCACACAGTAAGTTGTACATCTTGTTAGACTACCCAAACAAGGAAGGTTTGAAGTTGCTGCACTAAACCTTCTTCGTAGGAAAGCAAATGATTCCTAGAACCAAACTAGCTGTTTTCACACAGCACAGTGTTTGCCAATGAAGATGTATGTTTTCTAAACAAACTACTTTAGCAATGAAGCGAAACTAGTAAGTTGTACATCTTCTTCATAGGAACCGAACTAACTTATTTCAAACAGTACAGTTTTCGGAAATGAAGAATTATGTTTTCTAAAAAAACTGCTGTAGAAATGAAGGAAGACTACTAAATTGTACCTTTTCTTACATTACACTAACTATAAATGTTTGACCTTTCTGTATTAAACCTTCTTTGTAGGACAGCAACTGATTCCTAGAACCAAACTAGCTTATTAAACACAGCACAGTGTTCGCAAATGAAGATGTATGTTTTCTAAACCAACTGCTTTAGAAATGAAGCATAACTACTAATTTGTACATCTTCTTAGATTACACTAACTAGAAATGTTTGAAGTTGCTGCACTAAACCTTCTTCGTAGGAAAGCAACTGATTCCTAGAACGGAACTACCTTATTTCACACAGTACAGTTTTCGGCAATGAAGATGTATGTTTTCTAAACAAACTGCTTTAGAAATGAAGAGAAACTACTAAGTTGTACATCTTGGTAGATTACATTAACTGGAAAAGTTTGAACTTTCTGCACTAAATCTTCTTCTTTGGAAAGCAACTGATTCCTAGAACCGAACTAACTTATTTCACACAGTACAGTTTTCGGCAATGAAGATCTATGTTTTCTCAACAAACTGCTTTAGAAATGAAGTGAAACTAGTAAGTTGTACATCTTGTTAGACTACACAAAAAAGGAAGGTTTTTAGTTGCTGCACTAAACCTTCTTCGTAGGAAAGCAAATGGTTCCTAGAACCAAACTAGCTTATTTCACACAGCACAGTGTTTGCCAATGAAGATGTATGTTTTCTAAAAAAACTGCTTTAGAAATGAAGTGCAACTAATAATTTGTACATCTTCTTAGATTACACTAACTAGAAATGTTTGAAGTTGCTGCACTAAACTTCTTCGTAGGAAAGCAACTGATTCCTAGAACCGAAGTAGCTTATTTCCCACAGTGCAGTTTTCAGCAATGAAATTGTATGTTTTCTAAACAAACTGCTTTAGAAATGAAGTGAGCCTTCTAAGTTGTACATGTTGTTAGATTACATTAACTAGAAAAGGTTGCACTTTCTGCACTAAACTGTATTTGTAGGAAAGGAATTCATTCCTAGATCCGAACTAACATATTTCACACAGTACAGTTTTCGGCAATGAAGATGTTTATTTTCTAAACAAACTACTTTAGAAATGAAGCGAAACTAGTAAGTTGTACATCCTGTTAGACTACACAAACAAGGAAGGTTTGAAGTTGCTGCACTAAACCTTCTTTGTAGGAAACCAACTGATTCCTAGAACCAATCTAGCTTATTTCACACACCACAGTGTTCGCCAATGAAGATGTATGTTTTCTAAACCAACTGCTTTAGAAATGAAGCGAAACTACTAATTTGTACATCTTCTTAGATTACACTAACTAGAAATGTTTGAAGTTGCTGCACTAAACCTTCTTCGTAGGAAAGCAACTGATTCCTAGAACCGAACTAACTTATTTCACACAATACAGTTTTCGGCAATGAATATGTATGTTTTCTAAACAAACTGCTTTAGAAATGAAGCGAAACTACTAAGTTGTATATCTTGTTAGATTACACTAACTAGAAAAGTTTGAACTTGCTGCACTAAACCTTCTTCGTAGAAAGCAACTGATTCTTAGAACCGAACTAGCTTATTTCACACAGTACAGTGTTCGGCAATGAAGATGTTTGTTTTCTAAACAAACTACTTTAGAAATGAAGCGAAACTAGTAAGTTGTACATCTTGTTAGAATACACAAAGAAGGAAGGTTTGAAGTTGCTGCACTAAACCTTCTTCGTAGGAAAGCAACTGATTCCTAGAACCAAACTAGCTTATTTCACACAGCACAGTGTTCGCCAACGAAGATGTATGTTTTCTAAACCAACTGCTTTAGAAATGAAGCGAAACTGCCAACTTGTACATCTTCTTAGATTACACTAACTAAAAATGTTTGAAGTTGCTGAAATAACCTTCTTGGTAGGAAAGCAACTGATTCCTAGAACGGAACTATCTTATTTCACACAGCACATTGTTCGGCAATGAAGATGTTTGTTTTCTAAACAAACTGCTTCAGAAATGAAGCGAAACTACCAATTTGTACATCTTTTTAGATTACATTAACAAGAAAAGTTAGAACTTGCTGCACTGAACCTTCTTCGTAAGAAAGCAACTGATTCCTAGAACCAAACTAGCTTATTTCACACAGCACAGTGTTGGCCAATGAAGATGTATGTTTTCTAAACCTACTGCTTTAGATATGAAGCAAATCTACTAATTTGTACATCTTCTTAGATTACTCTAACTAGAAATGTTTGAAGTTGCTGCACTAAACCTTGTTCGTAGGAAAGCTACTGATTCCTAGAACCGAACTAACTTATTTCACACAGTACAGTTTTCATCAATGAATATGTATATTTTCTAAACAAACTGCTTTAGAAATGAACTGAAACTACTAAGTTGTACATCTTCTTAGATTACACTAAGTGCAAAAGTTTGAAATTGCTGCACTAAACCTTCTTCATAGGAAAGCAACTGATTCCTAGAACAGAAGTAGCTTATTTCACACAGTACATTGTTCGGCAATGAAGGTTTTTGTTTTCTAAACAAACTACTTTAGAAATGAAGCGAAACTAGTAAGTTGTGCATCTTGTTAGACTATACAAACAAGGAAGGTTTGAAGTTGCTGCACTGAACCTTCTTCGTAGGAAAGCAACTGATTCCTAGAACCGGACTAGCTTATTTCACACAGTACAGTTTTGGGCAATGAAGATATAAGGTTTCTAAACAAACTGCTTTAGAAATGAAGTGAAACTACTAATTTGTACGTCTTCTTAGATTACACTAACTAGAAAAGTTTGAACATGCTGCACTGAACCTTCTTCGTTGGAAAGCAACTGATTGCTAGAACCGAACTAGCTTATTTCACACAGTACAGTGTTCGGTGATGAAGATGTTGGTTTTCTAAAGAAACTACTTTAGAAATGAAGCGAAACTAGTTAGTTGTACATCTTGTTAGACTACACAAACAAGGAAGGTTTGAAGTTGCTGCACTAAACCTTCTTCGTAGGAAAGCAACTGATTCCTAGACCAAACTAGCTTATTTCACACAGCACAGTGTTCGCCAATGAAGATGTATGTTTTCTAAACCAAGTGCTTTAGAAATGAAGCGAAACTACTAATTTGTACATCTTCTTAGATTACACTAACTAGAAATGTTTGAAGTTGCTGCACTAAACCTTCTTCGTAGGAAAGCAACTGATTCCTAGAACCGAACTAAGTTATTTCACACAGTACAGTTTTCGGCAATGAAGATACATGTTTTCTAAACAAACTGCTTTAGAAATGAAGTGAAACTACTAAGTTGTACATCTTGTTAGATTACACTAACTAGAAAAGTTTGAACTTGCTGCATTGAACCTTCTTCGTAGGAAAGCAACTGATTCCTAGAACCGAACTAGCTTATTTCACACAGGACAGTGTTCGGCAATGAAGATATTTGTTTTCTAAACAAACTACTTTAGAAATGAAGCTAAACTAGTAAGTTGTACATCTTGTTAGACTACAAAAAGAAGGAAGGTTTGAAGTTGCTGCACTAAACCTTCTTCGTAGGAAAGCAACTGATTCCTAGACCAAACTAGCTTATTTCACACAGCACAGTGTTCGCCAATGAAGATGTATGTTTTCTCAACCAACTGCTTTAGAAATGAAGCGAAACTACTAATTTGTACATCTTCTTAGATTACATTAACTGGAAAAGTTTGAACTTTCTGCACTAAACCTTCTTCGTAGGAAAGCAACTGATTCCTAGAACAGGTAGGAAAGGAAACTAGCTTATTTCACACAGTACAGTTTGTTTTCTAAACAAACTATTTTAGAAATGAAGATATGTTGATTTCTAAACAAACTACATAAAGAAGGAAGGTTTGAAGGTGTTTGCTAAACAAAATGAACCTTCTTCGTAGTAAGTTGCAACTTGTTGATTCCTAGAACAAAACCTTCAAAAGCAACTTATTTCACACAAACATTATTTCACACAGCACATTGTTCGCCAATGAAGATGTATGTTCTCTAAACCAACTGCATTAGAAATGAATTGAAACTAGTAATTTATACATCTTGTTAGATTACACTAACTAGAAATGTTTCAAGTTGCTGCACTAAACCTTCTTCGTAGGAAAGCAACTGATTCCTAGAACCGAACTAGCTTATTTCACACAGTACAGTTTTCGGAAATGAAGATATATGATTTCTAAACAAACTGCTGTAGAAATGTATTGAAACTACTAAGTTGTACATCTTGTTAGCTTACACTAAGTAGAAAAGTTTGAACTTGCTGCACTAAACCTTCTTCGTAGGAGAGCAACTGATGCCTAGAACAGAACTAGCTTATTTCACACAGTACAGAGTTCGGCAATGAAGATGTTTGTTTTCTAAACAAACTACTTTAGAAATGAAGCAAAACTAGTAAGTTGTACATCTTCTTAGATTACACTAACTAGAAATGTTTGAAGTGGCTGCACTAAACCTTCTTTGTAGGAAAGCAACTGATTCCTAAAACCGAACTAACTTATTTCACACAGTACAGTTTTTGGAAATGAAGATGTATATTTTCTAAACAAACTGCTTTAGAAATGAAGTGAAACTACTAAGTTGTACATCTTGTTAGATTACATTAACTAGTAAAGTTTGACCTTTCTGCACTAAACCGTCTTCGTAGGAAAGGAACTGATTCCTAGATCCGAACCAACTTATTTCACACAGGACAGTTTTGGGCAATGAAGATGTTTGTTTTCTAAACAAACTACTTTAGAAATGATGCGAAACTAGTAAGTTGTAATTCTTGTTAGATTGCACTAACTAGAAAAGTTTGAACTTCCTGCACTAAACCTTCTTCGTAGGATAGCAACTGATTCTTAGAACCAAACTAGCTTTTTCCACACAGGACAGTGTTCATCAATGAAGATGTATGTTTTCTAAACCAACTGCTTTAGAAATAAAGCGAAACTACTAATTTGTACATCTTCTTAGATTACACTAACTAGAAATGTTTGAAGTTGCTGAACTAAGCCTTGTTTGTAGGAAAGCAACTGATTCCTAGAACGGAACTACCTTATTTGACACAGTACAGTTTTCAGCAATGAAGATGTATGTTTTCTAAACAAACTGCTTTAGAAATGAAGTGAAACTACTAAGTTGTACATCTTGTTACATTACACTAACTAGAAAAGTTTTAACTTGCTGCACTAAACCTTCTTCGTAGGAAAGCAACTGATTCCTAGAACCGAACTAGCTTATTTCACACAACACAGTGTTCGCCAATGAAGATGTATGTTTTCTAAACCAACTGCTTTAGAAATGAAGCGAAAGTACTAATTTGTACATATTATTAGATTACACTAACTAGAAATGTTTGAAGTTGCTGCAATAAACCTTCTTCGTAGGAAAGCAACTGATTCCTAGAACCTAACTAACTTATTTCACACAGTACACTTTTCATCAATGAAGATGTATGTTTTCTAAACAAACTGCTTTAGAAATGAAGTGAAACTCCTAAGTTGTACATCTTGGTAGATTACATTAACTGGAAATGTTTGAACTTTGTGCACTAAACTGTCTTTGTAGGAAAGGAACTGATTTCTAGAACCGAACTAACTTATATCATACAGTACAGTTTTCGGCAATGAAGATGTATGTTTTCTAAACAAACTGCTGTAGAAATGAATTGAAACTACTCAGTTGTACATCTTGTTAGATTACACCAACTAGAAAAGTTTGAACTTGCTGCACTAAACCTTCTTCGTAGGAAAGCAACTGATTCCTAAAACGGAACTAGCTTAATTCACACAGTAGAGTGTTCGGCAATGAAGGTGTTTGTTTTCTAAACAAACTACTTTAGCAATGAAGCGAAACAAGTAAGTTGTACATCTTGTTAGACTACACAAACTAGGAAGGTTTGAAGTTGCTGCACAAAACCTTCTTCGTAGGAAAGCAACTGATTCCTAGAACCGAACCAGTTTATTTCACACAGTACAGTGTTCGGCAATGAAGATGTTTGTTTTCTAAACAAACTGATTTAGAAATGAAGTGAAACTACTAAGTTGTACATCTTTGTAGATTATATTAACTGGAAAAATTTGAATTTTCTGCACTAAACCGTCTTCGTAGGAAAGGAACTGATTCCTAGAACCAAACTAGCTTATTTCACACAGTACAGTGTTCGTCAATGAAGATGTTTGTTTTCTAATCAAACTGCTTTAGAAATGAAGTGAAACTACTAAGTTGTATATCTTCGTAGATTACATTAACTGGAAAAGTTTGATCTTTCTGCACTAAACCGTCTTCGTAGGAAAGGAACTGATTCCTAGAACCGAACTAACTTATTTCACACTGTACAGTTTTCGGCAATGAAGATGTATGTTTTCTAAACAAACTGCTGTAGAAATGAATTGAAACTAATCAGTTGTACATCTTGTTAGATTACACTAACTAGAAAAGTTTGAACTTGCTCCACTCAACCTTCTTCGTATAAAAGCAACTGATACCTAAAACCGAACTAGCTTATCTCACACAGTAGAGAGTTCGGCAATGAAGGTGTTTCTTTTCTAAACAAACTACTTTAGCAATGAAGCGAAACTAGTAAGTTGTACATCTTGTTAGACTACACAAACAAGGAATGTTTGAAGTTGCTGCACTAAACCGTCTTCGTAGGAAAGCAACTGATTCGTAGAATCGAACTAGCTTATTTCCCACAGTACACTTTTCGGCAATGAAGATGTATGTTTTCTAAAAAAACTGCTGTAGAAATGAAGCGAAACTACTAATTTGTACATCTTCTTAGATTACACTAACTAGAAATGTTTGAACTTGCTGCACTAAACCTTCTTCGTAGGAAAGCACCTGATTCCTAGAACCGAACTTACTTATTTTACACAGTACAGTTTTCGGAAAGGAAGATGGATGTTTTCTAAACAAACTGCTTTAGAAGTGAAGCGAAACTACTAATTTGTAAATCTTCTTACATTACACTAACTATAAATGTTTGAACTTTCTGCACTAGACCGTCTTCGTAGGAAAGCAACTGATTCCGAGTACCGAACTAACTTCTTTCACAGAGTACAGTTTTTGGCATGAAGATGTTTGTTTCCTAAACAAACTGCTGTAGAAGTGAATTGAATCTACTAGGCTGTACACCTTGTTAGATTACACTAACTAGAAAAGTTTGAACTTGCTGCACTAAACCTTCTTAGTAGGAAAGCAACTGATTCCTAGAACAGAACTAGCTTATTACACACTGTACAGAGTTCGGCAATGAAAATGTTTGTTTTCTAAACAAACTACTTTAGAAATGAAGCGAAACTAGTAAGTTGTACATCTTCTTAGATTACACTAACTAGAAATGTTTGAAGTGGATGCACTAAACCTTCTTCAGAGGAAAGCAACTGATTCCTAGAACCGAACTAGCTTATTTCACAAAGTAGAGTTTTCGGAAATGAAGATGTATGTTTTCTAAACAAACTGCTTTAGAAATGAAGTGAAACTACTAAGTTGTACATCTTGATAGATTACATTTACTAGAAAAGTTTGAACTTTCTGCACTAAACCGTCTTCGTAGGAAATCAACTGATTCCTAGAACCGAACTAACTTATTTCACACAGTACAATTTAACTGATTCCTAGAACCAAACGAGCTTATTTCACACAGCACAGTGTCCGCCAATGAAGATGTATATTTTCTAAACATACTGCTTTAGAAATGAAGTGTAACTAATAAGTTTTACATCTTGTTAGATTACATTAACTGGAAAAGTTTGAACTTTCTGCACTAAACCGTCTTCTTAGGAAAGGAACTGATTCCTACAACCGAACTAACTTATTTCACACAGTACAGTTTCCGGGAATGAAGATATTTGTTTTCTAAAGAAACTACTTTATAAGTAAAGCGAAACTAGTATGTTGTACACCCTGTTAGACTACACAAACAAGGAAGGTTTGAAGTTGCTGCGCTAAACCTTCTTTGTAGGAAAGAAACTGATTCCTAGAACCCAACTAGCTTATTTCACACAGCACAGTGTTCGCCAATGAAGATGTATGATTTCTAAAACAACTGCTTTAGAAATGAAGCGAAACTACTAATTTGTACATCTTCTTAGATTACACTAACTAGAAATGTTTGAAGTTGCTGCAATAAACCTTCTTCGTAGGAAAGCAAGTGATTCCTAGAACCGAACTTACTTATTTCACACAGTACAGTTTTCGAAAATGAAGATGTATCTTTTCTAAACAAAGTGCTTTAGAAATGAAGTGAAACTACTAATTTGTACATCTTCTTTGATTACACTAACTAGAAATGTTTGAAGTTGCTGAACTAAACCTTCTTCGTAGGAAACCAACTGATTCCTAGAACAGAACTACCTTATTTCACACAGTACAATTTTCGGAAATGAAGATGTATGTTTCCTAAACAAACTGCTTTAGAAATTAGTTGCAACTACTATGTTGTACATCTTGCTAGATTACACTAACTAGAAAAGTTTGAACTTGCTGCACTGAACCTTCTTCGTAGGAAAGCGACTGATTCCTAGAACCGAACTAGCTTATTTCACAGAGTACAGTGTTCGGCAAAGAAGATGTTTCTTTTCTAAACAAACTACTTTAGAAATGAAGTGAAACTAGTAAGTTGTACATCCTGTTAGACTACACAAACAAGCAAGTTTTGAAGCTGCTGAACTAAACCTTCTTCGTAGGAAAGCAACTGAATCCTAGAACCAAATAGCTTATTTCACACAGCACAGTGTTCGCCGGTGAAGATGTATGTTTTTTAAACCAACTGCTTCTGTAATGAAGCGAATCTACTAATTTTTACATCTTCTTAGATTACTCTAACTAGAAATGTTTGAAATTGCTGCAATAAACGTTCTTCGTAGGAAAGCAACTCATTCCTACAACCAATCTAACTTGTTACATACAGTACAGTTTTCGGCAAAGAAGATGTATGTTTTCTAAACAAACTGCTTTTGAAATGAAGTTAAACTACTAAGGTGTATATCTTGGCAGATTACATTAACTGGAAAAGTTTCAACTTTCTGCACTAAAACATCTTTGTAGGATAGGAACTGATTCCTAGAACCGAACTAACTTATTTCACACAGTACAGTTTTCGGCAATGAAGATGTAGGTTTTCTAAACAAACTGATGTAGAAATGAATTGAAACTACTCAGTTGTACATCTTGTTGGATTACACTAATTAGAAAAGTTTGAACTTGCTGTACTAAACCTTCTTTGTAGGAAAGCAACTGATTCCTAGAACAGAACTAGCTTATTTCACACAGTACAGAGTTCGGTAATGAAGGTGTTTGTTTTCTAAACAAACTACTTTAGAAATGAAGCGAAACTAGAAAGTTGTGCATCTTGTTAGACTACACAAACAAGGAAGGTTTGAAGTTGCTCCACTAAACCTTCTTAGTAGGAAAGCAACTGATTCCTAGAACGGAACTACCTTATTTCACACAGTACAGTTTTTGGCAATGAAGATGTATGTTTTCTATACAAACTGCTTTAGAAATGAAGTGAAACTACTAAGTTGTATATCTTGTTAGATTACACTAACTAGAAAAGTTTGAACTTGCTGCACTGAACCTTCTTCGTAGGAAAGCAACTGATTCCTAGAACCGAACTAGCTTATTTCACAGAGTACAGTGTTCGGCAAAGAAGATGTTTCTTTTCTAAACAAACTACTTTAGAAATGAAGTGAAACTAGTAAGTTGTACATCCTGTTAGACTACACAAACAAGCAAGTTTTGAAGCTGCTGAACTAAACCTTCTTCGTAGGAAAGCAACTGAATCCTAGAACCAAATAGCTTATTTCACACAGCACAGTGTTCGCCGGTGAAGATGTATGTTTTTTAAACCAACTGCTTCTGTAATGAAGCGAATCTACTAATTTTTACATCTTCTTAGATTACTCTAACTAGAAATGTTTGAAATTGCTGCAATAAACGTTCTTCGTAGGAAAGCAACTCATTCCTACAACCAATCTAACTTGTTACATACAGTACAGTTTTCGGCAAAGAAGATGTATGTTTTCTAAACAAACTGCTTTTGAAATGAAGTTAAACTACTAAGGTGTATATCTTGGCAGATTACATTAACTAGAAAAGTTTCAACTTTCTGCACTAAAACATCTTTGTAGGATAGGAACTGATTCCTAGAACCGAACTAACTTATTTCACACAGTACAGTTTTCGGCAATGAAGATGTAGGTTTTCTAAACAAACTGATGTAGAAATGAATTGAAACTACTCAGTTGTACATCTTGTTGGATTACACTAATTAGAAAAGTTTGAACTTGCTCTACTAAACCTTCTTTGTAGGAAAGCAACTGATTCCTAGAACAGAACTAGCTTATTTCACACAGTACAGAGTTCGGTAATGAAGGTGTTTGTTTTCTAAACAAACTACTTTAGAAATGAAGCGAAACTAGAAAGTTGTGCATCTTGTTAGACTACACAAACAAGGAAGGTTTGAAGTTGCTGCACTAAACCTTCTTAGTAGGAAAGCAACTGATTCCTAGAACGGAACTACCTTATTTCACACAGTACAGTTTTTGGCAATGAAGATGTATGTTTTCTATACAAACTGCTTTAGAAATGAAGTGAAACTACTAAGTTGTATATCTTGTTAGATTACACTAACTAGAAAAGTTTGAACTTGCTGCACTGAATCTTCTTCGTAGGAAAGCAACTGATTCCTAGAACCGAACTACCTTATTTCACACAGTACAGTTTTCGTCAATGAAGATGTATGATATCTAAACAAACTGCTTTAGAAATGAAGTAAAACTACTAAGTTGTACATCTTGGTAGATTATATTAACTGGAAAAGTTTGAACTTTCTGCACTAAACCGTCTTTGTAGGAAAGGAACTGATTCCTAGAACCAAACTAGCTTATTTCACACAGCACAGTTTTCGGCAAAGAAGATGTATGTTTTCTAAACAAACTGCTGTAGAAATGAATTGAAATGACTAAGTTGTACATCGTGTTAGATTACACTAACTAGAAAAGTTTGAACTTGCTGCACTAAACCTTCTTCATAGGAAAGCAACTGATTCCTAGAACAGAACTAGCTTATTTCACACAGTACAGAGTTCCGCAATGAAGATGTTTGTTTTCTAAACAAACTAATTTAGAAATGAAGTGAAACTAGTAAGTTGTAAATCTTCGTAGATTACACTAACTAGAAATGTTTGAAGTTGCTGCACTAAACCTTCTCGTAGGAAAGCAACTATTCCTAGAACCGAACTAACTTATTTCACACAGTACAGTTTTTGGCAATGAAGATGTATGTTTTCTAAACAAACTGCTTTAGAAATGAAGTGAAACTACCAAGTTGTACATCTTGTTAGATTACACTAACTAGAAAAGTTTGAACTTGCTTCACTAAACCTTCTTCGTAGGAAAGCAACTGATTCCGAGAAACGAACTAGCTTATTTCACACAGGACAGTGTTTGGCAATGAAGATGTTTGTTTTCTAAACAAACTACTTTAAAAATGAAGTGTAACTAGTACGTTTTACATCTTGTTAGACTACACAAACAAGGAAGGTTTGAAGTTGCTGCACTAAACCTTCTTCGTAGGAAAGCCACTGATTCCTAGAACCGAACTAGCTTATTTCACACAGTACAGTGTTCAGCAATGAAGATGTTTGTTTTTGAACAAAACTACCTTAGATATGGAGCGAATTTAGTAAGTTGTACATCTTGTTATATTACACTAACTAGCAAAGTTTGAACTTGGTGCACTAAAACTTTTTCGTAGGAAAGCAACTGATTCCTAGAAACGAACTAGCTTATTTCACATAGAAACAGTGTTCGGCAATGAAGATGTTTATTTTCTAAACAAACTACTTTAGAAATGAAGCGAAACTTGTAAGTTGTACATCTTCGTAGACTACACAAACAAGGAAGGTTTGAAGTTGCTACACTAAACCTTCTTCATAGGAAAGCTACTGATTCCTAGAACCAAACTCCCTTATCTCACACAGCACAGTGTTTGCAAATGAAGATGTATGTTTTCTAAACCAACTGCTTTGGAAATGAAGCGAAATTACTAATTTGTACATCTTCTTAGATTACACTAACTAGAAATGTTTTAAGTTGCTGCACTACACCTTCTTCGTAGGAAAGCAACTGATTCCTAGAACCGAACTAGCTTATTTCACACAGTACAGTTTTCGGCAATGAAGATGTATGTTTTCTAAACAAAGTGCTTTAGAAATGAAGTGAAACTACCAAGTTGTACATCTTGTTAGATTACACTAACTAGAAAAGTTTGAACTTTCTGCACTAAACCGTCTTCGTAGGAAAGGAAATGATTCCTAGAACTGAACTAACTTATTTCACACAGTTCACTTTTCGGCAATGAGGATCTGTGTTTTCTAAACAAACTGCTGTAGAAATGAATTGAAACTACTCAGTTGTACATCTTGTTAGATTACACTAACTAGAAGCGTTTGAACTTGCTGCACTAAACCTTCTTCGTAGGAAAGCAACTGATTCCTAGAACAGAACTAGCTTATTTCACACAGTACAGATTCGGCAATGAAGATATTTGTTTTCTAAACAAACTACTTTAGAAATAAAGCGAAAGTAGGAAGTTGTACATCTTCTTACATTACACTAATTAGAAATGTTTAAAGTGGGTGCACTAAAACTTCTTCGTAGGAAAGCACCTGATTCCTAGAACCAAACTAGCTTATTTCACACAGCACAGTGTTCGCCAATGAAGATGTATGTTTTCTAAACCAACTGCTTTAGAGATGAAGCGAAACTACTAATTTGTACATCTTCTTAGATTACACTAACTAGAAATGTTTGAAGTTGCTGCACTAAACCTTCTTCGTAGGAAAGCAACTGATTCCTAGAACCGAACTAACTTATTTCAAACAGTACAGTTTTCGGCAATGAAGATATATGTTTTAAAAACAAACTACTTTAGAAATGAAGTGAAACTACTAAGTTGTAGATCTTGTTAGATTACACTAACTAGAAAAGTTTGAACTTGCTGCACTGAACCTTCTTCGTAGGAAAGCAACTGATTCCTAGAAGGGAAGTAACTTATTTCACACAGTACAGTGTTCGGCAATGAATATGTATGTTTTCTAAACAAACTACTTTAGAAATGAAGCGTAACTAGTAAGTTGTACATCTTGTTAGACTACACAAAGAAGGAAGGTTTGAACTTTCTGCACTAAACCGTCTTCGTAGGAGAGCAACTCATTCCTAGAACCGAACTAACTTATTTCACACAGTACAGTTTTCGGCAAAGAAGATGTATATTTTCTAAACAAACTGCTGTAGAAATGAATTGAAACTACTAAGTTGTATATCTTGTTAGATTACACTAACTATAAAAGTTTGAACTTGCTGCACTAAACCTTCTTCTTATGAAAGCAACTGATCCCTAGAACGGAACTCCCTTATTTCACACAGTACAGTTTTCGGCAATGAAGATGTATCTTTTCTAAACAAACTGCTACAGAAATGAAGTGAATTTAAAAAGTTGTACATCTTGTTAGCTTACACTGACAAGAAAAGTTTGAACTTGCTGCACTCAACCGTCTTCGCATGAGAGGAACTGATTCCTAGAACCTAACTAGCTTATTTCACACACTACAGTGTTCGGCAATGAAGATGTTTGTTTTCTAAACAAACTAGTTTAGATATGAAGCGAAACTAGTAAGTTGTACATCTTGTTAGACTACACAAACAAGGAAGGTTTGAAGTTGCTGCACTAAACCTTCTTAGTAGGAAAGCAACTGATTCCTGGAACCGAACTAACTTATTTCACACAGTACATTTTTCGGCAATGAAGATGTATGTTTTCTAAACAAACTGCTTTAGAAATGAAATGAAACTACCAAGATGTGCACCGTGTTAGATTACACTAACTAGAAAAGTTTCAACTTGCTGCACTAAACCTTCTTCGAAGGAAAGCAACTGATTCCTAGAAACCAACTAGCTTATTGCACACAGGACAGTGTTGGGCAATGAAGATGTTTGTTTTCTAAACAAACTACTTTAGAAATGAAGTGTAACTAGTAACTTGTACATCTTGTTAGACTACACAAACAAGGATGTTTTGACGTTGCTGCACTAAACCTTCTACGTAGGAAAGCAACTGATTCCTAGAACCGAACTAGCTTATTTCACACAGTACAGTGTTCAGCAATGAAGATGTTTGTTTTTGAAACAAACTACCTTAGATATGGAACGAATTTAGTAAGTTATACATGTTGTTATATTACACTAACTAGAAAAGTTTGAACTTGCTGCACTAAACCTTCTTCGTAGGAAAGCAACTGATTCCTAGAAACGAACCAGCTTATTTCACAAAGAAACAGTGTACGGCAATGAAGATGTTTCTTTTCTAAACAAACTACTTTAGAAATGAAGCGAAACTAGTAAGTTGTACATCTTCTTAGACTACACAAACAAGGAAGCTTTGAAGTTCCTGGACTAAACCTTCTTCGTAGGAAAGCTACTGATTCCTAGAACCGAACTAACTTATTTCACACAGTACAGTTTTCGGCAATGAAGATGTATGTTTTCTAAACAAACTGCTTTAAAAATGAAGTGAAACTACTAAGGTGTACATCTTGTTGGATTACACTAACTAGAAAAGTTTGAACTTGCTGCCCTAAACGTTCTTTGTAGGAAAGAAACTAATTCCTAGAACCGAACTAGCTTATTTGGTACAGTACAGTTTTCGGCAATGAAGATGTATGTTTTCTAAACAAACTGCTTTAGAAATGAAGTGAAACTACTAAGTTGTACATCTTGTTAGATTACAGTAACTAGAAAAGTGTGAACTTGCTGCACTAAACCGTCTTCGTAGGAAAGCAACTGATTCCTAGAACCGAACCAACTTATTTCACACAGTACAGTTTTCGGCAAAGAAGATGTATGTTTTCTAAACAAACTGCTGTAGAAATGAATTGAAACGACTAAGTTGTATATCTTGTTAGATTACAGTAACTAGAAAAGTTTGAACTTGCTGCATTAAACCTTCTTCATAGGAAACCAACTGATTCCTAGAACAGAACTAGCTTATTTCACACAGTACTGAGTTCGGCAATGAAGATGTTTGTTTCTAAACAAACTAATTTAGAAATGAAGCGAAACTAGTAAGTTGTAAATCTTCGTAGATTACACTAACTAGAAATGTTTGAAGTTGCTGCACTAAACCTTCTCGTAGGAAAGCAACTGATTCCTAGAACCGAACTAACTTATTTCACACAGTACAGTTTTCGGCAATGAAGATGTATGTTTTCTAAACAAACTGCTTTAGAAATGAAGTGAAACTACTAAGTTGTATATCTTGTTATATTACACTAACTAGCAAAGTTTGAACTTGGTGCACTAAAACTTTTTCGTAGGAAAGCAACTGATTCCTAGAAACGAACTAGCTTATTTCATATAGAAACAGTGTTCGGCAATGAAGATGTTTATTTTCTAAACAAACTACTTTAGAAATGAAGCGAAACTTGTATGTTGTATATCTTCTTAGACTACACAAACAAGGAAGGTTTGAAATTGCTACACTAAACCTTCTTCGTAGGAAAGCTACTGATTCCTAGAACCAAATTCCCTTATCTCACACAGCACAGTGTTTGCAAATGAAGATGTATGTTTTCTAAACCAACTGCTTTGGAAATGAAGGGAAATTACTAATTTGTACATCATCTAAGATTAAACTAACTAGAAATGTTTGAAGTTGCTGCACTACACCTTCTTCGTAGGAAAGCAACTGATTCCTAGAACCGAACTAACTTATTTCACACAGTACAGTTTTCGGCAATGAAGATGTATGTTTTCTAAACAAAGTGCTTTAGAAATGAAGTGAAACTACCAAGTTGTACATCTTGTTAGATTACACTAACTAGAAAAGTTTGAACTTTCTGCACTAAACCGTCTTCGTAGGAAAGGAAATGATTCCTAGAACCGAACTAACTTATTTCACACAGTACACTTTTAGGCAATGAGGATCTATGTTTTCTAAACAAACTGCTATAGAAATGAATTGAAACTACTCAGTTGTACATCTTGTTAGATTCCACTAACTAGAAAGCGTTTGAACTTGCTGCACTAAACTTTCTTCGTAGGAAAGCAACTGATTCCTAAAACAGAACTAGCTTATTTCACACAGTACAGATTCGGCAATGAAGATATTTGTTTTTCTAAACAAACTACTTTAGAAATAAAGCGAAACTAGGAAGTTGTACATCTTCTTACATTACACTAATTAGAAATGTTTAAAGTTGCTGCACTAAAACCTTCTTCGTAGGAAAGCACCTGATTCCTAGAACCAAACTAGCTTATTTCACACAGCACAGTGTTCGCCAATGAAGATGTATGTTTTCTAAACCAACTGCTTTAGAAATGAATTGAAACTACTAATTTGTACATCTTCTTAGATTACACTAACTAGAAATGTTTGAAGTTGCTGCACTAAACCTTCTTCGTAGGAAAGCAACTGATTCCTAGAACAGAACTAACTTATTTCAAACAGTACAGTTTTCGGCAATGAAGATGTATGTTTTAAAAACAAACTACTTTAGAAATGAAGTGAAACTACTAAGTTGTAGATCTTGTTAGATTACACTAACTAGAAAAGTTTGAACTTGCTGCACTAAACCTTCTTCGTAGGAAAGCAACTGATTCCTAGAAGGGAAGTAACTTATTTCACACAGTACAGTGTTCACCAATGAATATGTATGTTTTCTAAACAAACTACTTTAGAAATGAAGTGAAACTAGTAAGTTGTACATCTTGTTAGACTACACAAAGAAGGAAGGTTTGAACTTTCTGCACTAAACCTTCTTCTTAGGAGAGCAACTCATTCCTAGAACCGAACTAACTTATTTCACACAGTACAGTTTTAGGCAAAGAAGATGTATATTTTCTAAACAAACTGCTTTAGAAATGAATTGAAACTACTAAGTTGTATATCTTGTTAGATTACACTAACTATAAAAGTTTGAACTTGCTGCACTAAACCTTCTTCTTAGAAAGCAACTGATCCTAGAACGGAACTCCCTTATTTCACACAGTACAGTTTTGGCAATGAAGATGTATGTTTTCTAAACAAACTGCTACAGAAATGAAGTGAATTTAAAAAGTTGTACATCTTGTTAGCTTACACTGACAAGAAAAGTTTGAACTTGCTGCACTCAACCTTCTTTGCATGAGAGGAACTGATTCCTAGAACCTAACTAGCTTATTTCACACACTACAGTGTTCGGCAATGAAGATGTTTGTTTTCTAAACAAACTAGTTTAGAAATGAAGCGAAACTAGTAAGTTGTACATCTTGTTAGACTACACAAACAAGAAAGGTTTGAAGTTGCTGCACTAAACCTTCTTAGTAGGAAAGCAACTGATTCCTGGAACCGAACTAACTTATTTCACACAGTACATTTTTCGGCAATGAAGATGTATGTTTTCTAAACAAACTGCTTTAGAAATGAAATGAAACTACCAAGTTGTGCATCTTGTTAGATTACACTAACTAGAAAAGTTTCAACTTGCTGCACTAAACCTTCTTTGAAGGAAAGCAACTGATTCCTAGAAACCAACTAGCTTATTGCACACAGGACAGTGTTGGGCAATGAAGATGTTTGTTTTCTAAACAAACTACTTTAGAAATGAAGTGTAACTAGTAAGTTTTACATCTTGTTAGATTACATTAACAAGGATGTTTTGACGTTGCTGCACTAAACCTTCTTCGTAGGAAAGCAACTGATTCCTAGAACTGAACTAGCTTATTTCACACAGTACAGTGTTCAGGCAATGAAGATGTTTGTTTTTGAAACAAACTACTTTAGATATGGAAAACGTAATTTAGTAAGTTATACATGTTGTTATATTACACTAACTAGAAAAGTTTGAACTTGCTGCACTAAACCTTCTTTTGTAGGAAAGCAACTGATTCCTAGAAACGAACCAGCTTATTTCACAAAGAAACAGTTTTAGGCAATGAAGATGTTTCTTTTCTAAACAAACTACTTTAGAAATGAAGCGAAACTAGTAAGTTGTACATCTTCTTAGACTACACAAACAAGAAAGCTTTGAAGTTCCTGGACTAAACCTTCTTCGTAGGAAAGCAACTGATTCCTAGAACCAAACTAACTTATTTCACACAGTACAGTTTTTTGCAATGAAGATGTATGTTTTCTAAACAAACTGCTTTAAAAATGAAGTGAAACTACTAAGTTGTACATCTTGTTGGATTACACTAACTAGAAAAGTTTGAACTTGCTGCACTAAACGTTCTTTGTAGGAAAAAACTGATTCCTAGAACAGAACTAGCTTATTTGGTACAGTACAGTTTTCGCCAATGAAGATGTATGTTTTCTAAACAAAGTGCTTTAGAAATGAAGTGAAACTACTAAGTTGTACATCTTGTTAGATTACAGTAACTAGAAAAGTTTGAACTTGCTGCACTAAACCTTCTTCGTAGGAAAGCAACTGATTCCTAGAACCGAACCAACTTATTTCACACAGTACAGTTTTTGGCAAAGAAGATGTATGTTTTCTAAACAAACTACTTTAGAAATGAATTGAAACTACTAAGTTGTATATCTTGTTAGATTACAGTAACTAGAAAAGTTTGAACTTGCTGCATTAAACCTTCTTCATAGGAAACCAACTGATTCCTAGAACAGAACTAGCTTATTTCACACAGTACAGAGTTTGGCAATGAAGATGTTGTTTTTCTAAACAAACTAATTTAGAAATGAAGTGAAACTAGTAAGTTGTAAATCTTCTTAGATTACACTAACTAGAAATGTTTGAAGTTGCTGCACTAAACCTTCTTCGTAGGAAAGCAACTGATTCCTAGAACCGAACTAACTTATTTCACACAGTACAGTTTTCGGCAATGAAGATGTATGTTTTCTAAACAAACTGCTTTAGAAATGAAGTGAAACTACTAAGTTGTATATCTTGTTATATTACACTAACTAGAAAAGTTTGAACTTGGTGCACTAAAACTTTTTTGTAGGAAAGCAACTGATTCCTAGAAACGAACTAACTTATTTCACATAGAAACAGTGTTCGGCAATGAAGATGTTTATTTTCTAAACAAACTACTTTAGAAATGAAGCGAAACTTGTAAGTTGTATATCTTCTTAGACTACACAAACAAGGAAGGTTTGAAATTGCTACACTAAACCTTCTTGTAGGAAAGCTACTGATTCCTAGAACCAAACTCCCTTATCTCACACAGCACAGTGTTTGCAAATGAAGATGTATGTTTTCTAAACCAACTGCTTTGGAAATGAAGGGAAATTACTAATTTGTACATCTTCTTAGATTACACTAACTAGAAATGTTTGAAGTTGCTGCACTAAACCTTCTTAGTAGGAAAGCAACTGATTCCTAGAATGGAACTAACTTATTTCACACAGTACAGTTTTTTTGGCAATGAAGATGTATGTTTTCTAAACAAAGTGCTTTAGAAATGAAGTGAAACTACTAAGTTGTACATCTTGTTAGATTACACTAACTAGAAAAGTTTGAACTTTCTGCACTAAACCGTCTTCGTAGGAAAGGAAATGATTCCTAGAACTGAACTAACTTATTTCACACAGTACACTTTTAGGCAATGAGGATCTATGTTTTCTAAACAAACTGCTTTAGAAATGAATTGAAACTACTCAGTTGTACATCTTGTTAGATTACACTAACTAGAAAAGTTTGAACTTGCTGCACTAAACCTTCTTTGTAGGAAAGCAACTGATTCCTAGAACAGAAACTAGCTTATTTCACACAGTACAGAGTTCGGCAATGAAGATGTTTGTTTTCTAAACAAACTACTTTAGAAATGAAGCGGAACTAGTAAGTTGTACATCTTGTTAGATTACACTAACAAGAAAGGTTTAAAGTTGCTGCACTAAACCTTCTTGTAGGAAAGCATCTGATTCCTAGAAACAAACAGCTTATTTCACACAGTACAGTGTTCGCCAATGAAGATGTATGTTTTCTAAACAAACTGCTTTAGAAATGAATTGAAACTACTAATTTGTACATCTTGTTAGATTACACTAACTAGAAATGTTTGAAGTTGCTGCACTAAACCTTCTTCAGTAGGAAAGCAACTGATTCCTAGAACAGAACTAACTTATTTCAAACAGTACAGTTTTCGGCAATGAAGATGTATGTTTTCTAAACAAACTACTTTAGAAATGAAGTGAAACTACTAAGTTGTACATCTTGTTAGATTACACTAACTAGAAAAGTTTGAACTTGCTGCACTAAACCTTCTTCGTAGGAAAGCAACTGATTCCTAGAAGGGAAGTAGCTTATTTCACACAGCACAGTGTTGGCAATGAAGATGTATGTTTTCTAAACAAACTACTTTAGAAATGAAGTGTAACTAGTAAGTTGTACATCTTGTTAGACTACACTAAAGAAGGAAGGTTTGAACTTTCTGCACTAAACCTTCTTCGTAGGGAAAGCAACTCATTCCTAGAACCGAACTAACTTATTTCACACAGTACAGTTTTGGCAATGAAGATGTTTATTTTCTAAACAAACTGCTGTAGAAATGAATTGAAACTACTAAGTTGTATATCTTGTTAGATTACACTAACTATAAAAGTTTGAACTTGCTGCACTAAACCTTCTTCTTAGGAAAGCAACTGATCCCTAGAACGGAACTAGCTTATTTCACACAGTACAGTTTTCGGCAATGAAGATGTATATTTTTCTAAACAAACTGCTTTAGAAATGAAGTGAATTTACTAAGTTGTACATCTTGTTAGATTACACTGACAAGAAATGTTTGAAGTTGCTGCACTCAACCTTCTTCAGATGAAAACAACTGATTCCTAGAACCTAACTAGCTTATTTCACACACTACAGTGTTTGGCAATGAAGATGTTTGTTTTCTAAACCAACTGCTTTAGAAATGAAGCGAAACTACTAATTTGTACATCTTGTTAGATTACACTAACTAGAAATGTTTGAAGTTGCTGCACTAAACCTTCTTAGTAGGAAAGCAACTGATTCCTGGAACCGAACTAACTTATTTCACACAGTACATTTTTCGGCAATGAAGATGTATGTTTTCTAAACAAACTGCTTTAGAAATGAAATGAAACTACCAAGTTGTACATCTTGTTAGATTACACTAACTAGAAAAGTTTGAACTTGCTGCACTAAACCTTCTTTAGGAAAGCAACTGATTCCTAGAACCAACTAGCTTATTGCACACAGGACAGTGTTGGGCAATGAAGATGTTTGTTTTCTAAACAAACTACTTTAGAAATGAAGTGTAACTAGTAACTTGTACATCTTGTTAGACTACACAAACAAAGGATGTTTTGGCGTTGCTGCACTAAACCTTCTTCGTAGGAAAGCAACTGATTCCTAGAACCAAACTAGCTTATTTCACACAGTACAGTGTTCAGCAATGAAGATGTTTGTTTTTTAAACAAACTGCTTTAGAAATGGAACGAAATTTAGTAAGTTATACATCTTGTTATATTACACTAACTAGAAAAGTTTAAACTTGCTGCACTAAACCTTCTTCAGTAGGAAAGCAACTGATTCCTAGAACCAAACTAGCTTATTTCACACAGCACAGAAACAGTTCGCCAATGAAGATGTTTCTTTTTCTAAACAAACTACTTTAGAAATGAAGCGAAACTAGTAAGTTGTACATCTTCTTAGACTACACAAACAAGGAAGGTTTGAAGTTCCTGCACTAAACCTTCTTCGTAGGAAAGCAACTGATTCCTAGAACCGAACTAACTTATTTCACACAGTACAGTTTTCGGCAATGAAGATGTATGTTTTCTAAACAAACTGCTTTAAAAATGAAGTGAAACTACTAAGTTGTACATCTTGTTAGATTACACTAACTAGAAAAGTTTGAACTTGCTGCACTAAACGTTCTTTGTAGGAAAGAAACTGATTCCTAGAACCGAACTAGCTTATTTGGTACAGTACAGTTTTGGTAATGAAGATGTATGTTTTGTAAACAAACTGCTTTAGAAATGAATTGAAACTACTAAGTTGTACATCTTGTTAGATTACAGTAACTAGAAAAGTTTGAACTTGCTGCACTAAACCGTCTTCGTAGGAAAGCAACTGATTCCTAGAACCGAACCAACTTATTTCACACAGTACAGTTTTCGGCAAAGAAGATGTATGTTTTCTAAACAAACTGCTGTAGAAATGAATTGAAACTACTAAGTTGTATATCTTGTTAGATTACAGTAACTATAAAAGTTTGAACTTGCTGCATTAAACCTTCTTCATAGGAAACCAACTGATTCCTAGAACAGAACTAGCTTATTTCACACAGTACAGTTTTCGGCAATGAAGATGTATGTTTCTAAACAAACTAATTTAGAAATGAAGTGAAACTAGTAAGTTGTACATCTTGTTAGATTACACTAACTAGAAATGTTTGAACTTGCTGCACTAAACCTTTCGTAGGAAAGCAACTGATTCCTAGAACCTAACTAACTTATTTCACACAGTACAGTTTTCGGCAATGAAGATGTATGTTTTCTAAACAAACTGCTTTAGAAATGAAGTGAAACTACTAAGTTGTATATCTTGTTATATTACACTAACAAGGAAAGTTTGAACTTGCTGCACTAAACCTTTTTAGTAGGAAAGCAACTGATTCCTAGAACCGAACTAGCTTATTTCACACAGAAACAGTGTTGGCAATGAAGATGTTTATTTTCTAAACAAACTACTTTAGAAATGAAGCGAAACTTGTAAGTTGTACATCTTGTTAGATTACACAAACAAGAAAGGTTTGAAGTTGCTGCACTAAACCTTCTTGAAGGAAAGCTACTGATTCCTAGAAACCAAACTAGCTTATTGCACACAGGACAGTGTTTGCAAATGAAGATGTTTGTTTTCTAAACAAACTACTTTAGAAATGAAGTGTAACTAGTAATTTGTACATCTTGTTAGATTACACAAACAAGGATGTTTTGACGTTGCTGCACTAAACCTTCTTCGTAGGGAAAGCAACTGATTCCTAGAACCGAACTAGCTTATTTCACACAGTACAGTGTTCAGCAATGAAGATGTTTGTTTTTGAAACAAACTACCTTAGATATGGAACGAATTTAGTAAGTTATACATGTTGTGATATTACACTAACTAGAAAAGTTTGAACTTGCTGCACTAAACCTTCTTCGTAGGAAAGCAACTGATTCCTAGAAACGAACCAGCTTATTTCACAAAGAAACAGTGTACAATGCAATGAAGATGTTTCTTTTCTAAACAAACTACTTTAGAAATGAATTGAAACTAGTAAGTTGTACATCTTCTTAGACTACACAAACAAGGAAGCTTTGAAGTTCCTGGACTAAACCTTCTTCGTAGGAAAGCTACTGATTCCTAGAACCGAACTAACTTATTTCACACAGTACAGTTTTCGGCAATGAAGATGTATGTTTTCTAAACAAACTGCTTTAAAAATGAAGTGAAACTACTAAGGTGTACATCTTGTTGGATTACACTAACTAGAAAAGTTTGAACTTGCTGCCCTAAACGTTCTTTGTAGGAAAGAAACTAATTCCTAGAACCGAACTAGCTTATTTGGTACAGTACAGTTTTCGGCAATGAAGATGTATGTTTTCTAAACAAACTGCTTTAGAAATGAAGTGAAACTACTAAGTTGTACATCTTGTTAGATTACAGTAACTAGAAAAGTGTGAACTTGCTGCACTAAACCGTCTTCGTAGGAAAGCAACTGATTCCTAGAACCGAACCAACTTATTTCACACAGTACAGTTTTCGGCAAAGAAGATGTATGTTTTCTAAACAAACTGCTGTAGAAATGAATTGAAACGACTAAGTTGTATATCTTGTTAGATTACAGTAACTAGAAAAGTTTGAACTTGCTGCATTAAACCTTCTTCATAGGAAACCAACTGATTCCTAGAACAGAACTAGCTTATTTCACACAGTACTGAGTTCGGCAATGAAGATGTTTGTTTTCTAAACAAACTAATTTAGAAATGAAGCGAAAGTAGTAAGTTGTAAATCTTGTTAGATTACACTAACTAGAAATGTTTGAAGTTGCTGCACTAAACCTTCTCGTAGGAAAGCAACTGATTCCTAGAACCGAACTAACTTATTTCACACAGTACAGTTTTCGGCAATGAAGATGTATGTTTTCTAAACAAACTGCTTTAGAAATGAAGTGAAACTACTAAGTTGTATATCTTGTTATATTACACTAACTAGCAAAGTTTGAACTTGGTGCACTAAAACTTTTTCGTAGGAAAGCAACTGATTCCTAGAAACGAACTAGATTATTTCACATAGAAACAGTGTTCGGCAATGAAGATGTTTATTTTCTAAACAAACTACTTTAGAAATGAAGCGAAACTTGTATGTTGTATATCTTCTTAGACTACACAAACAAGGAAGGTTTGAAATTGCTACACTAAACCTTCTTCGTAGGAAAGCTACTGATTCCTAGAACCAAATTCCCTTATCTCACACAGCACAGTGTTTGCAAATGAAGATGTATGTTTTCTAAACCAACTGCTTTGGAAATGAAGGGAAATTACTAATTTGTACATCATCTAAGATTAAACTAACTAGAAATGTTTGAAGTTGCTGCACTACACCTTCTTCGTAGGAAAGCAACTGATTCCTAGAACCGAACTAACTTATTTCACACAGTACATTTTTCGGCAATGAAGATGTATGTTTTCTAAACAAAGTGCTTTAGAAATGAAGTGAAACTACCAAGTTGTACATCTTGTTAGATTACACTAACTAGAAAAGTTTGAACTTTCTGCACTAAACCGTCTTCGTAGGAAAGGAAATGATTCCTAGAACCGAACTAACTTATTTCACACAGTACACTTTTAGGCAATGAGGATCTATGTTTTCTAAACAAACTGCTATAGAAATGAATTGAAACTACTCAGTTGTATATCTTGTTAGATTACACTAACTAGAAAAGTTTGAAATTGCTGCACTAAACCTTCCTCGTAGGAAAGCAACTGACTCCTAAAACCGAAGTAGCTTATTTCACACAGTAGAGAGTTCGGCAATGAAGGTGTTTGTTTTCTAAACAAACTACTTTAGCAATGAAGCGGAACTAGTAAGTTGTACATCTTGTTAGACTACACAAACAAGGAAGGTTTGAAGTTGCTGCACTAAACCTTCTTGTAGGAAAGCATCTGATTCCTAGAAACGAATCAGCTTATTTCCAACAGTACAGTTTTCGGCAATGAAGATGTATGTTTTCTAAACAAACTGCTGTAGAAATGAATTGAAAGTACTAAGTTGTACATCTTGTTAGATTACACTAACTAGAAACGTTTGAACTTGCTGCACTAAACCTTCTTCGTAGGAAAGCAACTGATTCCTAGAACAGAACTAGCTTATTTCACACAGTACAGAGTTCGGCAATGAAGATGTTTGTTTTCTAAACAAACTACTTTAGAAATAAAGCGAAAGTACGAAGTTGTGCATCTTCTTAGATTACACTATTTAGAAATGTTTGAAATGGCTGCACTAAACCTTCTTCGTAGGAAAGCACCTGATTCCTAGAACCAAAGTAGCTTATTTCACACAGCACAGTGTTCGCCAATGAAGATGTATGTTTTCTAAACCAACTGCTTTAGATATGAAGTGAAACTACTAATTTGTACATCTTCTTAGATTACACTAACTAGAAATGTTTGAAGTTGCTGAACTAAACCTTCTTCGTAGGAAAGCAACTGATTCTTAGAACCGAACAAACTTATTTCAAACAGTACAGTTTAAGGCAATGAAGATGTATGTTTTCTAAACAAACTGCTTTAGAAATGAAGTGAAACTAATAAGTTGTACATCTTGTTAGATTACACTAAATAGAAAAGTTTGAACTTGCTGCACTGAACCTTCTTCGTAGGAAAGCAACTGATTCCTAGAACCAAACTAGCTTATTTCACACAGCACAGTGTTCGGCAATGAAGATGTTTGTTTTCTAAACAAACTACTTTAGAAATGAAGCGAAACTAGTAAGTTGTACATCTTGTTAGACTACACAAACAAGGAAGGTTTGAAGTTGCTGCACTAAACCTTCTTTGTAGGAAAGCAACTGATTCCTAGAACCAAACTAGCTTATTTCACACAGCACAGTGTTCGCCAATGATGATGTATGTTTTCTAAACCAACTGCTTTATAAATGAAGTGAAACTATTAATTTGTATATCTTCTTTGATTACACTAACTAGAAATGTTTGAAGTTGCTGCACTAAAAATCCTTCGTAGGGGAAAGCAACTGATTCCAAGAAAACTAACTTATTTCACACAGTACAGTTTTCCTCAATGATGATGTATGTTTGATGTTTGTTTTTTCACACAGCACAGTGTTCGCCAATGAAGATGTATTTTTTCTAAACCAACTGCTTTAGAAATGAAGCAAAACTACTAATTTGTACATCTTCTTAGATTCCACTAACTAGAAATGTTTGAAGTTTGTGAACTAAACCTTCTTCGTAGGAAAGCAACTGATTCCAAGAACGGAACTACCTTATTTCACACAGTACAGTTTGCAAATGAAGATGTATGTTTTCTAAACCAACTGCTTTAGAAATGAAGCGAAACTACTAATTTGTACATCTTCTTAGATTACACTAACTAGAAATGTTTGAAGTTGCTGAACTAAACCTTCTTCGTAGGAAAGCAACTGATTCTTAGAACCGAACAAACTTATTTCAAACAGTACAGTTTAAGGCAATGAAGATGTATGTTTTCTAAACAAACTGCTTTAGAAATGAAGTGAAACTAATAAGTTGTACATCTTGTTAGATTACACTAAATAGAAAAGTTTGAACTTGCTGCACTGAACCTTCTTCGTAGGAAAGCAACTGATTCCTAGAACCAAACTAGCTTATTTCACACAGCACAGTGTTCGGCAATGAAGATGTTTGTTTTCTAAACAAACTACTTTAGAAATGAAGCGAAACTAGTAAGTTGTACATCTTGTTAGACTACACAAACAAGGAAGGTTTGAAGTTGCTGCACTAAACCTTCTTTGTAGGAAAGCAACTGATTCCTAGAACCAAACTAGCTTATTTCACACAGCACAGTGTTCGCCAATGATGATGTATGTTTTCTAAACCAACTGCTTTATAAATGAAGCGAAACTATTAATTTGTATATCTTCTTTGATTACACTAACTAGAAATGTTTGAAGTTGCTGCACTAAAAATCCTTCGTAGGAAAGCAACTGATTCCAAGAACCGAACTAACTTATTTCACACAGTACAGTTTTCCTCAATGATGATGTATGTTTGGTGTTTGTTTTTTCACACAGCACAGTGTTCGCCAATGAAGATGTATTTTTTCTAAACCAACTGCTTTAGAAATGAAGCAAAACTACTAATTTGTACATCTTCTTAGATTCCACTAACTAGAAATGTTTGAAGTTTGTGAACTAAACCTTCTTCGTAGGAAAGCAACTGATTCCAAGAACGGAACTACCTTATTTCACACAGTACAGTTTTCGGCAATGAAGATGTATGTTTTCTAAACCAACTGCTTTAGAAATGAAGCGAAACTACTAATTTGTACATCTTCTTAGATTACACTAGCTAGAAATGTTTGAAGTTGCTGCACTAAACCTTCTTCTTAGGAGCAACTGATTCCTAGAACAGAACTACCTTATTTCACACAGTACAGTTTTCGGCAATGAAGAGGTATGTTTTCTAAACAAACTGCTTTAGAAATGAAGTGAAACTACTAAGTTGTACATTTTGTTAGATTACACTAACTAGAAAAGTTTGAACTTGCTGCACTAAACCATATTCGTAGGAAAGAAACTGATTCCTAGAACCGAACTAGGTTATTTCACACAGTACAGTGTTCGGCAATGAAGATGTTTGTTTTCTAAACAAACTACTTTAGAAATGAAGCGAAACTAGTAAGTTGTATATCTTGTTAGACTACACAAACAAGGAAGGTTTGAAGTTGCTGCACTAAACCTTCTTTTAGGAAAGCAACTGATTCCTAGAACCAAACTAGCTTATTTCACACAGCACAGTGTTCGCCAATGAAGATGTATGTTTTCTAAAACAACTGCTTTAGAAATGAAGCCAAACTACTAATTTGTATATCTTCTTAGATTACACTAACTAGAAATGTTTGAAGTTGCTGCAATAAACCTTCTTCGTAGGAAAACAACTGATTCCTAGAACCGAATTTACTTATTTCACACAGTACAGTTTTTGGCAATGAAGATGTACGTTTTCTAAATCAACTGCTTTAGAAATGAAGCGAAACTACTAATTTGTACATCTTCCTACATTACACTAACTAGATATGTTTGAAGTTGCTTCACTAAACGTTCTTCGTAGGAAAGCAACTGATTCCTAGAACGGAACTACCTTATTTCACACAGTATAGTTTTCGGCAATGAAGATGTATGTTTTCTAAACAAACTGCTTTAGAAATGAAGTGAAACTACTAAGTTGTACATCTTGTTAGATTACACTAACTAGAAAAGTTTGAACTGGCTGCACTAAACCTTCTTTTTAGGAGAGAAGCTGATTCCTAGAACCGAACTAGGTTATTTCACACAGTACAGTGTTCGGCAATGAAGATGTTTGTTTTCTTAACAAACTACTTTAGTAATGAAGCGAAACTAGGAAGTTGTACATCTTGTTAGACTACACAAACAAGGAAGGTTTGAAGTTGCTGCACTAAATCTTCTTCGTAGGAAAGCAACTGATTCCTAGAACCAAACTAGCTTATTTCACACAGCACAGTGTTCGCCAATGAAGATGTATGTTTTCTAAATCAACTGCTTTAGAAATGAAGCGAAACTACTAATTTGTACATCTTCCTACATTACACTAACTAGATATGTTTGAAGTTGCTGAACTAAACCTTCTTCGTAGGAAAGCAACTTATTCCTAGAACCAAACTAGCTTATTTCACACAGCACAGTGTTCGCCAATGAAGATGTATGTTTTCTAAACAAACTACTTTAGAAATATAGCGAAACTAGTAAGTTGTACATCGTGTTAGACTACAAAAACAAGGAAGGTTTGAAGTTGCTGCAGTAAACCTTCTTCGTATGAAAGCAACTGATTCCTATAACCAAACTAGCTTATTTCACACAGCACAGTGTTCGCCAATGAAGATGTATGTTTTCTAAACAAACTGCTTTAGAAATGAAGTGAAATTACTACGTTGTATATCTTGGTAGATTACATTAACTGGAAAGGTTTGAACTTTGTGCACTGAAACGTCTTCGTAGGAAAGGATCTGATTCCGAGAAACGAACTAACTTATTTCACACAGTACAGTTTTCGGTAATGAAGATGTATGTTTTCTAAACAAACAGCTGTAGAAATGAATTGAAACTACTAAGTTGTACATTTTGTTAGATTACACTAACCAGAAAAGTTTGAACTTGCTGCACTAAACCTTCTTCGTAGGAAAGCAACTGATTCCTAGAACAGAACTAGCTTATTTCACACAGTACAGAGTTCGGCAATGAAGGTGTTTGTTTTCTAAACAAACTACTTTAGAATTGAAGCGAAACTAGTAAGTTGTGCATCTTGTTAGACTACACAAACAAGGAAGGTTTAAAGTTGCTGCACTAAACCTTCTTCGTAGGAAACCAACTGATTCCTAGAACCAAACTAGCTTATTTCACACAGCACATTGTTCGCCAATGAAGATGTATGTTTTCTAAACCAACTGGTTTAGAAATGAAGCGAAACTACTAATTTGTACATCTTCTTAGATTACACTAACTAGAAATGTTTGAAGTTGCTGCACTAAAACTTCAGTTAGGAAAGCAACTGATTCCTAGAACCGAACTAACTTATTTCACACAGTACAGTTTTTGGCAATGAAGATGTGTGTTTTCTAAACGAACTGCTGTAGAAATGAATTGAAACTACTAAGTTGTACATCTTGTTAGATTACACTAACTAGAAAAGTTTGAACTTGCTGCACTATACCTTCTGCGTAGGAAAGCAACTGATTCGTAGAACAGAACTAGCTTATTTCACACAGTACAGAGTTCGGAAATGAAGATGTTTGTTTTCTAAACAAACTAATTTAGAAATGAAGCGAAACTAGTAAGTTGTACATCTTCTTCGATTACACTAACAAGAAATGTTTGAAGTTGCTGCACTAAACTTTCTTCGTAGGAAAGCAACTGATTCCTAGAATGGAACTAACTTATTTCACACAGTACAGTTTTCGGCAATGAAGATGTATGTTTTCTAAACAAACTGCTTTAGAAATGAAGTGAAACTACTAAGTTGTCCATCTTGTTAGATTACACTAACTAGTAAAGTTTGAACTTGCAGCACTGAACCTTCTTCGTAGGAAAGCAACTGATTCCTAGAACCGAATTAGCTTATTTCATACAGTACAGTGTACGGAAATGAAGATGTTTGTTTTCTAAACAAACTACTTTAGAAATAAAGCGAAACTAGTAAGTTGTACATCTTCTTAGACTACACAAACAAGGAAGGTTTGAAGTTGCTGCACTAAACCTTCTTCGTAGGAAAGCACCTGATTCCTAGAACCAAACTAGGTTATTTCACACAGGACAGTTTTCGGGAATAAAGATATATGTTTTCTAAACAAACTGCTTTAGAAATGAAGTGAAACTAGTAAGTTGTACATCTTGTTAGACTACACAAACAAAAAAGATTTGAAGTTTCTGCACTAAACCTTCTTTTAGGAAAGCAACTGATTCCTAGAAACAAACTACCTTATTTCACACAGCACAGTGTTCGCCAGTGAAGATGTATGTTTTCTAAAACAAATGCTTTAAAAATGAAGCGAAACTACTAATTTGTACATCTTCTCAGATTACACTAACTAGAAATATTTAAAGTTGCAGCACTAAACCTTCTTCGTAGGAAAGCAAGTGATTCCTAGAACCGAACTAACTTATTTCACACAGTACAGTTTTCCGCAATGAAGATTTATGTTTTCTAAACAAACTGCTTTAGAAATGAAGTGAAACTACGAAGTTGTATATCTTGTTAGATTACACTAACTAGAAAAGTTTGAACTTGCTGCGCTGAACATTCTTCGTAGGAAAGCGACTGCTTCCTACAACCGAACTAGCTTATTTCACACAGTACAGTGTTCGCCAATGAAGATGTATGTTTTCTAAACAAACTGCTTTAGAAATGAATTGAAACTACTAAGTTGTACATCTTGTTAGATTACACTAACTAGGAAAGTTGTAACTTGCTGCATTAAACCTTCTTCGTAGGAAAGCAACTGATTCCTAGAACAGAACTAGCTTATTTCACAGAGTACAGTGTTCGTCAATGAAGATGTTTCTTTTCTAAACAAACTACTTTAGAAATGAAGCGAAACTAGTAAGTTGTACACTTGTTAGACTACACAAACAAGGAAGGGTTGAAGTTGCTGCACTAAACCTTCTTCGTAGGAAAGCAACTGATTCCTAGAACCAAACTAGCTTATTTCACACAGGACAGTGTTCGCCAATGAAGATGTATGTTTTGTAAACCAACTGCTTTAGAAATGAAGCGAAACTACTAATTTGTACATCTTCTTAGATTACACTAACTAGAAATGTTTGAAGTTGCTGAACTAAACCTTCTTCGTAGGAAAGCAACTGATTCCTAGAACGGAACTACCTTATTTCACACAGTACAATTTTCGGCAATGAAGATGTATGTTTTCTAAACAAACTGCTTTAGAAAGGAAGTGAAACTACTAAGTCGTACATCTTCTTAGATTACACTAACTAGAAAAGTTTGAACTTGCTGCACTGAGCCTTCTTTGTAGGAAAGCGACTGATTCCAAGAACCGAACTAGCTTATTTCACACAGGACAGTGTTCGGCAATGAAGATGTTTCTTTTCTAACCAAACTACATTAGAAATGAAGCGAAACTAGTAAGTTGTACATCTTGTTAGACTACACAAACAAAAAAGGTTTGAAGTTGCTGCACTAAACCTTCTTTGTAGGAAAGCAACTGATTCCTAGAACCAAACTAGCATATTTCACACAGCACAGTGTTCGCCAGTGAAGATGTATGTTTTCTAAACCAACTGCTTTAGTAAAGAAGCGAAACTACTAATTTGTACATCTTCTTACATTACACTAACTAGATATGTTTGAAGTTGCTGGACTAAACCTTCTTTGTAGGAATGCAACTGATTCCTAGAACCGAGCTAACTTATTTCACTCAGTACAGTTTTCGGCAATGAAGATGTATGTTTTCTAAACAAACTGCTTTAGAAATGAAGTGAAACTACTAAGTTGTACACCTTCGTAGATTACATTAACTGGAAAAGTTTGAACTTTCTGCACTAAACCGTCTTCGTAGGAAAGGAACTGATTCCTAGAACCAAACTAGCTTATTTCACACAGCACAGTGTTCGCCAATGAAGATGTACGTTTTCTAAACCAACTGCTTTAGTAAAGAAGCGAAACTACTAATTTGTACATCTTCTTAGATTACAATAACTAGAAATGTTTGAAGTTGATGAACTAAACCTTCTTCGTTGGAAAGCAACTGATTCCTAGAACGGAACTACCTTATTTCACACAGTACAGTTTACGTCAAAGAAGATGTATGTTTTCTAAAGAAACTGCGTTAGAAATGAAGTGAAACTACTAAGTTGTACATCTTGTTAGATTACACTAACTAGAAAAGTTTGAACTTGCTGCACTGAACCTTTTTCGTAGGAAAGCAACTGATTTCCAGAACCGAACTAACTTATTTCACACAGTACAGTTTTCGGAAATGAAGATGTATGTTTTCTAAACAAACTGCTGTAGAAATGAATTGAAACTACTAAGTTGTACGTCTTGTAACAATTACACTAACTAGAAAAGCTTGAACTTGCTGCACTAAACCTTCTTTGTAGGAAAGCTACTGATTCCTAGAACAGAAGTTGCTTTTTTCACACAGTGCAGAGTTCGGCAATGAAGATGTTTGTTTTCTAAACAAACTAAGTTAGAAATGAAGCGAAACTCATAAGTCGTACATCTTCTCAGATTACACTAACTAGAAATGTTTGAAATGGCTGCACTAAACCGTCTTCGTAGGAAAGGAACTGATTCCTAGAACCGAACAAACTTATTTCACACAGTACAGTTTTCGGCAATGAAGATGTATGTTTTCTAAACAAACTGCTTTAGAAATGAAGTGAAACTACTAAGTTGTACATGTTGTTAGATTACAATAACTAGAAAAGTTTGAATTGGCTGCACTAAACCTTCTTTGTAGGAAAGCAACTGATTCCTAGAAACGAACTAACTTATTTCACACAGTACAGTTTAACTGATTCCTAGAACCTAACAAGCTTATTTCACACAGCACAGTGTTTGCAAATGAAGATGTATATTTTCTAAAAAAACCTTAGAAATGAAGTGAAACTACTAAGTTGTACATCTTGTTAGATTACATTAACTAGAAAAGGTTGAACTTTCTGCACTAAACCATCTTCGTAGGAAAGGAACTGATTCCTAGAACCGAACTAACTTATTTCACACAGTACAGTTTTCAGCAATGAAGATGTATGTTTTCTAAGCAAACTACTTTAGAAATGAAGCGAAACTAGTAAGTTGTACAACTTGTTAGATTACATTAATTAGAACAGGTTGAACTTTCTGCACCAAACCTTCTTCGTAGGAAAGCACCTGATTCCTCGAACCAAACTAGCTTATTTCACAAAGTACAGTGTTCCAAAATGAAGATGTATGTTTTCTAAACCAACTGCTTTAGAAATGAAGCGAAACTTCTAATTTATACATCTTCTTAGATTACAGTAACTAGAAATGTTTGAAGTTGCTGCACTAAACCTTCTTTGTAGGAAAGTAACTGATTCCTAGAACGGAACTACCTTGTTTCACACAGTAGAGTTTTCGGCAATGAAGATATATGTTTCCTAAAAAACTGCTTTAGAAATGAAGTGAAACTAGTAAGTTGTACATCTTGTTAGACTACACAAACAAGGAAGGTTTGAAGTTGCTGCACTAAACCTTCTTCGTAGGAAAGCAACTGATTCCTAGAACCAAACTAGCTTATTTCACACAGCACAGTGTTGGCCAATGAAGGTGCATGTTTTCAAAACAAACTGCTTTAGAAATGAAGCGAAACTACTAATTTGTACATCTTCATACATTACACTAACTATAAATGTTTGATCTTTCTGCACTAAACAGTCTTCATAGGAAAGCAACTGATTCCTAGAACCGAACTAACTTATTTCACACAGTACAGTTTTCGGGAATGAAGATGTATGTTTTATAAACAAACTGCTGTAGAAATGAATTGAAACTACTAAGTTGTACATCTTTTTAGATTACACTAACTAGAAAAGTTTGAACTTGCTGCACTAAACCTTCTTCGTAGGAAAACAACTGATTCCTAGAACAGAACTAGCTTATTTCACACAGTACAGAGTTTGGCAATGAAGATGTTTGTTTTCTAAACAAACTATTTTAGAAATGAAGCGAAACTAGTAAGTTGTACAACTTCTTAGATTACACTAACCAGAAATGTTTGAATTGGCTGCACTAAACCTTCTTCGTAGGAAAGCAAATGATTCCTAGAACCAAACTAACTTATTTCACACAGTACAGTTTAAATGATTCCTAGAAACAAACAAGCTTATTTCACACAGCACTGTGTTCGCCAATGAAGATGTATATTTTCTAAACAAACCTTAGAAATGAAGTGAAACTACTAAGTTGTACATCTTGTTAGATTACATTAACTAGAAAAGGTTGAACTTTCTGCACTAAACCGTCTTCGTAGGAAAGCAACTGATTCATAGAACCGGACTAGCTTATTTCACACAGTACAGTGTTCGGCAATGAAGTTGTTTGTTTTCTAAACAAACTACTTTAGAAATGAAGCGAAACTAGTTAGTTGTACATCTTGTTAGTCTACACAAACAAGGAAGGTTTGAAGTTGCTGCACTAAACCTTCTTCGTAGGAAAGCAACTGATTCCTAGAACGGAACTACCTTGTTTCACACACTGATTCCTGAAGATAAAAAACTGCTTTAGAAATGAAGTGAAACTAACATCTTGTTTTCACAAACAAGGAAGGTTTGAAGTTGAGTAAACATTCCTAGAACCAACTATCTTATTTCACACAACCGTGAAGATGTTATGTTTTCTAAACAAACTGCTTTAGTAATGAAGAAAAATGAAGATTACACTAACTAGAAATGTTTAAGATGTACATCCTGATTTAGACTACTAACTTAAACAAGGAAAGTTTGAAGATGTTAGTTTTCTAAACAAACCTTCTTAGTAAGATGTACATCCTGTTAGAATACACAAACAACTGCATTAAACCTTCTTTGTAGGAAAGCAACTGATTCCTAGAACAGAAGTGGCTTATTTCACACAGTACAGAGTTCGGCAATGAAGATGTTTGTTTTCTAAACAAATTACATTAGAAATGAAGCGAAACTAGTAAGTTGTACACCTTCTTCGATTACACTAACAAGAAATGTTTGAAGTTGCTGCACTAAACCTTCTTTGTAAGAAAGCAACTGATTCCTAGAACCAAACTCCTTATTTCACAAGCACAGTGTTCACCCATGAAGATGTATGTTTTCTAAACCAACTGCTTTAGAAATGAAGCGAAACTACTAATTTGTACATCTTCTTAGATTACACTAACAAGAAATGTTTGAAGTTGCTGCACTAAACCTTCTACGTAGGAAAGCAACTTATTCCTAGAACCGAACTAACTTATTACACACAGTACCGTTTTCGGAAGTGAAGATGTATGTTTTCTAAACAAACTGCTTTAGAAATGAAGCGAAACTACTAATTTGTACATCTTCTTACATTACACTAAGTATAAATGTTTGAACTTTCTGCACTAAACCGTCTTCGTAGGAAAGCAACTGTTTCCTAGAACCGAACTAACTTATTTCACACAGTACAGTTTTCGGTAATGAAGATTTATTTTTTCTAAACAAACTGCTGTAGAAATGAATTGAAACTACTAAGTTGTACATCTTGTTAGATTACACTAACTAGAAAAGTTTGAACTTGCTGCACTAAACGATCTTCATAGGAAAGCAACTGATTCCTAGAACAGAACTAGCTTATTTCACACAGTACAGAGTTCGGCAATGAAGTTGTTTGTTTTCTAAACAAATTACTTTAGAAAAGAAGGGAAACTAGTAAGTTGTATATCTTCTTCGATTACACTAACAAGAAATGTTTGAAGTTGCTGCACTAAACCTTCTTCGTAGGAAAACAACTGATTCCTAGAACCAAACTAGCTTATTTCACAAGCATAATGTTCGCCGATGAAGATGTATGTTTTCTAAACCAACTGCTTTAGAAATGAAGCGAAACTACCAATTTGTACATCTTCTTAGATTACACTAACTAGAAATGTTTGAAGTGGCTGCACTAAACCTTCTTCGTAGGAAAGCAACTGATTCCTAGAACCAAAGTAGCTTATTTCACAAGCATAGTGTTCGCCGATGAAGATGTATGTTTCCTAAACCAACTGCTTTAGAAATGAAGCGAAACTAGTAAGTTGTACATCTTGTTAGACTACACAAACAAGGAAGGTTTGAAGTTGCTGCACTAAACCTTCTTTGTAGGAAAGCAACTGATTCCTAGAACCAAACTAGCTTATTTCACACAGCACAGTGTTCGCCAATGAAGATGTATGTTTTCTAAACCAACTGCTTTAGAAATGAAGCGAAACTACTAATGTGTACATATTCTTAGATTACACTAACTAGAAATGTTTGAAGTGGCTGCACTAAACCTTCTTCATAGGAAAGCAACAGATTCCTAGAACCTAACAAAATTATTTCACAGAGTACAGTTTTCGGCAATGAAGATGTGTGTTTTCTAAACAAACTGCTTTAGACATGAAGCGAAACTAGTAATTTGTACATCTTCTTACATTACACTAACTATAAATGTTTGAACTTTCTGCTCTAAACAGTCTTCGTAGGAAAGCAACTGATTCCTAGAACAGCCATCTTCCATTCCACAACGAACTAACTTATTTCACTCAGTACAGTTTTTGGTAATGAAGATGTATGTTCTCTAAACAAACTGCTGTAGAAATGATTGGAAACTACTAAGTTGTACATCTTGTTAGATTACACTAACTAGAAAAGTTTGAACTTGCTGCACTAAACCTTCTTCATAGGAAAGCAACTGATTCCTAGAACAGAACTAGCTTATTTCACACAGTACAGATTTCGGCAATGAAGATGTTTGTTTTCTAAACAAATTACTTTACAAATGAAGCAAAACTCGTAAGTTGTACATCTTCTTCGATTACACTAACAAGAAATGTTTGAAGTTGCTGCACTAAACCTTCTTCGTAGGAAAGCAACTGATTCCTAGAACCAAACTAGTTTATTTCACAAGCACAGTGTTCACCGATGAAGATGTATGTTTTCTAAACCAATTGCTTTTGAAATGAAGCTAAACTACTAATTTGTACATCTTCTTAGATTACACTAACTAGAAATGTTTGAAGTTGCTGCACTAAACCTTTTCGTAGGAAAGCAACTGATTCCTAGAAACGAAATAACATATTTCACACAGTACAGTTTTCGGCAATGAAGATGTATGTTTTCTAAAAAAACAGCTTTAGAAATGAATTGAAACTAGTAACTTGTACATCTTGTTAGACTACACAAACAAGGAAGGTTTGAAGTTCCTGCACTAAACCTTCTTCGTAGGAAATCAACTGATTCCTAGAACCAAAATAGCTTATTTCACACAGTACAGTGTTCGGCAATGAAGATGCTTGTTTTCTAAACAAACTACTTTAGAAATGAAGCGAAACTAGCAAGTTGTACATCTTGTTAGACTACACTAACTAGAAAAGTTTGAACTTGCTGAACTGAACCTTCTTCGTAGGAAAGCAACTGATTACTAGAACCGAACTAGCTTATTTCACACAGTACAGTGTTCGGCAATGAAGATGTTTGTTTTCTAAACAAACTACGTTAGAAATGAAGCGAAACTAGTAAGATGTACATCTTGTTAGACTACACAAACAAGGAAGGTTTGAAATTGCTGCACTAGACCTTCTTCGTAGGAAAGGAACTGATTCCGAGAACCAAACTAGCTTATTTCACACAGCACAGTGTTCGCCAATGAAGATGTATGTTTTCTAAACCAACTGCTTGAGAAATCAATCGAAACTACTAATTTGTACATCTTCTTAGATTACACTAACTAGAAATGTTTGAAGTTGGTGCACTAAACATTCTTCGTAGGAAAGCAACTGATTCCTAGAACCGAACTAACTTATTTCACACAGTACAGTTTTCAGAAATGAAGATGTATGTTTTCTAAACAAACTGCTGTAGAAATGAATTAAAACTACTCAGTTGTACATCTTGTTAGATTACATTAACTAGAAAAGTTTGAACTTGCTGCACCAAACCTTCTTCGTAGGGAAGCAACTGATTCCTAGAACCAAACTAGCTTATTTCACCCAGCACAGTGTTCGCCAATGAAGATGTATGTTTTCTAAACAAACTGGTTTAGAATTTAAGTGAAACTAGTAAGTTGGACATCTTGTTAGATTACAATAACTAAAAAATTTTGAACTTGCTGCACTGAACCTTCTTCGTATGAAAGCAACTGATTCCTAGAACGGAACTAGCTTATTTCACAGTACAGTGTACGGCAATGAAGATGTTTCTTTGCTAAACAAACTACTTTAGAAATGAAGCAAACTAGTAAGTTGTACACTTGTTAGACTACACAAACAAGGAAAGTTTGAAGTTGCTGCACTAAACCTTCTTCGTAGGAAAGCAACTGATTCCTAGAACCAAACTAGCTTATTTCAAACAGCACAGTGTTCGCAAGGGAAGATGTATGTTTTGTAAACCAACTGCTTTAGTAATGAAACGAAACTACTAATTTGTACATCTTCTTAGATTACACTAACTAGAAATGTTTGAAGTTGCTGCAATAAACCTTGTTCGTAGGAAAGCAACTGATTCCTAGAACCGAACTAACTTATTTCACACAGTACAGTTTTAACCAATGAAGATGTATGTTTTCTAAACAAACTACTTTAGAAATGAAGCGAAACTAGTAAGGTGTACATCTTGCTAGACGGCACAAACAAGGAAGGTTTGAAGCTGCTGCACTAAACCTTCTTCGTAGGAAAGCAACTGATTCCTAGAACCGAACTAACTTATTTCACACAGTACAGTTTTCGGCAATGTAGGTGTATGTTTTCTAAACAAAGTGCTTTAGAAATGAAGTTAAACTACTAACTTGTACATCTTCGTAGATTACATTAACTGGAAAAGTTTGAACTTTCTGCACTAAACCGCCTTCGTAGGAAAGGAACTGATTCCTAGAACCGAACTACCTTATTTCACACAGTACAGTTTTCGGCAATGAAGATATATGTTTTCTAAACAACCTTCTATAGAAATGAAGTGAATTTACTCAGTTGTACATCTTGTTAGCTTGCACTGACAAGAAAAGTTTGAACTTGCTGCACTAAACCGTCTTCGCATGAAAGGAACTGATTCCTAGAAACGAACTACCTTATTTCACACATTACCTTTATCGGAAATGAAGATGTATGTTTTCTAAAAAAAGTGCTGTAGAAATGAATTGAAAGTACGAAGTTGTACATCTTGTTAGATTACACTAGCTAGAAACGTTTGAACTTGCTGCAATAAACCTTCTTCGTAGGAAAGCGACTGATTCCTAGAACCGAACTACCTTATTTCACACAGTACAGTGTTCGGCAAAGAAGATGTTTCTTTTCTAAACAAACTACTTTAGAAATGAAGTTAAACTACTAATTTGTACATCTTTTTAGATTACACTAACTAGAAATGTTTGAAGTTGCTGCACTAAACCTTCTTCGTAGGAATGCAACTGATTCCTAGAACCGAACTACCTTATTTCACACAGTACAGTTTTCGGCAATGAAGATGTATGTTTTCTAAACAAACTGCTTTAGAAATGAAGTGAATTTACTAAGTTGTACATCTTGTTAGCTTGCACTGACAAGAAAAGTTTGAACTTGCTGCACTAAACAGTCTTCGCATGAAAGTAACTGATTCCTAGAAACGAACTAACTTATGTCACACATTACAGTTTTTGGCAAAGAAGATGTATGTTTTCTAAACAAACTGCTGTAGAAATGAATTGAAACTACTATGTTGTACATCTTGTTAAATTACACTAACTAGAAAAGTTTGAACTTGCTGCACTAAACCTTCTTCTTAGGAAAGTAACTGAATCCTAGAAGAGAACTAGCTTATTTCACACAGTACAGAGTTCGGCAATGAAGATGTTTGTTTTCTAAACAAACTAATTTAGAAATGAAGCAAAACTAGTATGTTGTACATCTTGTTAGACTACACAAACAAGGAATGTTTGAAGTTGCTGCACTAAACCTTCTTCGTAGGAAAGCATCTGATTCCTAGAACCAAACTAGCTTATTTCACACAGAACAGTGTTCGCCAATGAAGATGTATGTTTTCTAAACCAACTGCTTTAGAAATGAAGCGAAACTACTAATTTGTACATCTTCTTAGATTACACTAACTAGAAATGTTTGAAGTTTCTGCACTAAATCTTCTTCGTAGGAAAGCAACTGATTCCTGGAACCAAACTAGCTTATTTCAAACAGCACAGTGTTCGCCAATGAAGATGTATGTTGTCTAAACCAACTGCTTTAGAAATGAAGCCAAACTACTAATTTGTACATCTTCTTAGATTACACTAAATAGAAATGTTTGAAGTTGCTGCACTAAACCTTCTTCATTGGAAAGCAACTGATTCCTTGAAACGAACTAGCTTATTTCACACAGAAACAGTGTTCGGCAATGAAGATGTTTGTTTTCTAAACAAACTACTTTAGAAATGAAGCGAAACTAGTAAGTTGTACATCTTGTTAGACTACACAAACAAGGAAGGTTTGATGTTGCTGCACTGAACCTTCTTCGTTGGAAAGCAACTGATTCCTAGAACCGAACTAGCTTATTTCCCACAGTACAGTTTTCAGCAATGAAGATGTATGTTTTCTAAAAAAAACTGCTGGAGAAATGAAGCGATACTACTAATTTGTATATCTACTTTGATTACACTAACTAGAAATGTTCCAAGTTGCTGCACTAAACCTTCTTCATAGGAAAGCAACTGATTCCTAGAACTGAACTAGCTTATTTCACACAGTACAGTTTTCGGAAATGAAGATGTATGTTTTCTAAACAAACTGCTGTAGAAATGAATTGAAACTACTAAGTTGTACATCTTGTTAGCTTACACTAAGTAGAAAAGTTTGAACATGCTGCACTAAACTGTCTTCGTAGGAAAGCAACTGATTCCGAGAACAGAACTAGCTTATTTCACACAGTACAGAGTTCGGCAATGAACATGTTTGTTTTCTAAACAAACGACTTTAGAAATGAAGCGAAATTAGTAAGTTGTACATCTTCTTAGATTACACTAACTAGAAATGTGTGAAGTGGCTGCACTAAACCTTCTTCGTAGGAAAGCAACTGATTCCTAGAACCGAACTACCTTATTTCACACAGTACAGTTTTTGGTAATGAAGATGTATATTTTCTAAACAAACTGCTTTAGAAATGAAGTGAAACTACTAAGTTGTATATCTTGTTAGATTACATTAACTAGAAAAGTTTGCACTTTCTGCACTAAACCATCTTCGTAGGAAAGGAACTGATTCCTAGATCCGAACTAACTTATTTCACACAGTACAGTTTTGGGCAATGAAGATGTTTGTTTTCTAAACAAACTACTTTAGAAATGATGCGAAAGTAGTAAGTTGTACATCCTCTTAAACTACACAAACAAGGAAGGTTTGAAGTTGCTGCACTAAACCTTCTTCGTAGGAAAGCAACTGATTCCTAGAACCAAACTAGCTTATTTCACACAGCACAGTGTTCGCCAATGAAGATGTATGTTTTCTAAACCAACTGCTTTAGAAATGAAGCGAAACTACCAATTTGTACATCTTCTTAGATTACACTAACTAGAAATGTTTGAAGTTGCTGAATTAAACCTTCTTCGTAGGAAAGCAACTGATTCCTAGAACCGAACTAACTTATTTCACACAGTACAGTTATCGGCAATGAAGATGTATGTTTTCTATACAAACTGCTTTAGAAATGAAGTGAAACTACTAAGTTGTACATCTTGTTAGATTACACTAACTAGAAAAGTTTGAACTTGCTGCACTAAACATTCTTCGTAGGAAAGCAACTGATTCCTAGAACCGAACTAGCTTATTTCACACAGTACAGTGTTCGCCAATGAAGATGTATGTTTTCTAAACCAACTGCTTTAGAAATGAAGCGAAACTAATTATTTGTACATCTTCTTAGATTACACTAACTATAAATGTTTGAACTTTCTGCACTAAACCGTCTTTGTAGGAAAGCAACTGATTCCTAGAACCAAAATAGCTTATTTCACACAGTACAGTGTTCGCCAAGGAAGATGTATATTTTCTAAACCAACTGCTTTAAAAATGAAGCGAAACTAATAATTTGTACATCTTCTTAGATTACACTAACTAGAAATGTTTGATGTTACTGCACTAAAACTTCTTAGGAAAGCAACTGATTCCTAGAACGGAACTACCTTATTTCACACAGTACAGTATTCGGCAATGAAGATGTATGTTTTCTAAACAAACTGCTTTAGAAATGAAGTGAAACAACTAAGGTTCACATCTTGTTAGATTACACTAACTAGAAAAGTTTGAACTTGCTGCACCGAACCTTCTTCGTAGGAAAGCAACGGATTCCTAGAACCGAACTAGCTTATTTAACACAGTGCAGCGTTCGGCAATGAAGATGTTTGTTTTCTAAACAAACTACTTTAGAAATGGAGCGAAACTAGTAAGTTGTACATCTTGTTAGACTACACAAACAAGGAAGGTTTGAAGTTGCTGCACTAAACTTTCTTCGTAGTAATGCAACTGATTCCTAGAACCATACTAGCTTATTTCACACAGCACAGTGTTCGCCAATGAAGATGTATGTTTTCTAAACCAACTGCTTTAGAAATGAAGCGAAACTAGTAATTCGTACATCTTCTTAGATTACACTACCTAGAAATGTTTGAAGTTGCTGCACTCAACCTTCTTCGTAGGAAAGCAACTGATTCCTAGAACCGAACTAACTTATTTCACACAGTACAGTTTTCGGCAATGAAGATGTATGTTTTCTAAACAAACTGCTTTAGAAATGAAGTGAAACTACTAAGTTGTACCTCTTGTTAGATTACACTAACTAGAAAAGTTTGAACTTGCTGCACTGAACCTTGTTCGTAGGAAATCTACTGATTCTTAGAATCGAACTAGCTTATTTCACACAGTACAGTGTTCGGCAATGAAGATGTTTGTTTTCTAAACAAACTGCTTTAGAAATAAAGCGAAACAAGTAAGTTGTACAACAGGTTACACTACACAAACAAGGAAGGTTTGAAGTTGCTGCACTAAACCTTCTTCGTAGGAAAGCAACTGATTCCAAGAACCAAACAACCTTATTTCACACAGCACAGTGTTCGCCAAAGAAGATGTTTGTTTTCTAAACCAACTGCTTTAGAAATGAATCGAAACTACTGATTTGTACATCTTCTTAGATTACACTAACTAGAAATGTTTCAAGTTGCTGAACTAAACCTTCTTCGTAGGAAAGCAGCTGATTCCTAGAAAAGATCTACCATATTTCACACAGTACAGCTTTCGGCAATGAAGATGTATGTTTTCTAAACAAACTGCTTTAGAAATGAAGTGAAACTACTAAGTTGTACATCTTGTTAGATTACACTAACTAGAAAAGTTTGAACTTGCTGCACTAAACCTTCTTCGTAGGAAAGCAACTGATTCCTAGAACTGAACTAGCTTATTTCACACAGTACAGTGTTCGGCAATGAAGATGTTTGTTTTCTAAACAAACTACTTTAGAAATGAAGCGAAACTACTAAGTTGTACATCTTGTTAGACTACACAAACAAGGAAGGTTTGAAGTTGCTGCACTAAACCTATTTCGTAGGAAATCAACTGATTCCTAGAACCAAACTAGCTTATTTCACACAGCACAGTATTTGCCAATGAAGATGTATGTTTTCTAAACCAACTGCTTTACAAATGAAGCGAAACTACAAATTTGTACATCTTCTTAGATTAAACTACCTAGAAATGTTTGAAGTTGCTGCACTAATCCTTCTTCTTACGAAAGCAACTGATTCCTAGGAGGGAACTACCTTATTTCACACAGTACAGTTTTCGGCAATGAAGATGTATGTTTTCTAAACAAACTGCTTTAGAAATGAAGTGAAACTACTAAGTACATCTTGTTAGACTACACAAACAAGGAAGGTTTGAAGTTCCTGCAATAAACCTTCTTCATAGGAAAGCAACTGATTCCTAGAACCAAACTAGCTTATTTCACACAGCACAGTGTTCGCCAATGAAGATGTATGTTTTCTAAACCAATTGCTTTAGAAATGAAGTGAAAGTACTAATTTGTCCATCTTCTTAGATTACAGTAACTAGAAATGTTTGAAGTTGCTGAACTAAACCTTCTTCTTAGTAAAGCAACTGATTCCTAGAACGGAACTGCCTTATTTCACAGAGTACAGTTTTTGGCAATGAAGATGTATGTTTTCTAAACAAACTGCTTTAGAAATGAAGCGAAACTACTAAGTTGTACATCTTGTTAGACTACACAAACAAGGAAGGTTTGAAGTTGCTGCACTAAACCTTCTTCGTAGGAAAGCAACTTATTCCTAGAACCAAACTACCTTATTTCACACAGCACAGTGTTCCCCAATGAAGATGTATGTTTTCTAAACCAACTGCTTCAGAAATAAAGCGAAACTACTAATTTGTACATCTTCTTAGATTACACTAATTAGAAATGTTTTAAGTTGCTGAACTAAACCTTCTTCTTAGGAAAGCAACTGATTCCTAGAACGGAACTGCCTTATTTCACAGAGTACAGTTTTTGACAATGAAGATGTATGTTTTCTAAACAAACTGCTTTAGAAATGAAGTGAAAGTACTATGTTGTACATCTCGTTAGATTACACTAAATAGAAAAGTTTGAACTTGCTGCACTGAACCTTCTTCGTAGGAAAGCAACTGATTCCTAGAAACGAACTAGCTTATTTCACAGAACAGTGTTCGGCAATGAAGATGTTTGTCTTCTAAACAAACTACTTTAGAAATGGAGCAAAACTAGTAAGTTGTACACATTGTTAGACTACACAAACAAGGAAGGTTTGAAGTTGCTGCAGTAAACCTTCTTCGTAGTAATGCAACTGTTTCCTAGAACCATACTAGCTTATTTGACACAGGACAGTGTTCGCCAATGAAGATGTATGTTTTCTAAACCAACTGCTTTAGAAATGAAGCGAAACTACAAATTTGTACATCTTCTTAGATTACACTACCTAGAAATGTTTGAAATTGCTGCACTAAACCGTCTTCTTAGGAAAGCAACTGATTCCTAGAACCGAACTACCTTATTTTACACAGTACAGTTTTTGGCAATGAAGATGTATGTTTTCTAAACAAACTGCTTTAGAAATAAAGCGAAACTTGTAAGTTGTAAATCATGTTAGACTACACAAACAAGGAAGGTTTGAAGTTGCTGCACTAAACCTTCTTCGTAGGAAAGAAACTGATTCCAAGAACCAAACTACCTTATTTCACACAGCACAGTGTTCGCCAAAGAAGATGTATGTTTTCTAAACCAACTGCTTTAGAAATGAAGCGAAACTACTGATTTGTACATCTTCTTAGATTACACTAACTAGAAATGTTTCAAGTTGCTGAACTAAACCTTCTTCATAGGAAACCAACTAATTGCAAGAATCGAACTAACTTATTTCACACAGTACAGTTTTCAGCAATGAAGATGTATGTTTTCTAAAGAAACTGCTTTAGAAATGAAGTGAAACTAATAAGATGTATATCTTGTTAGATTACACTAACTAGAACAGTTTGAAATTGGTGCACTGAACCTTCTTCGTAGGAAAGCAACTGATTCCTAGAACTGAACTAGTTTATTTCACACAGTACAGTGTTCGGCAATGAAGATCTTTGTTTTCTAAACAAACTATTATAGAAATGAAGCGACACTAGTATGTTGTACATCTTGTTAGACTACACAAACAAGGAAGGTTTGAAGTTGCTGCACAAAACCTTCTTCGTAGGAAAGCAACTGATTGCTAGAACCGAACTAGCTTATTTCAAACAGTGCAGTGTTCGGCAATGAAGATGTTTGTTTTCTAAACAAACTACTTTAGAAATGGAGTGAAACTAGTAAGTAGTACATCTTGTTAGACTACACAAACAAGGAAGGTTTGAAGTTGCTGCACTAAACCTTTTTCGTAGTAATGCAACTGATTCCTAGAACCATACTAGCTTATTTCACACAGCACAGTGTTCGCCAATGAAGATGTATGTTTTCTAAACCAACTGCTTTAGAAATGAAGTGAAACTAGTAATTTGTACATCTTCTTAGATTACACTACCTAGAAATGTTTGAAGTTGCTGCACTCAGCCTTAGTTCGTAGGAAAGCAACTGATTCCTAGAACCGAACTAACTTATTTCACACAGTACAGTTTTCGGCAATGAAGATATATATTGTCTTCCTAGATTACATTAACGGGAAAAGTTTGAACTTTCTGCACTAAACCGTCTTCGTAGGAAAGCAACTGATTCCTAGAACCGAACTAACTTATTTCACACAGTACAGTTTTCGTCAAGGAAGATGTATGTTATCTAAACAAACTGCTGTAAAAATGAATAAAAACTACTCAGTTGTACATCTTGTTAGATTACACTAACTAGAAAAGTTTGAACTTGATGCACTAAACCTTCTCTATAGGAAAGCAACAAATTCCTAAAACCGAATTAGCTTAATTCACACAGTAGAGAGTTCGGCAATGAAGGTGTTTGTTTTCTAAACCAACTACTTTAGCAATGAAGCGAAACTAGTAAGTTGTACATCTTGTTAGACTACACAAACAAGGAAGGTTTGAAGTTCCTGCACTGAACCTTCTCCGTAGGAAAGCAACTGATTCCTAGAACCGAAGTAGCTTATTTCATACAGTACAGTGTTCGGCAATGAAGATGTTTGTTTTCTAAACAAACTGCTTTAGAAATGAAGTGAAACTACTAAGTTGTACATCTTCGTAGATTACATTAACTGGAAAAGTTTGAACTTTCCGCACTAAACCGTCTTCGTAGGAAAGGAAATGATTCCTAGAACCGAACTAACTTATTTCACACAGTACAGTTTTCGGCAATGAAGATCTATGTTCTCTAAGCAAACTGCTTTAGAAATGAAATGAAACTACTAAGTTGTACATCTTGTTAGATTACACTAACTAGAAAAGTTTGAACTTGCTACATTGAACCTTCTTCCTAGGAAAGCAACTGATTCCTAGAACGGAACTACCTATTTTCACACAGTACAGTTTTCGGCAATGAAGATATATATTGTCTAAACAAACTGCTTTAGAAATGAAGTGAAACTAGAAAGTTGTACATCTTGTTAGACTACACAAACAAGGAAGGTTTGAAGTTGCTGCACTAAACCTTCTTTGTAGAAAAGCAACTGATTCCTAGAACCAAAGGAGCTTATTTCACACAGCACAGTGTTCACCAGTGAAGATATATGTTTTCTAAACCAACTGCTTTGGTAATGAAGCGAAACTACTAAGTTTTACATCTTCTTAGATTACACTAACTAGAAATGTTTGAAGTTGCTGCAATAAACCTTCTTCTTAGGAAAGCAACTGATTCCTAGAACCGAACTAACTTATTTCACACAGTACAGTTTTCGGCAATGAAGATGTATGTTTTCTAAACAAACTGCTTTACAAATGAAGTGAAACTAGTAAGTTGTACATCTTGATAGACTACACAAACAATGAAGGTTTGAAGTTGCTGAACTAACCCTTCTTCGTAGGAAAGCACCTGATCCTAGAACCAAACTAGCTTATTTCACTCATCACAGTTTTTGCCAATGAAGATCTATGTTTTCTAAACAAACTGCTTTAGAAATGAAGTGAAACTAATACTTTGTACATCTTCTTAGATTACACTAACTAGAAATGTTTGAAGTTGCTGCACTAAACTTTCTTCAGTACAGTTTTGGCAATGAAGGAAAGCAAACTGATACCTAGAACTTGGAACTACCTTCTTTCCCATAGTACAGTTTTAAACGGAACTAGCAATGAAGATGTATGTTTTCTAAACAAACTGCTTTTTAGAAATGAAGTTGTACATCTTGTGAAACTACTAAGTTGTACATCTTGTTAGATTACACTAACTAGAAAAGTTTGAACTTGAAGTTGCACTAAACCTTCTTCTTAGGAAAGCAACTGATTCCTAGAAACGAACTAGCTTATTTCACACAGCAGATTGTTCAGCAATGAAGATGTATGTTTTCTAAACAAACTGCTTTACAAATGAAGTGAAACTACTAATTTGTACATCTTATTAGATTACACTAACTAGAAATGTTTGAAGTTGCTGCAATAAACCTTCTCCGTAGGAAAGCAACTGATTCCTAGAACCGAACTAACTTATTTCACACACTACAGTTTTCATCAATGAAGATGTATGTTTTCTAAACAAACTGCTTTAGAAATGAAGTGAAACTCCTAAGTTGTACATCTTGGTAGATTACATTAACTGGAAATGTTTGAACTTTGTACACTAAACCGTCTTCGTAGGAAAGGAACTGATTCCTAGAACCGAACTAACTTACTTCACACAGTACAGTTTTTGGCAATGAAGATGTATGTTTTGTAAACAAACTGCTGTAGAAATGAATTGAAACTACTCAGTTGTACATCTTGTTAGATTACACTAACTAGAAAAGTTTGAACTTGCTGCAGTAAACCTTCTTCATAGGAAAGCAACTGATTCCTAAAACGGAACTAGCTTAATTCACACAGTAGAGTGTTCGGCAATGAAGGTGTTTGTTTTCTAAACAAACTACTTTAGCAATGAAGCGAAACAAGTAAGTTGTACATCTTTTTAGACTGCACAAACAAGGAAGGTTTTAAGTTGCTGCACTGAACCTTCTTCGTACGAAAGCAACTGATTCCTAGAACCAAACCAGTTTATTTCACACAGTACAGTGTTCGGCGATGAAGATGTTTGTTTTCTAAACAAACTGCTTTAGAAATGAAGTGAAACTACTATGTTGTACATCTTCGTAGATTATATTAACTGGAAAAATTTGAATTTTCTGCACTAAACCGTCTTCGTAGGAAAGGAACTGATTCCTAGAACCGAACTAGCTTATTTCACACAGTACAGTGTTCGTCAATGAAGATGTTTGTTTTCTAAACAAACTGCTTTAGAAATGAAGTGAAACTACTAAGTTGTATATCTTCGTAGATTACATTAACTGGAAAAGTTTGATCTTTCTGCACTAAACCGTCTTCGTAGGAAAGCAACTGATTGCTAGAACCGAACTAACTTATTTCACACAGTACAGTTTTCAGCAATGAAGATGTATGTTTTCTTAACAAACTGCTGTAGAAATGAAGTGAAACTACTCAGTTGTACATCTTGTTAGATTATACTAACTAGAAAAGTTTGAACTTGCTGCACTAAACCTTCTTCGTAGGAAAGCAACTGATTCCTAAAACCGAACTAGCTTAATTCACACAGTAGAGTGTTCGGCAATGAAGGTGTTTGTTTTCTAAACAAACTACTTTAGCAATGAAGCAAAACTAGTAAGTTGTACATCTTCTTAGACTACACAAACAAGGAAGGTTTGAAGTTGCTGCAATGAACCTTCTTCGTAGGAAAGCAACTGATTCCTAGAACCAAACTAGCTTATTTCACACAGCACATTGTTCGCCAATGAAGATGTATGTTCTCTAAACCAACTGCATTAGAAATGAAGCGAAACTACTAATTTGTACATCTTCTTAGATTACACTAACTAGAAATGTTTCAAGTTGCTGCACTAAACCTTCTTCGTAGGAAAGCAACTGATTCCTAGAACCGAACTAGCTTATTTCACACAGTATAGTTTTCGGAAATGAAGATATATGTTTTCTAAACAAAGTGCTGTAGAAATGAATTGAAACTACGAAGTTGTACATCTTGTTAGCTTACACTAAGTAGAAAAGTTTGAACTTGCTGCAGTAAACCTTCTTCGTAGGAAATCAACTGATTCCTAGAACCGAACTAACTTATTTCACACAGTACAGTTTAACTGATTCCTTTTCTAAACAAACCAAACTAGCTACTAAGTTTATTTCACACAGCACAGTGTGCACGCCAATGAAGATGTATATTTCCTAAACATACTGCTTTAGAAATGAAGTGTAACTAAGAAATTGTACATCTTGTTAGATTACATTAACTGGAAAAGTTTGAACTTTCTGCACTAAACCGTCTTCTTAGGAAAGGAAATGATTCCTACAACCGAACTAACTTATTTCACACAGTACATTTTTCGGGAATGAAGATGTTTGTTTTCTAAACAAACTACTTTATAAGTAAAGCGAAACTAGTATGTTGTACACCCTGTTAGACTACACAAACAAGGAAGGTTTGAAGTTGCTGCGCTAAACCTTCTTTGTAGGAAAGAAACTGATTCCTAGAACCCAACTAGCTTATTTCACACAGCACAGTGTTCACCAATGAAGATGTATGTTTTCTAAACCAACTGCTTTAGAAATGAAGCGAAACTACTAATTTGTACATCTTCTTAGATTACACTAACTAGAAATGTTTGAAGTTGCTGCAATAAACCTTCTTCATAGGAAAGCAACTGATTCCTAGAACCGAACTAAATTATTTCAAACAGTACAGTTTTCGACAATGAAGATGTATGTTTTCTAAACAAAGTGCTTTAGAAATGAAGCGAAACTACTAATTTGTACATCTTCTTAGATTACACTAACTAGAAATGTTTGAAGTTGCTGAACTAAACCTTCTTCGTAGGAAACCAACTAATTCCTAGAACAGAACTACCTTATTTCACACAGTACAATTTTCGGCAATGAAGATGTATGTTTTCTAAACAAACTGCTTTAGAAATTAGTCGCAACTACTATGTTGTACATCTTGCTAGATTACACTAACTAGAAAAGTTAGAACTTGCTGCACTGAACCTTCTTCGTAGGAAAGCGACTGATTCCTAGAACCGAACTAGCTTATTTCACACAGTACAGTGTTCGGCAAAGAAGATGTTTCTTGTCTAAACAAACTATTTAGAAATGAAGTGAAACTAGTAAGTTGTACATCTTGTTAGACTACACAAACAAGGAAGGTTTGAAGCTGCTGAACTAAACCTTCTTCGTAGGAAAGCAACTGATTCCAAGAACCAAATAGCTTATTTCACACAGCACAGTGTTCGCCAGTGAAGATGTACGTTTTTTGAACCAACTGCTTCAGTAATGAAGCGAAACTACTAATTTGTACATCTTCTTAGATTACTCTAACTAGAAATGTTTGAAATTGCTGCAATAAACGTTCTTCGTAGAAAAGCAACTGATTCCTACAACCAAACTAACTTGTGACATACACTACAGTTTTTGGCAAAGAAGATGTATGTTTTCTAAACAAACTGCTTTAGAAATGAAGTTAAACTACTAAGTTGTATATCTTGGTAGATTACATTAACTGGAAAAGTTTGAACTTTTTGCACTAAAACATCTTCGTAGGAAAGGAACTGATTGCTAGAACCGAACTAACTTATTTCACACAGTACAGTGTTCGGCAATGAAGATGTAGGTTTTCTAAACAAACTGATGTAGAAATGAATTGAAACTACTCAGTTGTACATCTTGTTAGATTCCACTAAATAGAAAAGTTTAAACTTGCTGCACTAAACCTTCTTTGTAGGAAAGCAACTGATTCCTAGAACAGAACTAGCTTATTTCACACAGTACAGAGTTCGGCAATGAAGGTTTTTGTTTTCTAAACAAACTACTTTAGAATTGAAGCGAAACTAGAAAGTTGTGCATCTTGTTAGACTACACAAACAAGGGAGGTTTGAAGTTGCTCCACTAAACCTTCTTAGTAGGAAAGCAACTGATTACTACAACCGAACTAGCTTATTTCACACAGTACAGTTTTCGGAAATGAAGATGTATGTTTTCTAAACAAACTTCTGTAGAAATGAAGCGAAATTACTAATTTGTACATCTTCTTAGATTACAATAACTAGAAATGTTTGAAGTTGCTGCACTAAACCTTCTTCGTAGGAAAGCAACTGATTCCTAGAACGGAATTACCTTATTTCACACAGTACAGTTTTCGGCAATGAAGATGTATATTTTCTAAACAAACTGCTTTAGTAATGAAGTGAAACTACTAAGTTATACATCTTGTTAGATTACACAAACTAGAAAAGTTTGAACTTTCTGCACTGAACCTTCTTCGTAGGAAAGCAACTGATTCGTAGAACCGAACTACCTTATTTCACACAGTACAGTTTTGGGCAATGAAGATGTTTGTTTTCTGAACAAACGAATTTAGAAATGAAGTGAAACTAGTAAGTTGTACATCTTGTTAGACTACACAAACAAGGAAGGTTTGAAGTTGCTGCACTAAACCTTCTTAGTAGGAAAGCACCTGATTCCTAGTACCAAAGTAGCTTATTTCACACAGCACAGTGTTCGCCAATGAAGATGTATGTTTTCTAAACCAACTGCTTTAGAAATGAAGCGAAACTACTAATTTGTACATCTTCTTAGATTACACTATCTCGAAATGTTTGAAGTTGCTACAATAAACCTTCTTCGTAGGAAAGCAACTGATTCCTAGAAACGAACTAACTTATTTCACACAGTACAGTTTTTGGCAATGAAGATGTATGTTTTCTAAAGAAACTGCTTTAGAAATGAAGTGAAACTACTAAGTTATACATTTTGGTAGATTACATTAACTGGAAAAGTTTGAACTTTCTCTACTAAACCGTCTTCGTAGGAAAGGAACTGATTCCTAGAACCGAACTACTAACTTATTTTACACAGTATAGTTTTTGGCAATGAAGATGTATGTTTTCTAAACACACTGCTGTAGAAATGAATTGAAACTAGTAAGTTGTATATCTTCTTAGATTACACTAACTAGAAATGTTTGAAGTTGCTGCACTAAACCTTCTTCGTAGGAAACAAATGATTCCTAGAACGGAACTCCCTTATTTCACACAGTACACTTTTCGGCAATGAAGATGTATGTTTTCAAAAAAAACTACTTTAGAAATGAAGTGAATTTACTAAGTTGTACATATTGTTAGCTTACACTGACTAGAAAAGTTTTAACCTCCTGCACTAAACCGTCTTCGTATGAAAGGAACTGATTCCTAGAACCGAACTAGCTTATTTCACACATTACAGTGTTCGGCAATGAAGATGTTTGTTTTCTAAACAAACTAATTTAGAAATGAAGCGAAACTAGTAAGTTGTACATCTTGTTAGACTACACAAACAAGGAAGGTTTGAAGTTGCCGCACTAAACCTTCTTCGTAGGAAAGCAACTGATTCCTAGAGCAGAACTAGCTTATTTCACACAGTACAGTGTTTGGCAATGGATATGTTTGTTTTCTAAACAAACTAGTTCAGAAATGAAGCGAAACTAGTAAGTTGTACATCTTGTTAGACTACACAAACAAGGAAGGTTTGAAGTTGCTGCACTAAACCTTCTTTGTAGGAAAGCAACTGATTCCTAGAACCAAACTCCCTTATCTCCCACAGCACAGTGTTTGCCAATGAAGACGTATGTTTTCTATAACACCTGCTTTAGAAATGAAGCGAAATTACTAATTTGTACATCTTCGTTTACACTAACTAGAAATGTTTGAAGTTGCTGCACTAAACCTTCTTCGTAGGAAAGCAACTGATTCCTAGAACCGAACTAACTTATTTCACACAGTACAGTTTTTGGCAATGAAGATGTATGTTTTCTAAACAAACTGCTTTAGAAATGAAGTGAAACTACTAAGTTGTACATCTTGGTAGATTACATTCACTGGAAAAGTTTGAACTTTCTGCACTAAACCGTCTTCGTAGGAAAGGAACTGATTCCTAGAACCGAACTGACTTATTTCACACAGTACAGTTTTCGGCAATGAAGATGTATATTTTCTAAACAAACTGCTGTAGAAATGAATTGAAACTACTAAGTTGTATTTCTTGTTAGATTACACTAACTAGAAAAGTGTGAACTTGCTACACTAAACCTTCTTCGTAGGAAAGCAACTGATTCCTAGAACCAAACTAGCTTATTTCACACAGCACAGTGTTCGCCAATACATTTGTATGTTTTCTAAACCAACTGCTTTAGAAATGAAGCGAAACTACTAATTTGGACATCTTCTTAGATTGCACTAAATAGAAATATTTGAAGTTGCTGAACTGAACCTTCTTCATAGGAAAGCAAATGATTCCTAGAACGGAACTACCTTATTTCACACAGTACAGTTTTCGGCAATGAAGATGTATGTTTTCTAAACAAACTGCTTTAGAAATGAAGTGAATTTACTAAGTTGTACATCTTGTTAGACTTCACAAACAAGGAAGGTTTGAAGTTGGTGCACTAAACCTTCTTCTTAGGAAAGCAACTGATTCCTAGAACCGAACTACCTTATTTCACACAGTACAGTTTTCGGCAATGAAGATGTTTGTTTTCTAAACAAACTACTTTAGAAATGAAGCGAAACTAGTAAGTTGGACATCTTGTTAGACTACACAAACAAGGAAGGTTTGAAGTTGCTGGACTAAACATTCTTCGTAGGAAAGCAACTGATTCCTAGAACCGAACTAACTTATTTCACACAGTACAGTTTTCGGCAATGAAGTTGTATGTTTTCTAAACAAACTGCTGTAGAAATGAATTGAAACTACTAAGTTGTACATCTTGTTAGATTACACTAACTAGAAAAGTTTGAACTTGCTGCACTAAACCTTCTTCGTAGGAAAGCAACTGATTCCTAGAACAGAACTAGCTTATTTCACACAGTACATAGTTCGGCAATGAAGATGATTGTTTTCTAAACAAATTACTTTAGAAATGAAGGGAAACTAGTAACTTGTACATCTTCTTAGATTACACTAACTAGAAATGTTTGAAGTAGCTGCTCTAAACCTTCTTCGTAGGAAAGGAACTGATTCCTAGAACGGAATTACCTTATTTCACACACTACAGTTTTCGGCAATGAAGATGTATGTTTTCTAAACAAACTGCTTTAGAAATGTAGTGAATTTACTAAGTTGTACATCTTGGTAGCTTACACTAACTAGAAAAGTTTGAACTTGCTGCACTAAACCGTCTGCGTAGGAAAGGAACTGATTCCTAGAACCGAACTAGCTTATTTCACACAGTACAGTGTTCGGCAATGATGACGTTTGTTTTCTAAACAAACTACTTTAGAAATGAAGCGAAACTAGGAAGTTGTACATCTTGTTAGACTACACAAACAAGGAAGGTTTGAAGTTGCTGCACTAAACCTTTTTCGTAGGAAATCAACTGATTCCTAGAACCAAACGAGCTTATTACACACAGTACAGTGTTCAGCAATGAAGACGTATGTTTTCTAAACCAACTGCTTTAGAAATGAAGCGAAACTACTAATTTGTACATCTTCTTAGATTACACTAACTAGAAATGTTTGAAGTTGCTACAGTAAACCGTCTTCCTAGTAAAGGAACTGATTCCTGGAACCGAACTACATTATTTCACACAGTACAGTGTTCGGCAATGAAGATGTTTGTTTTCTAAACAAACTACTTTAAAAATGAAGCGAAACTAGTAAGTTGTACATCTTCTTAGACTACACAAACAAGGAAGGTTTGAAGTTGCTGCACTAAACCTTTTTCGTAGGAAAGCAACTGATTCCTAGAACCAAACTAGCTTATTTCACACAGCACAGTGTTCGCCAATGAAGATGTATGTTTTCTAAACCAACTGCTTTAGAAATGAAGCGAAACTACTAATTTGTACATCTTCTTAGATTACACTAACTAGAAATGTTTGAAGTTGCTGCACTAAAACTTCTTCTTAGGAAAGCAAATGATTCCTAGAACGGAACTACCTTATTTCACACAGTACAGTTTTCGGCAATGAAGATGTATGTTTTCTAAAGAAACTGCTTTAGAAATGAAGTGAAACTACTAAGTTGTACATCTTCTTAGATTACAATAACTAGTACAATTTGAACTTGCTGCACTGAACCGTCTTTGTAGGAAAGCAACTGATTCCTAGAAGCGAACTAGGTCATTTCACACAGTCCAGTGTTCGGCAATGAAGATGTCTGTTTTCTAAACGAACTACTTTAGAAATGAAGCGAAACTAGTAAGTTGTACATCTTGTTAGACTACATAAAGAAAGAAGGTTTGAAGTTGCTGCACTAAACCTTCTTCGTAGGAAAGCAACTGATTCCTAGAACCAAACTAGCTTATTTCACACAGCACAGTTTTCTCCAATGAACATGTATGTTTTCTAAACCAACTGCTTTAGAAATGAAGCGAAACTACTAAATTGTACATCTTCTTAGATTACACTAACTAGAAATGTCTGAAGTTGCTGCACTAAACCTTCTTCGTAGGAAATCCACTGATTCCTCGAACCGAACGAAGTTATATCACACAGTACAGTGTTCCGCAATGAAGATGTTTGTTTTTGAAAAAAACTACTTTAGATATGAAGAGAAACAGGTAAGTTGTACATCTTGTTAGACTACACTAACTAGAAAAGTTTGAACTTGCTACACTAAACCTTCTTCGTTGGAAAGCAACTGATTATTAGAACCGAACTAGCTTATTTCACACAGTACGGAGTTTGGCAATGAAGATGTTTGTTTTCTAAAGAAACTACTTCAGAAATGAAGCGAAACTAGTAAGTTGTACATCTTGTTAGACTACACAAACAAGGAAGGTTTGAAGTTGCTGCACTAAACGTTCTTCGTAGGAAAGCAACTGAATCCTAGAACCAAACTAGCTTATTTCACACAGCACAGTGTTCGCCAATGAAGATGTATGTTTTCTAAACCAACTGCTTCAGAAATGAAGCGAAACTACTACTTTGTACATCTTCTTAGATTACACTACCTAGAAATGTTTGAAGTTGCTACACTAAACCTTGTTCGTAGGAAAGCAACTGATTCCTAGAACAGAACTAGGTTATTTCACACAGTACAGTTTTCGGCAATGAAGATGTATGTTTTCTAAACAAACTGCTTTAGAAATGAAGTGAAATTACTAAGTTGTACATCTTGTTAGATTACACTAATTAGAAAAGTTTGAACTTGCTGCACTGAACCTTCTTCGTAGGAAAGCAACTGATTCCTAGAACCGAACTAGATTATTTCACACAGTACAGTGTTCGGCAATGAAGATGTTTGTTTTCTAAACAAACTACTTTGAAAATGAAGCGAAACTAGTAAGTTGTACATCTTCTTAGACTACACAAACAAGGAAGGTTTGAAGTTGCTGCACTAAACCTTCTTCGTAGGAAAGCAACTGATTCCTAGAACGGAACTACCTTATTTCACACAGTACAGTTTTCGGCAATGAAGATGTATGTTTTCTAAACAAACTGCTTTAGAAATGAAGTGAAACTACTAAGTTGTACATCTTCTTAGATTACAATAACTACTACAATTTGAACTTGCTGCACTAAACCTTCTTCGTAGGAAAGCAACTGATTCCTAGAACCGAACTAGGTTATTTCACACAGTCCAGTGTTCGGCAATGAAGATGTTTGTTTTCTAAACGAACTACTTTAGAAATGAAGACAAACTAGTAAGTTGTACATCTTGTTAGACTACACAAAGAAGGAAGGTTTGAAGTTGCTGCACTAAAGCATCTTCGTAGGAAAGCAACTGATTCCTAGAACCAAACTAGCTTATTTCACACAGCACAGTGTTCTCCAATGAACATGTAGATATGAAGAGAAACAGGTAAGTTGTACATCTTGTTAGACTACACTAACTAGAAAAGTTTGAACTTGCTACACTAAACCTTCTTCGTTGGAAAGCAACTGATTATTAGAACCGAAGTAGCTTATTTCACACAGTACGGAGTTTGGCAATGAAGATGTTTGTTTTCTAAAGAAACTACTTCAGAAATGAAGCGAAACTAGTAAGTTGTACATCTTGTTAGACTACACAAACAAGGAAAGTTTGAAGTTGCTGCACTAAACGTTCTTCGTAGGAAAGCAACTGATTCCGACAACCAAACTAGGTTATTTCACACAGCATAGTGTTTGCCAATGAAGATGTATGTTTTCTAAAGCAACTGCTTTAGAAATGAAGCGAAACTACTAATTTGTACATCTTCTTAGATTACACTAACTAGATATGTTTGAAGTTGCTGTCCTAAACCTTCTTCATAGGAAAGCGACTGATTCCTAGAACCGAACTAGCTTATTTCACACAGTACAGTGTTTGGCAATGAAGATGTTTGTTTTTGAAACAAACTACTTTAGATATGAAGCGAATCTAGTAAGTTGTACATATTGTTAGATTACACAAACTAGAAAAGTTTGAACTTGCTGAACTAAACCTTCTTCATAGGAAAGCAACTGATTCCGAGAACCAAACTATCTTATTTCACACAGTACAGTGTTCGGCAATGAAGATGTTTGTTTCCTAAAGAAACTACTTCAGAAATGAAGCGAAACTAGGAAGTTATACATCTTGTTAGAGTACACAAACAAGGAAGGTTTGAAGTTGCTACACTATACCTTCTTCGTAGGAAAGCAACTGATCCTAGAACCAAAGTAGCTTAATTCACACAGCACAGTGTTCGCCAATGAACATGTATGTATTCTAAACCAACTGCTTTAGAAATGAAGCGAAACTACTAATTTGTATATCTTCTTAGATTACACTAACTACAAATGTTTGAAGCTGCTGCACTAAACCTTCTTCGTAGGAAAGCAACTGATTCCTGGAACCGAAGTAACTTATTACACACAGTACAGTTTTCAGCGATGAAGATGTATGTTTTCTAAACAAACTGATTTAGAAATGAAGTGAAACTACTAAGTTGTACATCTTGTTAGATTACACAAACTGGAAAAGTTTGAACTTGATGCACTAAACCTTCTTTGTAGGAAAGGAACTGATTACTAGAACCGAACTCGCTTATTTCACACAGTACAGTGCTCGGCAATGAATATGTTGGTTTTTGAAAAAAACTACTTCAGATATAAAGAGAAACAGGTAAGTGGTACATCTTGTTAGACTACACTAACTAGAACAGTTTGAACTTGCTGCACTAAACCTTCTTCGTAGCAAAGAAACTGATTCCCAGAACTGAACTAGCTTATTTCACACAGTATAGTGTTCAGCAATGAAGATGTTTGTTTTTGAAAAAAACTACTTTAGATATGAAGAGAAACTAGTAAGTTGTCGATCTTGTTAGACTACACTAACTAGGAAAGATTGAACTTGCTGCACTAAGCCTTCTTCGTAGGAAAGCAACTGATTCCTAGAAACGAACTAGCTTATTTCACACAGTACAGTTTTCAGCAATGAAGATGTTTCTTTTCTAAACAAACTACTTTAGAAATGAAGCGAAACCAGTAAATTGGACATCTTCTTAGACTACACAAACAAGGAAGGTTTGAAGTTGCTGCACTAAACCTTTTTCGTAGGAAAACAACTGATTCCTAGAACCAAATTAGCTTATTTCACACAGCACAGTGCTCGCCAATGAAGATGTATGTTTTCTAAACCAACTGCTTTAGAAATGAAGCTAAACTACTAATTTGTACATCCTGCTAGATTACACTAACTAGAAAAGTTTGAACTTGCTGCACTAAACCTACTTCGTAGGAAAGTAATTGATTCCTGGAACCGAACTAACTTATTTCACACAGTACAGTGTTCGGCAATGAAGATGTTTGTTTTTGAAAAAAACTACCTTACATATGATGAGAAACTAGTAAGTTGTCCACCTTGTTAGACTACACTAACTAGAAAAGTTTGAACTTGCTGCACTAAACCTTCTTCATAGGAAAGCAACTGATTCCTAGAAACGAACTAGCTTATTTCACACTGTACAGTGTTCGGCAATGAAGATGTTGGTTTTCTAAGCAAACTATTTTATAAATGAAGCGAAACCCGTAATTTGTGCATCTTCTTAGACTGCACAAACAAGGAAGGTTTGAAGTTGCTGCACTAAACCTTCTTCATAGGAAAACAACTGATTCCTAGAACCAAACTAGCTTATTTCACACAGCACAGTGTTCGCCAATGAAGATGTTTGTTTTCTAAACCAACTGCTTTAGAAATGAAGTGAAACTACTAAGTTGTACATCTTGTTAGATTACACTAACTAGAAAAGTTTGAACTTGCTGCACTAAACCTACTTGATAGGAAAGGAACTGATTCCTAGAACCGAACTAACTTATTTCACCCAGTAGAGTGTTCGGCAATGAAGATGTTTGTTTTCTAAAGAATCTACTTTAGAAATGAAGCGAAACAAGTAAGTTGTACATCTTGTTAGACTACACAAAAGAGGAAGGTTTGAAGTTGATTCACTAAACCTTCTTCGTAGGAGAGCAACTGATTCCTTGAAACAAACTAGCTTATTTCACACAGCACAGTGTTCGACAATGAAGATGTATGTTTTCGAAACCAACTGCTTTAGAAATGAAGCGAAACTAATAATTTGTACATCTTCTTAGATTACACTAACTAGAAATGTTTCAATTTGCTGCACTAAACCTTCTTCGTAGAGAAGCAACTGATTCCTAGAAACGAAGTAACTGATTTCACACAGTACAGTATTCGTCAATGAAGATGTATGTTTCCTAAACAAACTGCTTTAGAAATGAAGTGAAACAACTAAGTTGTACATCTTGTTGTATTACACTAACTAGACAAGTTTGAACTTGCTGCACTAAACCTTCTTCGTAGGAAAGGAACTGATTCCTATAACCGAACTAACTTATTTCAAACAGGACAATATTCGGCAATGAAGATGTTTGTTTTTGAAAAAAACTACTTTAGATATGAAGAGAATCTAGTAAGTTGTTCATCTTGTTAGACTACACTAACTAGAACAGTTTGAACTTGCTGCACTAAACCTAGTTCATAGGAAAGCAACTGATTCCTAGAACCGAACTAGCTTATTTCAAACAGTACAGTGTTCGGCAATAAAGATGTTTGTTTTTGAAACAATCTACTTTAGATATGAAGCGAATCTAGTAAATTGTACATCTTGTTAGATTACACTAACTAGAAAAGTTTGAACTTGCTGCACTAAACCTTCTTCGTAGGAAAGCAACTGATTCCTAGAACCGAACTAGCTTATTTCACACAGTACAGAGTTCAGCAATGAAGATGTTTGTTTTCTAAAAAACTACTTTATAAATGAAGCGAAACTAGTCAGTTGTACATCTTGTTAGACTACACAAACAAGGAAGCTTTGAAGTTGCTGCACTAAACCTTCTTCGTAGGAAAGCAACTGATTCCTAGAACCAAACTAGCTCATTTCACACAGCACAGTGTTCGCTAATGAAGATGTATGTTTTCTAAACCAACTATTTTGGAAATGAAGCGAAACTACTAATTTGTATATCTTCCTAGATTACACTAACTAGAAATGTTTGAAGTTGCTGCACTAAACCATCTTCGTAGGAAAGCAACTGATTCCAGAACCGAAATAACTTATTTTACACAGTACAGTTTTCGGCAGTGAAGATGTATGTTTTCTAAACAAACTGCTTTAGAAATAAAGTGAAACTACTAAGTTGTACATCTTGTTAGATTACACCAATTAGAAAAGTTTGAACTTGCTGCACTAAACCTTCTTCGTAGGAAAGGAACTGATTCCTAGAACCAAACTAGCTTATTTCACACTGTACAGTGTTTGGCAATGAAGATGTTTCTTTTTTAAAAAAAACTACTTTAGAAATGAAGCCAAACTAGTAAGTTGTACATGTTGTTAGACTACACAAACAAGGAAGGTTTGAAGTTGCTGCACTAAACCTTCTTCCTAGGAAAGCAACTGATTCCAAGAACCAAACTAGCATATTTCACACAGCACAGTGTTCGCCAATGAAGATGTATGTTTTCTAAACCAACTTCTTTAGAAATGAAGCGAAACTACTAATTTGTACATATTTTACAGTACACAAACAAGGAAGGTTTGAAGTTGCGGCACTAAACCTTCTTCGTAGGAAAGCAACTGATTCCTAGACCCAAACCAGCTTATTTCACACAGCACAGTGTTTGCCAATGAAAATGTATGTTTTCTAAACCAACTGATTTAGAAATGAAGCGAAACTACTATTTTGTACATCTTCTTAGATTACACTAACTAGAAATGCTTGAACTTGCTGCACTAAACCGTCTTCGTAGGAAAGGAACTGTTTCCTAGAATGGAATTAGCTTATTTCACACAATACAGTGTTCAGCAATGAAGATGTTTGTTTTTGAAAAAAACTACTTTAGATATGAAGAGAAACAGGTAAGTTGTACATCTTGTTAGACTACAACAACTAGAAAAGTTTGAACTTGCTGCACTAAACCTTCTTCGTAGGAAAGCAACTGCTTCCTAGAACCGAACCAGCTTATTTCACACAGTACAGTGTTCGGCAATGAAGATGTTTGTTTTTGAAACACACTACCTTAGCTATGAAGTGAACCTAGTAAGTTGTACATCTTCTTAGATTACACTAACTAGAAAAGCTTGAACTTCATGCACTAAACCTTCTTCGTAGGAAAGCAACTGATTCCTCGAACCGAACTACCTTATTTCACACAGTACAGAGTTCGGCAATGAAGATGTTTTTTTTCTAAATAAACTACTTTAGAAATGAAGCGAATCTAGTACGTTTTACATCTTGTTAGCATACACAAACAAGGAAGGTTTGACGTTGCTGCACTAAACCTTCTTCGAAGGAAAGCAACTGATTCCTAGAACCAAACTAGCTTATTTCACACAGCACAGTGTTTGACAATGAAGATGTATGTTTTCCAAACCAACTGCTTTAGAAATGAAGCAAAACTACTATTTTGTACATCTTCTTAGATTACACTAACTAGAAATGTTTGAATTTGCAGTACTAAACCTTCTTCGTAGGAAAGCAACTGATTCCTGGAACCGAACTAACTTATTTCACACAGTACAGTTTTTGGCAATGAAGATGTACGTTTTCTACACAAACTGCTGTAGAAATTAAGTGATACTACTAATTTGTACATCTTCTTAGATTACACTAACTAGAAATGTTTGAAGTTGCTGCACTAAACCTTCTTCGCAGGAAAGCAACTGATTCCTAGAACCGAACTAACTTATTTCAAACAGTACAGTTTTCAGGAATGAAGATGTATGTTTTGTAAACAAAGTGCTTTAGAAATGAAGTGAAACTACTAAGTTGTACACCTTCGTAGATTACATTAACTGGAAAAGTTTGAACTTTCTGCACTAAACCGTCTTCGTAGGAAAGGAAATGATTCCTAGAACCGAACTAACTTATTTCACACAGTACAGTTTTTGGCAATGAAGATGTACGTTTTCTAAACAAACTGCTGTAGAAGTGAAGCGATACTACTAATTTGTACATCTTCTTAGATTACACTAACTAGAATTGTTTGATGTTGCTGCACTAAACCTTCTTCGTAGGAAAGCAACTGATTCCTAGAACCGAACTAGCTTATTTCACATAGTACAGTTTTCGGAAATGAAGATGTATGTTTTCTAAACAAAGTACTGTGGAAATGAATTGAAACTACTAAGTTGTACATCTTGTTACATTACACTAACTAGAAAAGTTCGAACTTGCTGCACTAAACCTTCTTCGTGGGAAAGCAACTGATTCTTAGAACAGAACTAGCATATTTCACACAGTACAGAGTTCGGCAATGAAGATGTTTGTTTTCTCAACAAACTACTGTAGAAATGAAGTGAATCTAGTAAGTTGTACATCTTCTTAGATTACACTAACTAGAAATATATGAAGTGGCTGCACTAAACCTTCTTCGTAGGACAGCAACTGATTCCTAGAACCGAACTAACTTATTTCACACATTAAATTTTTTGGAAATGAAGATGTATATTTTTTAAACAAACTGCTTTAGAAATGAAATGAAAATACTAGGTTGTACATCTTGTTAGATTACATTAACTAGAAAAGGTTGAACTTTCTCCACTAAACCGTCTTCGTAGGAAAGGAACTTATTCCTAGAACCAAACTAGATTATGTCACACAGCACAGTGTTCGCCAATGAAGATGTATGTTTTATAAACCAACTGCTTTAGAAATGAAGCGAAACTACTAATTTGTATATCTTCTTAGATTACATTAACTAGAAATGTTTGAAGTTGCTGAACTAAACCTTCTTCGTAGGAAAGCAACTGATTCCTAGAAACGAACTAACTTATTTCACACAGTACAGTTTTCAGAAATGAAGATGTATGTTTTCTAAACAAACTCCTGTAGGAATGAATTGAAACTAGTAAGTTATACATCTTGTTAGATTAGACTAACTAGAAAAGTTTGAACTCACTGCACTAAACCTTCTTCGTAGGAAAGCAACTGATTCCTATAACAGAACTAGCTTATTTCACACAGTACAGAGTTCGGCAATGAAGGTGTTTGTTTTCTAAACAAACTACTTTAGAAATGAAGCGAAACTAGGAAGTTGTACATTTTTTTACCCTACACAAACAAGGAAGGTTTGAAGTTGTTGCACTAAACCTTCTTCGTAAGAAACAACTGATTCCTAGAACCAAACTATCTTATTTCACACAGTACAGTTTTCGCCAATGAAGATGTATGTTTTCTAAACCAACTGCTTTAGAAATGAATGTAACTACTAATTTGTACAAATCTTCTTATCTGAAGATTACACTAACTAGAAATGTTTGAAGTTGCTGCACTAAACCTTCTTCGTAGGAAAGCAACTGATTACTAGAACCGAACTAACTTATTTCACACAGTACAGTTTTCTGCAATGAAGATGTATGTTTTATAAACAAACTGCTTTAGAAATGAATTGAAACAACTAAGTTGTACATCTTGTTAGATTACACTAACTAGAAAAGTTTGAACTTGCTGCACTCAACCTTCTTCGTAGGAAAGCAACTGATTCCTAGAAGAGAACTAGCTTATTTCACACAGTACAGAGTTCGGCAATGAAGATGTTTGTTTTCTAAACAAACTAATTTAGAAATGAAGCGAAACTAGTAAGTTGTACATCTTCTTCGATTACATTAAAAACAAATGTTTGAAGTTGCTGCACTAAACTTTGTTCGTAGGAAAGCAACTGATTCCTCGAACGGAACTACCATATTTCACACAGTACAGTTTTCGGCAATGAAGATGTATGTTTTCTAAACAAACTGCTTTAGAAATGAAGCGAAACTACTAATTTGTACATCTTGTTAGATTACACTAACTAGAAATGTTTGAAGTTGCTGAACTAAACCTTCTTCGTAGGAAAGCAACTGATTCCGAGAACGGAACTACCTTATTTCACACAGTACAGTTTTCGGCAATGAAGATGTATGTTTTCTAAACAAACTGCTTCAGAAATGAAGTGAAACTAGTAAGTTGTACATCTTCTTAGACTACCCAAACAAGGAAGGTTTGAAGTAGCTGCACTGAACCTTCTTCGTAGGAAAGCAACTGATTCGTAGAACCAAACTAGCTTATTTCACACAGCAAAGTGTTCGCAAATGAAGATGTATGTTTTGTAAACCAACTGCTTTAGAAATGAAGCGAAACTACTAATTTGTACATCTTCTTAGATTACACTAACTAGAAATGTTTGAAGTTGCTGCACTAAACCTTCTTCGTAGGCAAGCAACTGATTCCTAGAACCAAACTAGCTTATTTCACACAGCACAGTGTTCGCAAATGAAGATGTATGTTTTGTAAACCAACTGCTTTAGAAATGAAGTGAAACTACTAATTTGTACATCTTCTTAGATTACACTAACTAGAAATGTTTGAAGTTTCTGCACTAAACCTTCTTCGTATGAAAGCAACTGATTCCTAGAACAGAAGTACCTTATTTCACACAGTACAGTTTTCGGCAATGAAGATGTATGTTTTCTCAACAAAGTGCTTTAGAAATGACGTGAAACTACTAAGTTGTACATCTTGTTAGATTACACTAACTAGAAAAGTTTGAACTTGCTGCACTGAACCTTCTTCGTAGGAAAGCGACTGATTCCTAGAACCGAACTAGCTTATTTCACACAGTACAGTATTCGGCAATGAAGATGTTTCTTTTCTAAACAAACTACTTTAGAAATGAAGCGAAACTAGTAAGTTGTACATCTTGTTAGACTACACAAACAAGGAAGGTTTGAAGTTGCTGCACTAAACATTCTTCGTAGGAAAGCAACTGATTCCTAGAACCGAACTAACTTATTTCACAGAGTACAGTTTTCGGAAATGATGATGTATGTTTTCTAAACAAACTGCTTTAGAAATGAAGCGAAACTACTAATATGTACATCTTCTTAGATTACACTAACTAGAAATGATTGAAGTTGCTGCACTAAACCTTCTTCGTAGGAAAGCAACTGATTCCGAAAACCGAACTAACTTATTTCACACAGTACAGTTTTCGGCAAAGAAGATGTATGTTTTCTAAACAAACTGCTTTAGAAATGAAGTGAAACTACTAAGTTGTACATCTTGGTAGATTACATTCACTGGAAAGTTTGAACTTTCTGCACTAAACCGTCTTCGTAGGAAAGGAACTGATTCCTAGAATCGAACTGACTTATTTCACACTGTACAGTTTTTGGCAATGAAGATGTATGTTTTCTAAACAAACTGCTGTAGAAATGAATTGAAACTACTAAGTTGTATTTCTTGTTAGATTACACTAACTAGAAAAGTGTGAACTTGCTGCACTAACCCTTCTTCGTAGGAAAGCAACTGATTCCTAGAACCAAACTAGCTTATTTCACACAGCACAGTGTTCGCCAATGAAGATGTATGTTTTGTAAACCAACTGCTTTAGAAATGAAGTGAAACTACTAATTTGTACATCTTCTTAGATTACACTAACTAGAAATGTTTGAAGTTGCTGCACTAAAACTTCTTCTTAAGAAAGCAACTGATTCCTAGAACGGAACTACCTTATTTCACACAGTACAGTTTTCGGCAATGAAGATGTATGTTTTCTAAACAAACTGCTTTAGAAATGAAGTGAAACTACTAAGTTGTACATCTTCTTATATTACAATAACTACTACAATTTGAACTTGCTGCACTAAACCTTCTTCATAGGAAAGCAACTGATTCCTAGAACCGAACTAGGTTATTTCACACAGTCCAGTGTTCGGCAGTGAAGATGTTTGTTTTCTAAACGAACTACTTTAGAAATGAAGCGAAACCAGTAAGTTGTACATCTTGTTAGACTACACAAAGAAGAAAGGTTTGATGTTGCTGCACTAAAGCATCTTCGTAGGAAAGCAACTGATTCCTAGAACCAAACCAGCTTATTTCACACAGCACAGTGTTCTCCAATGAACATGTATGTTTTCTAAACCAACTGCTTTAGAAATGAAGCGAAACTCCTAATTTGTACATCTTCTTAGATTACACTAACTAGAAATGTCTGAAGTTGCTGCACTAAACCTTCTTCGTAGCAAAGAAACTGATTCCTCGAATCGAACTAATTTATTTCAGACAGTACAGTGTTCGGCAATGAAGATGTTTGTTTTTGAAACAAACTACTTTAGATATGAAGCGAATCTAGTAAGTTGTACATCTTGTTAGATTACAAAACTAGAAAAGTTTGAACTTGCTGAACTAAACCTTCTTCATAGGAAAGCAACTGATTCCGAGAACCAAACTATCTTATTTCACACAGTACAGTGTTCGGCAATGAAGATGTTTGTTTCCTAAAGAAACTACTTCAGAAATGAAGCGAAACTAGGAAGTTATACATCTTGTTAGAGTACACAAACAAGGAAGGTTTGAAGTTGCTACACTATACCTTCTTCGTAGGAAAGCAACTGATCCTAGAACCAAAGTAGCTTAATTCACACAGCACAGTGTTCGCCAATGAACATGTATGTATTCTAAACCAACTGCTTTAGAAATGAAGCGAAACTACTAATTTGTATATCTTCTTAGATTACACTAAATACAAATGTTTGAAGCTGCTGCACTAAACCTTCTTCGTAGGAAAGCAAATGATTCCTGGAATCGAAGTAACTTATTACACACAGTACAGTTTTCGGCAATGAAGATGTATGTTTTCTAAACAAACTGATTTAGAAATGAAGTGAAACTACTAAGTTGTACATCTTGTTAGATTACACAAACTGGAAAAGTTTGAACTTGATGCACTAAACCTTCTTTGTAGGAAAGGAACTGATTCCTAGAACCTAACTCGCTTATTTCACACAGTGCAGTGCTCATCAATGAATATGTTTGTTTTTGAAAAAAACTACTTTAGATATAAAGAGAAACAGGTAAGTGGTACATCTTGTTACACTACACTAACTAGAAAAGTTTGAACTTGCTGCACTAAACCTTCTTCGTAGCAAAGAAACTGATTCCCAGAACTGAGCTAGCTTATTTCACACAGTATAGTGTTCAGCAATGAAGATGTTTGTTTTTGAAAAAAACTACTTTAGATATGAAGAGAAACTAGTAAGTTGTCGATCTTGTTAGACTACACTAACTAGGAAAGTTTGAACTTGCTGCACTAAGCCTTCTTCATAGGAAAGCAACTGATTCCTAGAAACAAACTAGCTTATTTCACACAGTACAGTTTTCAGCAATGAAGATGTTTGTTTTCTAAACAAACTACTTTAGAAATGAAGCGAAACGAGTAAGTTGTGCATCTTGTTAGACTACACTAACAAGGAAGCTTTGAAGTTGCTGCACTAAACCTTCTTCGTAGGAAAGCAACTGATTCCTAGAACCAAACTAGCTCATTTCACACAGCACAGTGTTCGCTAATGAAGATGTATGTTTTCTAAACTAACTGTTTTGGAAATGAAGCGAAACTACTAATTTGTACATCTTCCTAGATTACACTAACTAGAAATGTTTGATGTTGCTGCACTAAACCATCTTCGTAGGAAAGCAACTGATTCCAGAACCGAAATAACTTATTTTACACAGTACAGTTTTCGGCAATGAAGATGTATGTTTTCTAAACAAAGTGCTTTAGAAATAAAGTGAAACTACTAAGTTGTACATCTTGTTAGATTACACCAATTAGAAAAGTTTGAACTTGCTGCACTAAACCTTCTTCGTAGGAAAGGAACTGATTCCTAGAACCGAACTAGCTTATTTCACACTGTACAGTGTTTGGCAATGAAGATGTTGGTTTTTAAAAAACTATTTTAGAAATGAAGCCAAACTAGTAAGTTTTTACATCTTGTTAGACTACACAAACAAGGAAGGTTTGAAGTTGCTGCACTAAACCTTCTTCATAGGAAAGCAACTGATTCCAAGAACCAAACTAGCATATTTCACACAGCACAGTGTTCGCTAATGAAGATGTATGTTTTCTAAACCAACTGCTTTAGAAATGAAGTGAAACTACTAATTTGTACATCTTTTACAGTACACAAACAAGGAAGGTTTGAAGTTGCTGCACTAAACCTTCTTGATAGTAGGAAAGCAACTGATTCCTAGACCCAAACCAGCTTATTTCACACAGCACAGTGTTTGCCAATGAAAATGTATGTTTTCTAAACCAACTGATTTAGAAATGAAGCGAAACTACTATTTTGTACATCTTCTTAGATTACACTAACTAGAAATGCTTGAACTTGCTGCACTAAACAGTCTTCGTAGGAAAGGAACTGTTTCCTAGAATGGAATTAGCTTATTTCACACAGCACAGTGTTCAGCAATGAAGATGTTTGTTTTGAAAAAACTACTTTAGATATGAAGAGAAACAGGTAATTTGTACATCTTGTTAGATTACACTAACTAGAAAAGTTTGAACTTGCTGCACTAAACCTTCTTCGTAGGAAAGCAACTGATTCCTAGAACCGAACCAGCTTATTTCACACAGTACAGTGTTCGGCAATGTAGATGTTTGTTTTTGAAACACACTACCTTAGCTATGAAGCGAACCTAGTAAGTTGTACATCTTCTTAGATTACACTAACTAGAAAAGTTTGAACTTGCTGCACTAAACCTTCTTCGTAGGAAAGCAACTGATTCCTAGAACCGAACTAGCTTATTTCACACAGTACAGAGTTCGGCAATGAAGATGTTTGTTTTCTAAAAAACTACTTTAGAAATGAAGCGAATCTAGTCAGTTGTACATCTTGTTAGACTGCACAAACAAGGAAGCTTTGAAGTTGCTGCACTAAACCTTCTTCGTAGGAAAGTTACTGATTCCTAGAACCAAACTAGCTTATTTCACACAGTATAGTTTTCGCCCATGAAGATGTATGCTTTCTAAACCAACTTTTTTGGAAATGAAGCGAAACTACTAATTTGTACATCTTCTTAGATTACACTAACTAGAAATGTTTGAAGTTGCTGCACTAAACCTTCTTCGTAGGAAAGCAACTGATTTCTAGAACCGAACTAACTTATTTCACACAGTACATTTTTCCGCAATGAAGATGTATGTTTTATAAACAAACTGCTTTAGAAATGAAGTGAAACTACTAAGTTCTACAACTTCGTAGATTACATTAACTGGAAAAGTTTGAACTTTCTGCACTAAACCGTCTTCGAGGGAAAGCAACTGATTCCTAGAACCAAACTAACTTATTTCACACAGTACAGTTTTCGGCAATGAAGATGTATGTTTTCTAAAACAAACTGCTGTAGAAATGAATTGAAACTACTAAGTTGTACATCTTGTTAGATTACACTAACTAGAAAAGTTTGAACTTGCTGCACTCAACCTTCTTCGTGAGGAAATCAACTGATTCCCAGAAGAGAACTAGCTTATTTCACACAGTACAGAGTTGGCAATGAAGATGTTTGTTTTCTAAACAAACTAATTTAGAAATGAAGCGAAACTAGTAAGTTGTACATCTTCTTAGCTTACACTAAAAAGAAATGTTTGATGTTGCTGCACTAAACTTTGTTCGTAGGAAAGCAACTGATTCCTAGAACGGAACTACCATATTTCACACAGTACAGTTTTCGGCAATGAAGATGTATGTTTTCTAAACAAACTGCTTTAGAAATGAAGTGAAACTACTAATTTGTACATCTTGTTAGATTACACTAACTAGAAATGTTTGAAGTTGCTGAACTAAACCTTCTTCAGAGGAAAGCAACTGATTCCAAGAACGGAACTACCTTATTTCACACAGTACAGTTTTCCTAATGAAGATGTATGTTTTCTGAACAAACTGCTTTAGAAATGAAGTGAAACTAGTAACTTGTACATCTTGTTAGACTACAGAAACAAGGAAGGTTTGAAGTTGCTGTACTAAACCTTCTTCGTAGGAAAGCAATTGATTCCTAGAAACAAACTAGCTTATGTCACACAGCACAGTGTTCGACAATGAAGGTGTATGTTTTCTAAACCAACTGCTTTAGAAATGAAGCGAAACCACTAATTTGTTCATCTTCTTAGATTACACTAACTAGAAATGTTTGAAGTTGCTGAACTAAACCTTCTTGGTAGGAAAGCAACTGATTCCTAGAACGGAACTACCTTATTTCACACAGTACAGTTTTCGGCAATGAAGATGTATGTTTTCTGAAAAAACTGCTTTAGAAATGAAGTGAAACTTGTAAGTTGTACATCTTGCTACACTACAGAAACAAGGAAGGTTTGAAGTTGCTGCACTAAACCTTCTTCGTAGGAAAGCAATTGATTCCTAGAACCAAACTAGCTTATTTCACACAGCACAGTGTTCGCCAATGAAGGTGTATGTTTTCTAAACCAACTGCTTTAGAAATGAAGCGAAACTACTAATTTGTACATCTTCTCAGATTACACTAACTAGAAATGTTTGAAGTTGCTGCACTACACCTTCTTCGTAGGAAAGCACCTGATTCCTAGAACCGAACTAACTTATTTCACACAGTACAGTTTTCGGCAATGAAGATGTATGTTTTCTAAACACACTGCGTTAAAAATGAAGTGAAACTACTAAGTTGTATATCTTGGTAGATTACATTAACTGAAAAAGTTTAAACTTTCTGCACTAAACCGTCTTCGTAGGAAAGGAACTGATTCCTAGAACCGAACTAACTTATTTCACACAGTACAGTTTTCGGCAATGAAGATGTATGTTTTCTAAACAAACTGCTGTAGAAATGAATTGAAACTACTAAGTTGTACATCTTGTTACATTACACTAACTAAAAAATTTGAACGTGCTGCACTAAACCTTCTTCGTAGGAAAGCAACTGATTCCTAGAACAGAACTCGCTTATTTCACACAGTACAGAGTTTGGCAATGAAGATGTTTTGTTTTCTAAACAAACTACTTTAGAAATGAAGCGAAACTAGTAAGTTGTGCATCTTGTTGGACTACACAAACAAGGAAGTTTTGAAGTTGCTGCACTAAACCTTCTTCGTAGGAACGCAACTGATTCCTAGAACCAAACTAGCTTATTTCACACAGCACAGTGTTCGCCAATGAAGATGTATGTTTTCTAAACCAACTGCTTTAGAAATGAAGCGAAACTACTAATTTGTACATCTTCTTAGATTACACTAACTAGAAATGTTTGAAGTTGCTGCACTAAATCTTCTTCGTAGGAAAGCTACTGATTCCTAGAACCGAACTAGCTTTTTTCACACAGTAGAGTTTTCGGAAATGAAGATGTAAGTTTTCTAAACAAACTGCTTTAGAAATGAAGTGAAAGTACTAAGTTGTACATCTTGTTAGATTACATTAACTGGAAAGGTTTGAACTTACTGCCCTAAACCGTCTTCGTAGGAAAGCAACTGATTCCTAGAACCGGACTAACTTATTTCACACAGTTCAGTTTTCGGCAATGAAGATTTATGTTTTCTAAACAAACTGCTGTAGAAATGAATTGAAACTACTAAGTTGTACATCTTCTTAGATTACACTAACTAGAAAAGTTTGAACTTGCTGCATTAAACCTTCTTCGTAGGAAAACAACTGATTCCTAGAACAGAACTAGCTTATTTCACACAGTACTGAGTTCGGCAATGAAGATGTTTGTTTTCTAAACAAACTAATTTAGAAATGAAGCGAAACTAGTAAGTTGTACATCTTCTTTGATTACACTAACAAGAAATGTTTGAAGGTGCTGCACTAAACTTTCTTCGTAGGAAAGCAACAGATTCCTAGAACCGAACTAACTTATTTCACACAGTGCAGTTTTCGGCAATGAAGATGTATGTTTTCTAAACAAACTGCTTTAGAAATGAAGTGAAACTACTAATCTGTACATCTTGTTAGATTACACTAACTAGAAAAGTTTGCCCTTGCTGCACTGAACCTTCTTCGTAGGAAAACAACTGATTCCTAGAACCGAAGTAGCTTATTTCACACAGTACAGTGTTCTGCAATGAAGATGTTTGTTTTCTAAACAAACTACTTTAGAAATGAAGCGAAACTAGTAAGTTGTACAAGTTGTTCGACTACACAAAAAAGGAAGGTTTGAAGTTGCTGCACTAAACCTTTTTCGTAGGAAAGCACCTGATTCCTAGAATCAAACAAGCTTATGTCACACAGCACAGTGTTCGCCAATGAAGATGTATGTTTTCTAAACCAACTGCTTTAGAAATGAAGCGAAAATACTAATTTGTTCATCTTCTTAGATTACACTAACTAGAAATGTTTGAAGTTGCTGAACTAAACCTTCTTGGTAGGAAAGCAACTGATTCCTAGAACGGAGCTACCTTATTTCACAGAGTACAGTTTTCCGCAATGAAGATGTATGTTTTCTGAACAAACTGCTTTAGAAATGAAGTGAAACTTGTAAGTTGTAAATCTTGCTGCACTACAGAAACAAGGAAGGTTTGAAGTTGCTGCACTAAACCTTCTTCGTAGGAAAGCAATTGATTCCTAGAACCAAACTAGCTTATTTCACACAGCACAGTGTTCGCCAATGAAGGTGTATGTTTTCTAAACCAACTGCTTTAGAAATGAAGCGAAAGTACTAATTTGTACGTCTTCTCAGATTACACTAATTAGAAATGTTTGAAGTTGCTGCACTACACCTTCTTCGTAGGAAAGCACCTGATTCCTAGAACCGAACTAACTTATTTCACACAGTACAGTCTTCGGCAATGAAGATGTATGTTTTCTAAACACACTGCATTAAAAATGAAGTGAAACTACTAAGTTGTACATCTTGGTAGATTACATTAACTGGAAAAGTTTAAACTTTCTGCACTAAACGGTCTTCGTAGGAAAGGAACTGATTCCTAGAACCGAACTAACTTATTTCACACAGTACAGTTTTCGGCAATGAAGTTGTATGTTTTCTAAACAAACTGCTGTAGAAATGAATTGAAACTACTAAGTTGTACATCTTGTTACATTACACTAACTAAAAATTTGAACGTGCTGCACTAAACCTTCTTCAGTAGGAAAGCAACTGATTCCTGGAACAGAACTAGCTTATTTCACACAGTACAGAGTTCGGCAATGAAGATTTTGTTTTCTAAACAAACTACTTTAGAAATGAAGCGAAACTAGTAAGTTGTGCATCTTGTTGGACTACACAAACAAGGAAGGTTTGAAGTTGCTGCACTAAACCTTCTTCGTAGGAAAGCAACTGATTCCTAGAACCAAACTAGCTTATTTCACACAGCACAGTGTTCGCCAATGAAGATGTATGTTTTCTAAACCAACTGCTTTAGAAATGAAGCGAAACTACTAATTTGTACATCTTCTTAGATTACACTAACTAGAAATGTTTGAAGTTGCTGCACTACACCTTCTTCGTAGGAAAGCTACTGATTCCTAGAACCGAACTAGCTTTTTTCACACAGTGGAGTTTTCGGAAATGAAGATGTATGTTATCTAAACAAACTGCTTTAGAAATGAAGTGAAACTACTAGTTTGTACATCTTCTTAGATTCCACTAACTAGAAATGTTTGAGTTGCTGCACTAAACGTTCTTCGTAGGAAAGCAACTGATTCCTAGTACAGAAATACCTTATTTCACACAGTACATTTTTCGGCAATGAAGATGTACGTTTTCTAAACAAACTGCTTTAGAAATGAAGTGAAACTAGTAAGTTGTACATCTTGTTAGACTACACAAACAAGGGAAGGTTTGAAGTTGCTGCACTAAACCTTCTTCGTAGGGAAAGCAACTGATTCCTAGAACAGAAATAGCTTATTTCACACAGTACAGAGTTCGGCATTGAAGATGTTGGTTTTCTAAACAAACTACTTTAGAAATGAAGGAAAGTAGTAAGTTGTACATCTTCTCAGATTACACTAACCAGCAGTGTTTGAAGTGGCTGCACTAAACCTTCTTCGTAGGGGAAAGCAACTGATTTCTCGAACCAAATAACTTATTTCACACAGTACAGTTTAACTGATTCCTAGAATTAGCTTATTTCACACAGCACAGTGTTCGCCAATGAAGATGTATATTTTCTAAACAAACTGCTTTAGAAATGAAGTGAAACTACTAAGTTGTACATCTTGTTAGATTACATTAACTAGAAAAGGTTGAACTTTCTGCACTAAACCGTCTTTCGTTAGGAAAGGAACTGATTCCTAGAACCAAAATAACTTATTTCACACAGTACAGTGTTCGGCAATGAAGATGTTTCTTTTCTAAACAAACTACTTTAGAAATGAAGCGAAACTAGTAAGTTGTACATCTTGTTAGATTACGCTAACTAGAAAAGTTTGAAATTGCTGCACTGAACCTTCTTCATAAGAAAGCAACTGATTCCTAGAACCAAACTAGCTTATTTCACACAGCACAGTGTTTCGCCAATGAAGATGTACGTTTTCTAAACCAACTGCTTTAGAAATGAAGCGAAACTACTAATTTGTACATCTTCTTAGATTACAGTACTAAAAATATTTGAAATTGATGCAATAAACCTTCTTCAGTAGGAAAGCAACTGATTCCTAGAAAGGAACTACCTTATTTCACACAGTACAGTTTTCGCAATGAAGATGTATGTTTTCAAAAGAAACTGCTTTAGAAATGAAGTGAAACTAGGAACTTTTACATCTTGTTAGACTACACAAACAAGGAAGGTTTGAAGTTGTTACACCAAACTTCTTAGTAGGAAAGCAATGATTCCTAGAACCAAACTAGCTTATTTCACACAGCACAGTGTTCGCCAATGAAGGTGTGTGTTTTCTAAACGAACTGCTTTAGAAATGAAGCGAAAGTACTAATTTGTACATCTTCTTAGTTTACACTAACTATAAATGTTTTAACTTTCTGCACTAAACCTTCTTCGTAGGAAAGCAACTGATTCCTAGAACCAAGTAACTTATTTCACACAGTACAGTTTTCGGCAATGAAGATGTATGTTTTCTAAACAAACTGCTTTAGAAATGAAGTGAAACTACTAAGTTGTACATCTTGGTAGATTACATTAACTGGAAAAGTTTGAACTTTCTATACTAAAACGTCTTCGTGAGGGAAAGGAACTGATTCCTAGAACCGAACTAACTTATTTCACACAGTACAGTTTTGGCAATGAAGATGTATGTTTTCCATATAAACTGGTGTAGAAATGAATTGAAACTACTAAGTTTTACTTCTTGTTATATTTCACTAACTAGAAAAGTTTGAACTTGCTGCACTAAACCTTCTTCGTAGGAAAGCTACTGATTCCTAGAACCAAACTAGCTTATTTCACACAGCACAGTGTTCGTCAATGAAGATGTATGTTTTCTAAACCAACTGCTTTAGAAATGAAGCGAAACTACTAATTTGTACATCTTCTTAGATTACACTAACTAGAAATGTTTGAAGTTGCTGAACTAAACCTTCTTCAGAGGAAAGGAACTGATTCCTAGAACCGAACTAACTTATTTCACACAGTACAGTTTTCGCAATGAATAGTTATGTGTTCTAAACAAACTGCTGTAGAAACGAATTGAAACTACTCAGTTGTACATCTTGTTAGATTACACTAACTAGAAAAGTTTGAATTGCTGCACTAAACCTTATTAGTAGGAAAGCAACTGATTCCTAAACCCGAACTAGCTTACTTCACACTGTAGAGAGTTCGCAATGAAGGTGTTTGTTTTCTAAACAAAGTACTTTAGCAATGAAGCGAAACTAGTATTTGTACATCTTGTTAGACTACACAAACAAGGAAGGTTTGAAGTTGCTGCACTAAACCTTCTTCGTAGGAAAGCAACTGATTCCTAGAACGGAACTAGCTTATTTCCCACAGTACAGTTTTCGGCAATGAAGATGTATGTTTTCTAAACAAACTGCTCTACAAATGAAGGCAAACTACTAAGTTGTACATCTTGTTAGATTACATTAACTAGAAAAGGCTGAACTTTCTGCACTAAACCGTCTTCGTAGGAAAGGAACTGATTGCTAGATCCGAACTAACTTATTTCACACAGTACAGTTTTGGGCAATGAAGATGTTTGTTTTCTAAACAAACTGCTTTAGAAATGAAGCGAAACTAGTAAGTTGTACATCCTGTTAGACTACACAAACAAGGAAGGTTTGAAGTTGCTTCACTAAAACTTCTTTGTAGGAAAGCAACTGATTACTATAACCAAACTTCCTTATTTCACACAGCACAGTGTTCGCCCATGAAGATGTATGTTTTCTAAACCAACTGCTTTAGAAATGAAGCGAAACTACTAATTTGTAAATCTTCTTAGATTACACTAACTAGAAATGTTTGAAGTAGCTGCACTAAACCTTCTTCGGAGGAAAGCAACTGATTCCTAGAACAGCACTGGCTTATTTCAGACAGTACTGAGTTCGGCAATGAAGATGTTTGTTTTCTAAACAAATGACTTTAGAAATGAAGCGAAACTAGTAAGTTGTACATCTTCCTCGATTACACTAACAAGAAATGTTTGAAGTTGTTGCACTAAACCTTCTTCGTAGGAAAGTAACTGATTCCTAGAACCAAAAATAGCTTATTTCACACAGCACAGTGTTCGCTAATGAAGATGTATGTTTTCTGAACCAACTGCTTTAGAAATGAAGCGAAACTACTAATTTGTACATCTTCTTAGGTTACACTAACTAGAAATGTTTGAAGTTGCTGAAATAAACCTTCTTCGTATGAAAGCAACTGATTCCTAGAACCGAACTAGCTTATTTCACACAGTACAGCGTTCGGCAATGAAGATGTTTGTTTTCTAAACAAACTAATTTAGAAATGAAGCGAATCTAGTAATTTGTACATCTTCTTCGATTACAGAAACAACAAATGTTTGAAGTTGCTGACATAAACTTTCTTCGTACTAAAGCAACTGATTCCTAGAACAGAACTAGCTTATTTCACACAGTACAGAGTTCGGCAATGAAGATGTTTGTTTTCTAAACAAACTACTTTGTAAATGAAGCGAAACTAGAAAGTTGTATATCTTCTTAGAATACACTAACTGGAAATGTTTGAAGTGCCTCACTAAACCTTCTTCCTAGGAAAGCAACTGATTCCTAGAAACAAACTACCTTATTTCACACAGCACAGTGTTCGCCAATGAAGATGTATGTTTTCTAAACCAACTGCTTTAGAAATGAAGCGAAACTACTAATTTATACATCTTCTTAGATTACACTAACTAGAAATGTTTGAAGTGGCTGCACTAAACCTTCTTCATAGGAAAACAACTGATTCCTAGAACCGAACTAACTTTTTTCACACAGTACAGTTTTCTTAAATGAAGATGTATGTTTTCGATACAAACTGCTTTAGAAATGAAGTGAAACTACTAAGTTGTACATCTTCTTAGATTACATTAATTGGAAAAGTTTGAACTTTCTGCACTAAACCGTCTTCGTAGGAAAGCACCTGATTCCTAGAACCGAACTAACTTATTTCACACAACACAGTTTTTGGCAATGATGATGTATGTTTTCTAAACAAACTGCTATAGAAATGAATTGAAACTACTCAGTTGTACATCTTGTTAGATTATACTAACGAGAAAAGTTTGAACTTGCTGCACTAAACCTTCTTCGTAGGAAAGCAACTAATTCCTAAAACCGAAATAGCTTATTTCACACAGTAGAGAATTTGGCAATGAAGGTGTTTGTTTTCTAAACAAACTACTTTAGCAATGAAGCGAAAATAGTAAGTTGTACATTTTGTTAGACTACACAGACAAGGAAGGTTTGAATTTGCTCCACTAAACCTTCTTCGCAGGAAAGCAAGTGATTCCTAGAACCGAACTAGCTTATTTCCATCAGTATAGTTTTCGGCAATGAAGATGTATGTTTTCTAAAAAAACTGCTGTAGAAATGAATTGAAACTACTAAGCAGTACATCTTGTTAGATTACACTAACTAGAAAAGTTTGAACTTGCTGCACTAAACCTTCTTCGAAATGAATTGAAAGGGGAAAGCAACTGATTACAAAACCAAACTAGCTTATTTCACACAGCACAGTGTTCGCCAAAAGAGATGTATGTTTTCTAAACGAACTGCTTTAGAAATGAAGTGAAATGACTAATTTGTACATCTTCTTAGATTACACTAACTAGAAATGTTTGAAGTTGCTGCACTAAACCTTCTTCGTAGGAAAGCAACTGATTCCTAGAACCGAACTAGCTTATTTCACACAGTAGAGTTTTCGGAAATGAAGATGTATGTTTTCTAAACAAACTGCTTTAGAAATGAAGTGAAACTACTAAGTTGTACATCTTGTTAGATTACATTAACTAGAAAAGTTTGAACTTTCTGCACTAAACCGTCTTCGTAGGGAAAGCAACTGATTCGAGAACAGAACTAACTTATTTCACACAGTACAGTTTTTTGGAAATGAAGATGTATGTTTTCTAAACAAACTGCTTTAGAAATGAAGTGAAACTACTAAGTTGTACATCTTCGTAGATTACATTAACTGGAAAATATTGAACTTTCTGCACTAAACCGTTTCAGAGGAAAGAACTGATTTCCTAGAACCGAGCTTAACTTATTTCACACAGTACAGTTTTGGCAATGAAGATGTATGTTTTCTAAACAAACTGCTGTAGAAATGAATTGAAACTACTAAGTTGTACTTCTTGTTAGATTACACTAACTAGAAAAGTTTGAACTTGCTGCACTAAACCTTCTTCATTAGGAAAGCTACTGATTCCTAGAACCAAACTAGCTTATTTCACACAGCACAGTGTTCGCAAATGAAGATGTATGTTTTCTAAACCAACTGCTTTAGAAATAAAGCGAAACTACTAATTTGTACATGTTCTTAGATTACACTAACTAGAAATGTTTGAAGTTGCTGAACTAAACCTTCTTTGAGGAAAGCAACTGATTCTAGAACCGAACTAGCTTATTTCACACAGTACAGTATTCAGGAAAATGAAGATGTTTGTTTTCTTAACAAAACTACTTT